>JAPDEH010000016.1:0-338072 GCA_027569075.1 Aspergillus asperescens | reverse complement strand
CGGGTTAGTAGAATGAGTCGGAATAACCGGTTACCATAGTAATTAACTAGTACAACGGTTCCAATGATACATCCTTTCACTAGCGTAGTTACTAGCTCTTTGGAAACTTTTGGTGCACTCCTCCGTACTTAGCAGCCAATTCTGCTCCAGCTCCCGCCACAAAATGCCACATGCACCAAGCAATCCCACTTCTTAATCTTCGGGACACCCTTTTGACTGCCTGGGAGGAGGTCTCGGTAGATGACAGCTATCAGAATTCAGAAGACTTGGAATAATTACGAACTAACATCCTGACATGACAACTGACGCTTCTATTCTGACTCTCCCCAGAGCTCACGCCACTGTCCACTTTTCTCTGTTGTGCTCTTTGATGGCCCTTAACCGCCCTATTTTTTGGAATTACTTTATTATAATTATTATGTATTTTATTCTATTCTTATTCTAGACGAAGGTGTATTTTTCTACCTGATTTCCCCCCAAAGTCCAAAGCCCCTTTCCCAAAGGCCACGCCCGCAGTTCCTCATCGACGACACGCGAAAAAAAAATAAAAATTAAATAAAAACAAAATAAGAAACCCAATCTTAATCTTAAATATAAGATGCCGGCCATCGTTATATTATATTATCAGTGTTGATGTCGCCAAACGACTGGCAGGAAGGACACCTCCTAAAACTCCAGCCGAACCCCTTCCAGGGCTCTTCTGGACTTCTTGTCCACCCTGTCCATCCTGTCCATCCTGATCTTCACCCTCATTCTATCCTCAATCTCGTCCTCGTCCCCATCGCCCTCCCCCCGTCACTCCTTCGTTTCTGCTTTCCTAATTGATCCTGGCTTCGCCGATACATTCCTGTTTCATTCCCTTGTTGCTTGCTGCTTCCTCTCTGCTCTGCTCTGCTCTGCTCTGCTCTTCTCTCTTGGTATTGTTGCCTTCCCACTTGCATACTTTCTTCTTTTTAATCTTTGCGACTGGCCCTTGTTGCGCAATCTGCACCATCCGCTCCCTCTTTATTTACTTCTTTCCTTCCATTTATCTATCCCAATACCATTCGCCGGACTCACTACCGCCAGCCTTCGTGACTTCATTTCTGCTCTGACGTCCGCCAAAGGAAGCGCAGTGAATTCTGCTTCACGACGACACGAAAACAACCACGCCATTAATCGCGAAAAATATATATAGACTCCTTAGTGCCGGGCCGCGGGCTAATTGTGTTGAAACGAAACAACCATCTACCCCTCGATTTATCATCTGGCTCTCCATCCATCCAAGCGACCCTCCTACTTCTGTCCGAAGTGTGGAGTCCCGACTCCCAGCACTAAAACGGGCACCCAAGAGACGTCTGACTATCACGCCAGCTGTGAGGGTTTTGTGGATTGACTCTTTCATGAGGGACTTGCTGTAGTTTCGCTGCTACGCCTACTCCCCGCCAGCCTGCTCTTGCATGGCCGATTCCCTTCCCGTTCCTAGTTCCCATTCGCCCATCCAGCTCCCCGTGCGTCCTCTGATCACTGCGTCCAACTGATGCGCCTGCGCTTCTAGGGCTGGGTCTATTCGCTCTCTTGCTTCCAGTCATCCGGAAAGAATGCCCGCGGCGGTCGAGTGTATGACATCGGTTACCACCTCACAGACTGCCGTTATGGATCCCTCCACTGCCGACAAGAAGCGCAACAAGCTAGGATACCATCGTACATCTGTCGCATGCGGTTAGTTCCTTATCCCCGATCGTTCTACCTCGTCGATGCGTTGCTTATTCCTTTCTCGATAGTCCATTGTCGACGGCGCAAAATCCGGTGTCTCGTTGCGCCGGACGACGCTCAAGGGCGATGCGAAAACTGCATTCGGCTGCGAAAAGAGTGCCAGTTCTTCCCCGTGGACCAACAGCCACCTATCGAGAAGAAATCTCGTCCCAGTTCGCGGATAGATACCATCTCAACGGATCCGTCGACAGCCTCATCCTCACCGCCGACAGCCACAAGTGAGCAATCAGAGGCTTTCTATCCTTACCAACCCATGCCCTTGAGTGCCGGCCCAGAGGTAACGCCCTTCAACGCGGGAGGCTACCCAGGAAATCCGATGGCACCGTTTGCTCCAGGTGGGTACCATTCTCTTCCCAATCCAGGAACGACCGGAACTTACGACTAACGACGGTTGTAGATGCGACAGCGCCGATGGATCGCTCCGTCCCCTGGGACGAGTTTACCACCCTTCCATCAGACCCGCAGATGCTGGCAACTATGTCCGCAGCGGGGAAATCAGCAATGGTCAACATGGCTCCGCATGTATGGAGTCAACCAGGAACTCCTATTGCCACCATGCCAGGGGCACCAACGGTGCCATCACAGTCACAATCGCTCAGTCCCGCATCCCCATATCCCGTTCAAGCGGACGGATCAGTTTGGCAAATGGCTCCCACGCGATCAATGACATTCCCCGCACAACAGAACATGACAACGCCGTATGGTAGTCCCGCTGGGTATCCACAGCCAATACCTGCTGATCTCAAGCGCAGAGTAACGAATCCCGGCCAAGGCTATCACACAGCTCCCATGAACCCGCAAAGACCTCCGTCCGACCTCCAAGGCACGCCACTTCCGGTCTCATACGCCGTCCAGCCAACAACAATGGGCTATCCCACGTGGCAGGATATGAATGGGATGCCATCGGTGAACATGGTTCCATACCCTATCTACGCGGATGCAACGCAGCAGGCAGCGTTCGGCAGCCCCCCGATGGGGCACCCTGGACACCCCCAATAACATAACAATAAGAAATCGAACTTGGAGAAAGGGCAGATTTGAGGAAGAGCGACGAACTTCGATTCCATAATATACCCCCCCCCAAAACCCCCATTTGGTATTTTGCGTTTCTTTGGTTTCATAAATAACTTGCTAGTGGGTTTACTATCTATACACGAGCTAAGCATTAGCGGGCGCAAGGGTCTCCAGGCGGCATTTTCCATCATCATCATCATCATCATCAGTACTTGTTTCTTTACTTCCATGTGCTCTTACTTTTTATTTTATTTTTTATAACACGCTAATCGTAGACTAAGATTCTCTATGTTCGTGTTGTGGCCTTTTCTTTTACTTCGATCTTGGTCCGGTTACTTTTGGATACTCTTCACGTGGTCTCATGAACTAGATATAACCAGCTACCATGGGGGAGGTGTCTTGACTCTTATGATCATCATGTATGTTATTTAGGTTCACTCAAGGCTTAGTACTGTGTACAACTCGGTCGAATGGCATCTTTTCTACACACCAGGTTATTTGTTAGAACCCTGGGATATTGCTGTAGCCACCTATCCTCAGTTATACTCGCGCAATCAGGCGCTATCAATATTACTACTTCCATCACTAGTAATTTTCTCTCAAATCGCGTGTATCCTCAACCCAAGCCCGAGTAGGCAACAACAGAAAGTAGCTAGAGAGAGATATAATTGCACTGCATTGACTGATCTAACGAAACCTTGTTCACTTCTCTACCTGGGGCTCCAGTGATGTCTGTCACAGATAAATTGTGTACGTCTATGCTAGACAATACCTCCTTAATAACATTCGTGCCTGTGCGGGTTCACTAGGCCTATCTACACAGTGGGTGAGAGCAGTTATCGGGGTTTTCATTACCAGATCAGTAGTAGATAGATACTTATCATCAGAATTGGTCTAGGTGTTTGTAGTTGGCGCAACCGTGACCAGAATATGATGTGAATCCTTCTACGGGTGGCCACCCAAAAGCCACCAATTTTTTGGAGGATATCATTTCCGATAAGCTCAAATATTGCTGTCTGTTTGCGGTCTAGGCAGCTACTACCTACCCAATCTGGAAGACTTGCTTAGAGTCAGGCTGCTTCATCTATCCACGAACAAAGAGAGGACAGCATCGAGCACGACTAGTGAGGAGTTTATCGCCAACTTCATGGAGCTTTTGCTCTGCGCGTATAAACACCGTGGGCCACGTCTACGCGTAGATTTCTTTTTCAGGCCCGCGCCTCGGAAAAAGACCCCAGAACCCCGTAGATGCAATCCCATTCGATGATAAGGTTAATTAACATGAGGGCAGCTCCACGATAATATAATTTGGGCCAATCGTGGAGCCCGGCGTGGTTGGGGAGTAAATATATCAAAAGATTGGATTGAGGAAAAACCTCGTTTTTCGAGGCTCTGCCAATGATGGTAGGATCTTGGGACGCGTTCTAGGTGCATTATATCATTATTGCTTATCTTGTGACGACGATGTATGGTCCGGGATCAGCACGGGAGGAGCCTTTCTCCGCGGTGGAGAGGTGACATAGATACGAACAGAAGCATAGGACGGCTGCAAAGATGTCGAGTCGAGGAAAGGTGAAAGACGATTCATTGTACAGCCATGCTCTGGACACACGGAAGTCTGCTTGGGGCATGCCGTGTTGTCCTCCAGCTGTAAGGGATTCCGAACAAAAGGGACGCGAATCGTCTAGGGTACGAATGTGGAGAGACCAGCGCTCCAGGCCGGCCCTCGGTACAGACAGCGAGGTCGAGATATCATCATATCAACTTAGATAACCATGCAATCAACGGATAGCGAGCACGTAATGATTGAATAATCCTGGTCGCGGCCTCCAGTAAGGGTCAACCGGACTAGTCTGACGTGGTTCTGCTGAGTCTTATCTCGACCACAATGGCTAGCAAATGAAGGTGTCGCCTGGTGGTTATCTTGATTATCACGTCTTTGAGGGCCGATAGTCGGCGTGGGCTCATCATTTGCTCTGGTGCTTTCTCTGTGGTTGATTAGCATTGCCTTTGCCTTCTCTGACCGACAGTACAAAACCCGGGAAGTTTCCCATTGGACTGTTGAGGGCTGAAGCGAGGCCTTCAGATGAAAACTCCTCACCCTCTTATCGAGGCTTCCTGCGGGGTGGTGAAGAGGAGAGCCATATAAGACTGGCTTGACAGAGATCAAAGCAACGAGCGATGGAGGTTTTGCTCAGCTCAGACGGAATGCAGCGATCCTTCTCTGTTCTTCATCGATCCGCTCTCTCAATATCTCCTCGGACGCGAATCCCATCTGCCCGACAATTCAACAGCAGACTTTCGCTGCCTTTTTATAGCAGGCAAGTGGTCACGCATACGCTACTATCTCCACAGCCCTTTCCAGCACCCCAACTTCCCCTCAAGCATACTGGTCGAGAGTCGAGAGTCTCGACTCATCTACGGCACCGTCAGATCGTCTCCGCCTGACCGTTACGAGTAAGTCTGTGTGAGTCTGCGTTTTTGTGCTCATACCCCAGTACCTTCGAAGGTCCGTCTTTCCTGTCTTGATATTTATTTTTCTTCTTGCTGTCTTGCTGCACCGCCCTGCGGCCTTCTCCGAATCCCGGTGGCGCTGGTGGCACTGGTGGCAGGGATGGGCCGTATCGTCCGCCTTTCGAGCTTTTTCCCCATATCCGCCACAGCCGCCAAAAATCATCCCTGCACCAAATTCGAAAATGCACCAGGAAACCTCATCGAGGCTGCAAGGCATTTTGGTTGAGCAGATCATGTGAGGGGTAATACTCCACACAACGGATGATGATGATGATGATGATGATGATGATGATGATGCTGTTGTTGGCTTTGCGCATTTGATCTCGCTGATGTGAAGACCGTGCTTATGATTCCCTCAACTACGGAGAACAGTCCGATTGCTGCTTTCCTATAGTTAGCACTTGGGCCAGTGACGGCGCAGTCTGTGTCAGATCCACTTTGTCCGCATCCTGGGGAAGACAATCCAGCCCATCAACTCGAAGCATTAATCATCCCAAGTTATGGATGGTCGACGGAGCATTATTGCCTGCGGGGTATGCGCCAAGGGCTACCGTCTCTTCAGTTGGTGGCATGGGGTCTTTCCATATCAGGCGGCATCCTTGACGGCATTGTCTCCGTCCATCTCGTTTACATGGGGGACAGAGCGAAGCAAATGCTTTCGAGTCAGGAACAAGATGCTCGTTGGCCGGTGCGGAAACCATTGCCTCATGATAGGCAACAAAAGGAATTTACTCTAGTATAGTATGACTGGGCAGAGTGGGCTCAGACACACGACAGGACTGCTTTTTCAGTCAGCCTCGCGTTTCTCAAAAATTGATGAGCGAGATCAGCATTCGATAGTCTCGAAAGTTGGTGGAATAAAGATGAAATCAACACGAAACTCTGGTCCCTGGTTCCAGGAGATGTGTGGCGGCGACCGGCGGAGGAACGTCATCTTCAAGGGAGGAAAAGAGTGTTAACCGATGGTCCAATACTACTGCTTGATCTTTTTTGCAGCACACGCTTAATTGCCCCAAGGCGCTCTCGCCCGGAGTGGAAGATCGCCAGCGCCACCTCATCATCCACCTTAGGGACTTCTGTGACCATCGTGGAATCCATCCTGTTGCCACGCGGAAAATCCCCCCAGCATGATTCATGCGGTTCTGCAGTTTTGTTGTTGAATATTTAGTATTCGGGGGAAAACCCCAGGCCCCAATATCGGTAGGTACATTTGATCTTCGCTTGATGGTGACCAAGGGGAATTACACCGAGGCTCCTATCGGCTTATCAGACCATTTACAGTGGGAACCATGGCAGCCGCGTGGGAATAGTGGGTTAAGGTACAACTGGCTCGGCTGGCAAATTGACGAGTATTCTCGCTAGCGTTGTCTTGACAGTGGACCCTCACGTTTGCCTATCCTGCGGGTCCATCTTCTCTGTGTCTTCGATTTTGGAGACAGGGTGGGTTTGTCGAATTGTTCTTTTGGAAGGCTAACTTGTTACCTTTCAGGATGATATCAAACGTGCTCCAGAAGTTCAGTCTCGTTTCGAATCGTCGGCCTCGGTACAGCGCTTCAGTGGCGAGTCCAATGGACCTAACGGCTTCGTGGCCAACCTTGTTCAGTCTTGGCCATCTCGCGCTCGTTCATTCGACCCATCTTGTTGCCACAGCAGTGACCGTCAGCTTGGGGAATACGGGGAGGCTCTTCCCCGACGTGGTCCTTGTCCAATGTCCACCGGCCCAGTTTCCTTCTCAAGTAGGAGGGCGGATGATACTACCTCTCAGGCTCTAGTATTTCGGGGTTTAGAACGATCGCCCTTGTGCGACCGGGAAGAAACAACCTGATAGGCAAGCTGCCACCATGGACTGCTGACGATCAAGACGCTGGAAGTGGATGGACTGATGGATCGATGGACCGACTGGGTAGTGCGTAGTGACGGCGCTACTGATGCGCAGTGCGCCAAAAGTTCAAGCTGACATCCGGCACCGCGATGTCTGGTGGAACCAACATGGGCCTCTCTTCCTCATTTTAAGATTCTTGAATGCGGATAGGCTGTGTGGTTCTCAGGGCTCAAGGAAGAGTTAGTTGGTCAGTCTTGTTGCGCTTGAAACGAGGCTGACGAAACGACCGTTACCGCACTCAAATACCGGATCGTACGGTTTTCGGGTAAGATAGGAACCATCATCTCAGCTTTGATGAAGGCCAGTCGCATCTGCTCGTCTACCTAATTCTAAGGATGTTTCGAGTAGGGGATCAGGACCATGGCATGGCATGAAGACTAACCACGATACTGAGGTTCCTAACGTCCTTCCTGGCCTCGGTCCCCCCTTGAGAGGCCCTGCCGCGGTCCTCGACATTCCAGGAGCGGGTTTGCTTCGGGCACCAAAGCTCCCATTCATCTCGGTATCTCTCCGGTCCAGACAGACTGCCCGATGTCGTCCGCCCCGCCAACGTTGCGTTTCTTGATTGTTGCTTCGATGTCGGTCCTATATCGGGAGCAGGAGCCGCCCAGCCAAGTCCGAGGAGCGGACGTCCCTTCGAGGTCCGATATACTTCTACGGCTGGAGGTAGATGCGTACTCATACTTCGAGCTCCAACCCTGCTACAAGTGATTTGTCTAGACCGTTTACGGCTAAATTGTCTTGCAAGGGATGACGAGGCTATGAGCACTAACGAGGCAAGCACTAACCCAGATCGCTTAAATCAGAACCAATGGCTGTGGACAGTGAACTCGGCAAAATTGCGGCTGTCTGGACAAGCATTGACGGTTTGATACAAACAGGTTGGCCATCACACGAGTCATCCTCTATACACCCGACCACTAGACTGAATCGATCGTAGATGGCATGCGATTCTGGGCTGGTGTCCAGACCCAGTCATCAAGGGTCACGACAAAGCACTTGACTAGTTTCAAATGCCCCTTTGGACAGGTTGAATGAAGAGCAACGACGCAGCATAGACAAAAGTACTGGGCTATAAATGGAGACCGCGAGGATGAAGGTTTATTAAGCTCGGATTTAGAGTGGAATCCGCCTTCGAGAATTAGCTCGGGTCTCGACTGAGTCCACTCCAGTCCAAACTTTCAATTCGGCTTGCCACGGTATTATTACGGCGTAATACGCTTCTTCTCCTAATGTTGACAATCACGTTAGCATACTGGCACGGTCTCCTGTCCTCCGTCCTTGAGGTCTTCGAAAATAAAAAGAATGGCAGAGAGGGCAGATATTCACTGTTCAAAAGGTGAATCTATTTAAGAATAGTAACAGAGTTAAGTGCTCGAGCTTGGTGGTCGGTGCGCACTGACGATTTTTGCTTTCTTACGGCGGGAAAGCAAAAAAAAAAAAGTGTCTGGACAAGAGAAGAAGCCGGAAACTGAATGCAGCCATCCTGCGGGAAAGGGTCTTTGTACTTACATGAGCGGGCTTGTTTCTATTATTTTGTCTATTACCTGAATCCATAATTCATCCTCCATCTGGGTTATCATTTGAATGTGATTCCGCTCCGGCTGGCTGGTCAACCACCCGCATCATCCATCCAACTTCCCCTCCAACACCTTCACCTCCATCCCTTGTAGTAAACCCCTCCTTCTCTTCTTCTCTCCCCTTCTCCCCTTCTCCCCTTCTCCCGGTCTCAACCCAGTCCCATAACTCAATCCCAATGCGCCCCGGGACCTGTATCTGCACGAGGCTTCTTTGCGATCTCACCACGACATCAACCTAGCTGGAGCTCATCCTGGTTTGAACTTTGCCCCCCACCAAAGGGAAAAGAGTAAAAAAAAGCAAAAGGCACATCGGAAAACCCCAGGCCGTGAGCAACTGCCGCAATTCAGAGCAGTCCAATATACCAAGAAAGAAAGAAAAAAAAGACGCAGAGAAGCCAACGGAGGAAGCCCGGATCGTCTGCGTTCTCCCAAAACTGTCAGCACTGGAGCATTGGAAAAAAAAAAAAACTGGGGTATGCATCCTGTTTCCAGCGGCGAGGAGTGTTCATCTGTTGGTTATTTATTATCGAATCCTGTATCATCTACGATGGAGTTGGCCCAGTTGATCTCACCACTGACACTGACCCGATCCTAGCTTCCGCTCCTCTTCTGCACCTTCTTCGTTTCTTCCCTGCACCCTCCTAGTCCTGGTCCCTCCAGCCCAAACTTCGCGACGCTTGGAGTCGGCCTTAAGTCTTCTGCTCGTTAACGGCGGGTAAGCTTGAATTCCCATTTCTGTTCCATCTCCAGGCTGACAGTTCTCTGTCCTGAAGGGGCCAATTATTGACGTCCGCTCCATTACTTCCATCGCCTCCCCCCTCCATTCCCTCGATCTCCTCATCTCGTCGCTTCTTATCTACCACGTCCCCCTTCCTAGTTCTATCTATCTCACTTCCTTTCCTGGTCGTCATCCTTATCTATTCTTTTCTTCTTCCTTACGGGCTTCCAATTAGAGAAGCCCACGAGATTATCAACCCAAGATCATGTCTGGGTTGACTCTCGGGGGAGGTTCTGGCCGCGTGCGACCGACACAAGCCGCTGCCGGCTTTCCCACTACCCATGATTTCGCCAACTTCGATCACTCGTCCTTCTCGAGAATTCCCCCATCCAGTCGCAATCCCAACTTGCCCTCACATCCTTTCGCTGCGCCGCCGCACCTATCCAACGGTTTCTCGTTCGACTCGCCGTCAGACTCAGCTCAAGTCCACGATAACTTGCTCCAGGACTCACTATTCCCCGAATGGAAGGCCGGTGCTTCTAAAGGGATCGACAGCCCTGATGAGATGCAGAGGAGGGATCCGTTAGCTACTCAGATATGGAAGCTCTATTCTAGAACCAAGGCCCAGTTGCCCAACCAAGAGCGCATGGAAAATTTGACTTGGCGGATGATGACTCTGAGTTTAAGACGCCAGGAAAGCGAACGCGCTCAGCAACAAGCTCGGTGCGTCATAGTCTCCCCGATGTATTGTTTGTTATTTTCTTTTTTTCCCCCTTCGCTAATCCTTTATAGTCTCTGCAGCAAGAATAGTCCTCATCCTGCCATGAGCGGTATTGCTCAGCTCCGTCTATCCGATCGTTCTCCCAATACTCCAACCACAGCTGCGGATGCACTCTCAGATCCTATGAACCTTGACGATTTCATTATCCCTTTCTCTCCCTCTGACAACCCGTCTCCCCCAACAACGAAAGCCTCCGAGGCCACTTCTGCCGCTATCCCTATCAAGTCTCGCAGGGACCAACCGGTCTCCGAGGCTACTCCCGTACCTGCATCCTTCCCGCACCCTCCTCAGGATCAACGGAGGGATAGTGAGTTTGGTTACGTGCCGCGCAGAGTTCGCAAGACGAGCATCGATGAACGTCAGTTTTTCAACCTGCAGATTCCTTCTCGCAAGCGGCCGGCGGACTCCTCTCCGCACGTGCCACCCGTGTCCAACAGTACGTTGGCTCATGATCCGGATTTTGCGCATGCCGTGCCTGAGTATAACCTGGATGTCTCACATGGCCTATCTCTGCATAATCAGATGAATGTTCAGCACCTCGCTAGTGCTCACAACAACCACACTTCCCCTAGTATGGCGTTCGCGCTGGACACTTTCAACCTAGCTGATGACCCCATCCTTCCATCTGCAGGCCCTTACCAACAACAATTCACCTTCTCCCCGACTGATTCGCCAATGACTAGTGGCAATCCGTTTGCCAACCTCTATGCCCAGACTCCGATAGCCTCTTCGCTCAACTCGACCGACTTTTTCTCCCCTCCACCTTCTGGCTACCAGTCGACTGCGTCGACTCCACAGCCTGGCTACGATGGTGAACACTCCAAGTATTTCGACATGCCTGTTGATACGCGAAC
This sequence comes from Aspergillus asperescens, assembly GCA_027569075.1. Taxonomy (NCBI): domain Eukaryota; kingdom Fungi; phylum Ascomycota; class Eurotiomycetes; order Eurotiales; family Aspergillaceae; genus Aspergillus; species Aspergillus asperescens. The sequence goes on along the minus strand of JAPDEH010000016.1, from coordinate 326,974 downwards.
GCAGCGCAGGGTTCCTACCTACGTTGCTCAGAGGTCGTCAAACCTGTCTGCTTCGCTGCAACCCCGCTACATGTATAACCAAGGGAGCTCGTCCCAAGATGTTCCACATCAGAATGCCCACATGAACAACCAGTCCTCTTCAATGCAGTCTCCGGGTTTCTCTATTCCTCAGCACGTTGATCCTACTCAGGTATTGAATCCGAACGACTTCAACGGCAACAATGTTGCTATGTTCACTTTCGGTGCCGACTCTGATAACGAGGACGATGACGACGGAAACCAGTTTTCGGGCCGTGGATTGGCGATGCCCGCCGAGTTTGGCGACGAAACAATCGGCGATCTGAATGGCAACATGCCGTGGGATGCATCATACCCCGGCTCATACCAATCCCTGCCCGGTTTTGCTGCACAACACCGAAAGCACGTCACTATCGGATCCACGGACATGATGGACACTCCCGGTGAGTGGAACCAGAACGGAGGCTTGGGTCGGACTCATGGATCGGTTGCATCTGTCAGTGAGGTGCGCAATCGGGATCAGGACCCACGACGACAGAAGATCGCTCGCACAGCATCCACTCCAAACACGGCCCAGCTACTACGCCAGAGCATGACCTCGGCTCCGGCCTCCCACACCTCTCCCAACACTCCACCCGAGTCGGGTTTGAGCAGCGCTGCCCCATCCCGGCCCGCCAGTCCAGGCGGGACCAAGAACGGCGAGCAGAGCGGTCCCACCACATGTACCAACTGCTTCACGCAAACCACACCGCTGTGGCGGCGTAACCCAGAAGGTCAGCCCCTGTGCAACGCCTGCGGTCTATTCCTTAAGCTGCATGGCGTGGTGCGGCCGCTGTCGCTCAAGACGGATGTGATCAAGAAGCGTAACCGTAACAGCGCCAACACCCTTGCTGTTGGGTCTTCGCGGGTATCCAAGAAGTCATCCCGCAAGAACTCGGTTCAGCAACCGGCTCCATCCGGGACAGTTTCTGGCCGAGCCCAGAGCAACACAGCGTCTGAATCTCCTCCCGCAATGCCAGGTGGCTCATCCGGTCGAGGTTCCGGAGTCGTTCCTATTGCGGCTGCCCCGCCTAAATCTAGTCCAACAACTACGTCTCCGGGTGCGACCAACGGTCGTGGTGCGGTCCAGGTGGCGCCAAAGCGTCAGCGCAGGCTGGAAAAGGCCTCGGAAATGGATATGGCTGACGATGCCAGTCGATCTAGCACCTCGTCTGGTGGACGATCAAAGATTGTTCCGCTGGCTCCGGCCATGCCTCCAGCGGCAGTTAACCCGGCCAACCACAGTATTGCTGCTGGTCAGGGAGCGAGCCAAGAGTGGGAGTGGTTGACGATGAGTTTGTAGGGTGTCTCGTTCATCTTTTCTACCTTGCACCATTTTGACTTTTTTTTTTTCATTTTCTCTCGCGATGGTATTTTACGCGACATATAGACCTGATGACTACTACTGAGCTGGGATTCTCGCTAGAGCAGGCGTTTGGAGGTACGAGGCGCGCCTGGCGGTCAAAATGGCCTCATGACGCTGATTAATGGTTGACGAGTGATGCGATTTTCGGTTCGGTTATTTGTCTACGGGTCTCGAATTTGTGGGTTGATGAGATTCTCCGGAGATGGGCTGAGACACGCACACGTCTGTCTCTGGGGAGATTTTATGTCTGCTATGTTTGTGCTTGACTTGTGATTTCTGCTTGATACAACCGCGTCTGTCCGGAACCTGACCTTCGTCTGTTTGTTTGTTCTGTTCTTCTGGTTCTGTCTGTTTATTGGTTGCATTCGAGGTCAAGGCCGGGCAGAAGTGCGCATCTCTTTGATTTTTTAAGTCGTTAATAGATTACTAGGTACTGATTGCACAACATATATATTAATCATTAATCCCAGTCGTAAAGTTGCATCTTTCGTAGTTGACCAATGGTGACCCGCCGAAACTGCAGAGCACGTGACTACACGTGACGATATAAAAATTTCCAGAGCGTCAACCATCAAGAATTAATCATCCACCACGAGAACACTCACGTCCGATTGAGCAATAAATTACACCCATTGAATCTCTTCAGTGTAATCTGAACTTCAGTTCTTTGCCGGTCCCTTTTCTACCCCCGGATCGACACCAATCGGCACCAAATAGTTAATAACCAACATGGGTAATAGCCACAAGAGAAAGAAGGAAAAGAAGCAGGATTTCCAAGTACGTCGTCGAGTCTTCTTGAAAAAAGGATTTACATGCTAATCAAATTCTAGAAACCAAAACTGAAAGTCGGCAAGGCAAAAGCCAAACCGGAGAATTTTACGGATACCAGTTTCAAATCTAAATGTACGGCGCTTTCCACCATACCAGCTTGTTAGCTGTGCATGTGCAGTCCCATCATCAACATCACCACCACCACCACCAACAGCACCAACAGCACCAACAGCACTTTGTGAGAAAGTTATCCCGCTAATAACCAACCATAAACAGCAATCACCCTAAACCAACAATCTCTAACCCTAAACGCCCCCTCGGCCTCCAGCCAATTCACCCACCACCTCTCCCTCCTCTCATCCAAATCCGACTCCCAACGCCGTGACTCCCTAGCCCACCTCACCACCACCATAGCCTCAAAACCCACCCATGTCCCACCCCCCCATCCCGTAAGTCTTATCCTCCCCCCTCTCCTCCCACTCATCCTAGACTCCAACACGGGGGTCCGGAATAACCTCTTAAAACTCCTGCGCGTCCTACCGGAGCACGACGTCAGAGACCACGTCGCGCAGCTCATGCCGTACATTCGCGCTGGTATGACCCATCTTGCGGCTGAGGTGCGGCTGAGCAGTGTTGAGGTGTTGGGGTGGTTGCTCTCTGTTGCGGGGGGTGAGGTTGTGGGTGTTGCGGGGGGGTGGGTGAAGACGTTGAATTGTTTTCTGTCTGTGCTTGGGTGGCATATTCAGGCTTCTGATTCGAAGTGGACGTCGAATTCGAATTCGGCTTCGGCTTCGGCTTCGGCTTCTTCAGGCTCAGGGTCAGTGACGAAGTCCTCGTTCGGGAAAGCAGGCGCTAAGGGCCGGCCGCAGGTGCGGTTCCTTAATGTTCTTGGAGAGTTCTTGGATGCTGGGCTTGGATCGGGTTTGGGCTCGGGCTCGGGCTCGGAGTCTTCTGATGAGATTGATGGTGGCGCCGTCTCCTTCTTTCCTATCGTGCATCCCCAGTCGCAAATGATTCCCACGTCGGTGGCGGCGCCGTATCTTTACTTGAATCTGTTTGGTGCGCCGCGGGATGAGGAAGGGGAGATGTATGAGACGAGGGAGGATCGGTGGAGGGTGCTTGAGAGTAGGGGGTTTCTGGGTGCCGTGGAGAGGGGCGTTGAAGGGGCGAGGAGTGAGGGTGGGGAGGTTGGGAGGGCGAGTGCTGGGGCGAGGAGGGTTTTGGTTGAGGCTAAGGCTGGGTTGTGAGATTTATAGAGGGGTTTTTTCTTAATGATATGTAATTTTTTTTTTTTTTTTTTAATGTTGTTGCTCTGTGTGATTTGTTATGCTGAGGTTGATCTGGGATAGGATATATGGCCGCATTATCCTTCCACAGGGTTGGGGTGGAAACTTCGACTGGCTTGCGTTGCCTTAGTGACCTTAGTGAATAGGGAGCACGATGGCTAGGGCTTTGCTCTGTGGATCTCGTTTACAACAGCGAAGAGAGATATCCTCAGGCACAGACAACCCGCGCTGTCGTAGCCGTCACGATGTGAAGGGGCTGGCGGGCGGTATTGGTTGAGAATTAGTTGACAGGGCACCATTCATTGCCCCTCGTCGTATTAACTCATCAACAAGACGTTAATACGTACCCAAGGTCATGTCTGAGGAGGCATCCCATCCCAACACCAGTGCTGTACTATGACACGAATATCAGATACTAGATCCTGTTCAACTACAATACCAATTCAAGTCTAGTACAATATATACCAAATATAACATGAAGCCCGGTCAAATAATCCAAAATCAATAAACCGCAAACCCCTTCTCCTTCCCTACACCCCCATCAACCCTAACAACCTCCTCCTCCCCAAACCCAACCCCAGGAACCCCTTCGACCTCCCTCAACTCGTAAACCTCATCCGCCATAACCGCCCTCTCCACCAACGCCTCCTCCACCGGGAACGCAAACGACAGCGCAACATAAACCACACTGGTCCCCACAAACCCCAAAAGCCACCCAAACTGATACGGATGAATCCCACTCCCAACCCCAATACTCGAATTCACCGAAGAAATCAAGCCCGGAAGAGACGGCACAACACCAGCCAGAAACGCCACAACAGCCCGCCAATTCACAAGCCAGCCATTAAACCGATAAACGGGGTTTGTAGGCTGGTACAGCGCCAACGTATCATATTTCCGACCCTTGATGAGCCAGAAATCCCAGAGCATGATGCCTGCAATGGGGCCGAGGAATATTGCGTACGCGGACATGAAGTTTAGGAAGTTTCCTGCGGAGGCGAGGATCTTCCAGGGGACGAGGGCCCAGGATAGAATGCCGCAGATTATTTGCCCGCGGCGGAGATTCACGTATGCAGGGAAGAGGGCCGTGAGGTCGTTGGCAGCGGAGATGGAGTTTGCGCTGATGTTTACGCCTAGTGAGGCCAGGGCGAAGGAGAAGGCGCCGAAGAAGCGTGCGGCACGGCTGGACCAGTGGCTTATTAGAACGATGGGGTCCCAGGGGATAGTGGGGGTGGAGTAGCGCGACCAGCCCGCGGAGGAGGCGACGATGCCGATGAAGGAAATGAAGGTGAAGATTATGGGGAGGAGGGGGATGTAGAGGAGTTGCCATTTAGGGGAGACGCGGGAGTAGCGTGAGAAGTCGGCCTGAGGTGGATATATTATTAGTATACGATATGTTGGGGATAGGGAGAGTTAGGGCTTTTGGTGGGTGCCCGGGGGGGGGGGTAGGTAAGTACCTGGTTAACACTCAGGGTCGCATAATTCCCGAGCACAGAAGTCATACTGGCCAAAAACACCCAAGAATACTGACTCCCCGTCACAGTAGGCTTCTGATCAAAAAGCGGGCCTCCACCCTCAGCCACAAACGCCCAGATGAGTATCGCAATCCAAGCAGCGGGGACAATAATACTCTTTGCAACAAACAACCAGCGCGCCTTGTTCGGATGCACACAAAGAAACGGGAGCTGCACGATAAAGAAAACCAGATACGCAATCATCGTATTCGTCTCGATCCCCTGGTTTTCTGGGATTGTATTCCTCATCGTCAGGAAGGACGGCCAGATTGCGCCAATCATCGCCTTGACGGCATTGGCGCCGTTGACATTTTGGATTGCGAACCAGAAGACTGCGAGGATCACGCGCGAGATGATGGCGATATAGGAGCCCCAGAAGCCCCAGCTTGCGCGGGCGATGACGGGGAAGGGGATGTGGTAGATTGAGCCGACGGCGCCATTGGCAGCGATGACGAAGGAGATGATAAAGAAGGAGAGGGCGACGATGCCGATGGATTCGCGCCAGGAGAGGCCGACGGCGATTATGCTGGATGCGAATTGCCAGGTGGCGGCATTGAAGGCGTCGGAGATCCAGTATGCTGTGATAGTCAGCAGTGAACAACGGACAGTAGATATCTATCTAATGTGGCGTTGTACAAATGAAACTGAGAGGGCCCCAGAGTCGGCCGGCGCGAGGGACAGGATCGAGATCGAGATTCGTCCAGCGGGCATTGCCACTGGCGAATGCAGACTCGGACTGGGCGACGCGGAGGTGAGGGCGACGGAGTTTCAGCTTCATGGTGTTGGATAGAGGCAGGTTACTCAATAATGCGCAGCTCAAGAGGGACATGGCGTAATAATAATGATATTAGCCGTTCTCCTCATTGATCCCTGCATGCAAGATAAGCACAGAGAGAGAAGATACTGATAACCCCTACAGCTGGTGCCATTGGTGCGCCCAGCTTATCTCTCATGCTGCTAACAATAACATTGCTTGCTCGTTGATAGCTATCCATGGCTGATCACAACAGTCCAAGTTAATGAATACGATCTCTTGGAGTCGCTTGATATCACCGTCCAATACACACATCCATCCCCCAGCCACCTCCCATCTAGACTCAACGCCCAGTCCGCCATCATATCGCAAACCCTTACTCACAATGCAGCAGCTAATTCTCCCCCGGAAGTCGCACATCCTCCCACCCCCTCCCATCGCCAATGCCGGGCAGGCTCCCCTGGCGTCGAATCCCGTTCCACTCCGTCACATTCATCCATCCAATTTGTTGAAACCCTCCAAATCCCCCGATCCAATACACCTGCGTCACCACCATCTTCGCCCAGTAGCTGGAGTGCGGCGACCCGGGCCGTCCGGGAAGCCAAACCTGCGCGTCCGGATGAGCACCCACGTAACACTCCCGCAACGCTGCTTCTGTGCGCCGCGGAACAGGCGTCTCAAACGGCTCGATGTACCCGAATAGTGTGACGCGAGGGAGACCGGCCGCGCTGAGGGGAAAACCGGGGAAGACGGGCCTAGTATTGTTCAGATGGTCCCACCAGTCGATTGAGAGACTGATGTTGGAGCCTGCAGCGGTGTTGCGGAAGGTTGTTGCAACGCGGAGAGCAAGGAAGGTCGGGCTTCCGTCACCACCGTTGCCAGAGTCAGATGGCAGCGCTTCGTCGCAGTCGGCGAAGTATTCTTTAAGACTGATGGACTGGCCTGCAACGGAATCCGGGGCGTGGCCTCTAGGCGGCAAAGGGTCAGGGAAGATAGTTGAGACCACGCCAGAGGTAGATAGGGCAAAAAGCCGTCGTGCCATTAGAGTCGAGGACCACCACGAGGGTGCCAGGATTGATGACTCTTCCATCTCATCAGAGCCGGAGTCCACGAAGATGGAATCACCCTCAACCGGGACGTTTGGCATCGGATCCCGAGATTCAGTGAGGAGGCCTTGAACATCTTCATCATTACCCAGACCCGATAAGGGGGTTGCCAGGATTCCTTGAGACAGAGCCCCAAACAAGAAAAGTCCGTAGACCAACTTCGCGACCGGAGAAGGGGCCATGGTGTGCTATCCCTTGAGTCGATGAGAAGTGGATGCAGCAAAATGCCGCTTAAGAGTGAAGTATCCAAGTGACAAAATCCAAACAAAAATATAACGCTTTCGCCGACTTCTACAGAACAGGGAGGAAGAAGAAGGATGGACAAAGTGAGGGGAAACTTGGAAGAAGTGCCTACCCACAGTCCCTCTATCCCAAGACTCCTCTTGGCCTAGTGTTGAGGTGGGATGATCTTATCAGATCGTGCTAACTCAGAAACGGCTAGTTTATTATACTAACACGTGACAAATGATGATATAGTTACGTAATTAGATTGTATCACTCGGCTCACTAGTTAACGGTTGCTGCCTAGCTGCCTGAGCACGCATGGACCTCATTACTACCCCAAGGAGACCTTTATCGCCACATTTGATCAACATGACTCACCTGTCTAGGCAATTTCTTCGTTCAAAGACGATCTCTTCCGATGTCGGGTAATAATGGAAACTGGGGGAGTGAGTCATAAAGGCTCAGGGTCAGTCCCTCGTTGGTCGTTACCAAGGATAGAAGTGGGGAAGGGACATCACCTGAGCGAGAGCTCTTTGATGTCAGTATCCTTCACGGCTCAGGTGGACAGCCTGGCTCAGCTGAACGGCCGAGGCTTCGAACGTGAAGCCTTGTCTGGACACCAAAGAGTACCTGAGTTGTTAGTCACCGGGAAGAAAGAAATGAAATCCCTGCTTACTGTAAAGGAGAACGAGTAGAAGAGGAAACCTGTTGAACTTGGCATAGAATATCAAACATGAAAAATAATCACAAATAAAAGCAAAACCTGTCATGACTCCAAGGGACCCCAGTAAACTCCACCTGATTGCAAGATGCAATCCTCGCCCCTACTCCGTGGATCAGATGACGAGAATAAGATATTCGCGGTCGAGGCAAGATCAGATTGCAGACGCGTAAATCAATCCATTCCATACCCTCCCGCCAAACACTCCGGTTCGTTGATAGAGCAGATCAAGCAAGTATGTGACATCAAAGAAATGACAAAGAACGCAATAGTCCACCCCAACGTATAGATCGTACACCGGCGAGCTGGACCAAGCTCACCGAATAGAGGTCAAAGCCATCATAAACTCCCATCTCCGAAGCCCGACAACGGTAGTAGGGTATATACAATAATGGGTAGTAAAAAGGACACGCTTTTTCCCCGTTGTGGATTAGAGCCTCGAAGGAAGTTCATAAAGAACTTTTTCGACCCTTGGGTCTCTTTGCGCCGTTGAGAATGTTCAGAAAGAGAACAACTCGGTCGACGAGTTATAGAGCCGGTACCAAATAAAAATTATGTAATAAGCAGCGTGAATATAAGCAACTTTTCCTTTTTACAGAAAAGAAACGCAAAGAGGTAAGACCGGGTTTCAAACAGGACCAAGAGCGTAAGGGAAATGAGAGTCTTCGTGACACAAGTCCGGTTAGTAGTCCACGCGCAAGCCAGGGTGGAGTGCAATCTTTCTTGCTTCACTACCGCAGCAAGCCCGCTTCGTCCCAACTGGACCAGACAATGGAGCACCGAGCCCAAGAGCGCTCAGTGACGGAAGTGAGGGAGAAGGATTCGCAGGCTGTGACATGCGGAGCAAGTCCGCCATGTTACCATCTGGAAGTACGGTTCCTTCAGTAGCAGTGTCGGAGCGCATCAGGTTACGCACATGGCGCTGTAACTGCAGGTCCTCAGATCCGGTCCGGCCACGTTTGCGGCACTGGCGTCGTTGAGAGCCTTGACCGACCGACTTCTGAAGATGGGACCGAACACCCGAGAGTTGGCAGAGACTCTGAGCTGCTTCATGGGTTGACGTCATATCCACTGGAGTTTCCAGCGAGAAGCTAGGCATATCCGGAGCTCGGTTGGCCGAGCGCAAGTATGTCTCCGGGGAGCTAGGCGCATCGCTGAACGAAATCTCATCGATAGGAGAGGCCATCGGGATATGTTTCCGATTTCCCTTCAATGAGTTGCCAGTGCATCGTAGGGCTGCCTGCACTGCTAGGCTAGGCAAAGTAGGTGCAGCAGACCCACAAGAGCTAGATGACATGGAAGAGCGTGATGACTGAGAGGACAGGGTTGAAACATCGGAGACCATCGACTCTGGCGACGACGCAGACGACGTCGAACGAGCCAGTGAGGAACGGCGGATAAATGATGGGAAGCTATCCAGGGCGCTGCTAGCCTTTGAACAAAGCGATGGGCGCTGGTCATAGATTGACCGCGCCGTACACATGCTCTGGGACATGGCAGCACACATTTGACGCCGATAAGAGGGGCGGTAACTAGCACTCGCTGCAGGAGTGGAATTATTGCTCGACTGGGGGGTCAACTGTGGCGTTGGCAACATAGGAAGCCGGGGTATCGATGGGAGAGATGGCAGGGATGGAATAGAGCTGTCCGCTCGGTTCAACTCTGGAATCTGAGCAATAGAAGGAAGCGTCGTAGGCTCGGCATTCACTGAAGGATAGATCGGTCCCCGCGTGCAGGCGCTGCGCGGCGACGGAGAGTTGGATGCGAAGCCACCGTCATATCCTCCCACGCTCGTAGGAGTCATAGGCTCATTGTCAATTTCATCCAACTCGGGTGTGAGCCGGGGAATAACAGTGCGCCAGGACTGTCCGTCGAGAGCGAACATACTACCCGCGCCGGGAGTGTACTTCAGAACAATATCCGTCCAGCGTTGGAAGGTAGCTTCAGATATGTGAAGCTTCCAGTCAACAGCTTCTAGGAACATCAGCTCGTTCTGATTGATTTCTGTCGTGTTCAGACCAGAGATCTTGCTCCAAGCACGAGCAGAATAATTCCGATCCTGAAGATATTTCGACGCAAGGATCAAAGCCGCCAGGAACATGCGTCGGCCACATTGCATAGCCCGGAAAACTGGCTTAGCTTGCGACTGATCCTGCGCCTGTTCTGAGCTTGGCACGTGTGACTTGATCTTAATCAAGTAGTAGAGGGCTACCTGTAACGTGCTGTAGCTCGTCCGCGAACGACGGAGTGTTTCTTGGATAAAGGTACGAAGAGGTAAAACGCCCTTGCATCCTGTATTTGAATCACTCCGAAGTGAGACTGCGGATAAAGGCCAGATGATTTCGACGATCAATGACGCAGTGTCTTTGCATAGAGAAAGAAAAAATTTAGCATCCATCCCCAAACCAAAACGAATAATGTTTCCCCCACTCACCGACAAGATTATCGACAAAGTTAACCTTCCGCTCAGATTGCCGTAAAAGACAGGGCGGAGGGCGCGTGCAAGATACGCCGTTGGACTGCAAGCCACTGTTGGTACGTCGGGGATGCTTGCGCAGCTCCGGCGGAACAGTGGCATCAGCAGCTGTTGGGGCACTGCCCCTAAAACAACCACGCACAACACCCGTGACACCTAATCCTCTTCCCCCAGCCTGGTATTCACCTTCATTCTCCCAAATCACATCAACAGAACTTGTCGACGTCGAAGAGATAGAACTTTGGCTGGATACCGCATCCAAAGAGAAAACCGAGGAAGAGGGGGATGTCGAAGAAGATATCGACGAGGCATATGGATGCGCATAGGGCGCCTTGTATTGAATGCTTTGGTTTGATTCCCTCAAACCTAACACGTCAATCCCGTTCATATCCGAGATTCTGTATAGTCTCGCGACTTGAACACCCTCAAAGCAAGTATGATCGTGAGGAGAGAGCGTTCGTTGTCGTAAGATCAAGAGCCGAATATGGCAGAAGGCGATGTGGTGATGTTAATGTAACCGTGAGTTTGTCAAAAATACCGTTGTGCAATTAACCGTGAACGAGAAGCGATAAGACAATGAACCGTCTTGAGTTCGCAGGCGACGGCGAGCCTTAAAAGCGATAATACTCCAGTTTGTAATAGAGTATCAAGGTGTGGTAAGAGAGGTTAGGAAGTTGGATGTATAGTCATCCAAGGGAGGTAGCAGTAGTCAGGTAGATATGTAAAGGTCGGAACAGACGATAAGAGGAAGGAGGTGGCAAGGTGTGCAAAGAGGAGTCACCGTCTAGTGTTCCGATCACCTATTGTAGAGTCCAAGTAGATCAAGCCGGGTATTGTGTGAGAGCAAAGAGACACGTCGATGGAGGTACGTGACTCTTCTTTCAAGACAGATGTTGTATGGGATATGACTCAGTACGAGACAATAACCATGTCAAAGGAGGCTGAAAGATCTGGGGTAATGGATTCTGCAATCAAGGTGACCGGAACAAGAGACGAAGCAACAGGGTACATTTTGAGACCGAGCGGCGAATATGAAGTTATAGAAGGGAGCCGATAGAACGGCGGACTAGCAAAGCAAGCAGGCAGGTACGAGGGTCGACCAGCGCTTGTCTAGGCAGTCAGCTGTTTATCGGGAGGCAAACACGAGATCAAGCGAGGAGGGAGAGGCGTCGTTATGAGGCTCGAATAGGCTGATGTGAGAAGCAACTAGTCAGCAAAGCGATTCTCCCGAATTTATGGATCCTCTGGCGCCTGGCTATGACTCTGACTTGAGAAGGCGAACGGGCAGAAACCAAGGGCCCGCCGTCCGGTGACTATACGGGGAGCGCGGCGGAGTCCAAGACAAATAACTAACTTGGGCCAGGCAAAAAGAACAAGAGATAATGCTTTGGGTCGGGCAGAAGAAGGGGAGGAAGAAACAGCAGGTGGCACAGGTGAGGGACAATCAGAAACGAGGATTTGCAAGACAGACCAGATCAGAGGGTTGGTTACTCACCGCGGCCAGTGGCAAGAGTGGCGGGACTGAACAACTTAGGAAGAGCGGATGCAGGGACCACCGAGATGGCGAAAACAGCGAAACAGAAAGAGCAAGGAGAACTATACAGACGCCAGAATAATCATAGAGAAACAAGACAAAGAAAAGAGGATGGTGAAGGATGGAAGGGCAGCAGAGAGAGTCAGTCGGCCCTGGAGGAAGAAAAGAGGAAGAGGGAGAGAGGACCAGGACAGCGACGGCGACAACCTGGGCTGCTACTAAGGGACGGGTGCGGATATGCGATGACTCTTCGTCTTCAGATACCAACACAGCCTGACTCGGGCTGTTTCTACTTTTCCCCTTCTATAAATATTACTCTATCTAATAATTTATTCACGATTTTCAACATCCCCAACCGGCCTGACTCCCCTTCTCAGGTCGCCCTTTTCATCCCGACAACCAGGGCGCTTTTTTCGGCTTTTTTGACTTTTTCTCGTGGCTTTTGAAAATGACTAACAAAATACTTTGGCTACGAGTCCGGACTCCGGAGTCTTTCTCTCTATCACGATAACGGGCAAGGGACTTGTGTCCGTCAAGGCTGGACTCTCCCAGCGACCTAGTCCGTCTCGCAGACTTCTGGGGAGGTTCAACTTGGATTCCACCTCCATACTTTAATCAGACTAACAGAGTAGCGCGATATCGGCTTATTGGCATAAACATGAAGTTGCGATCGTGGTTGGATGAGCATGTATGGAATTCCGAAGAGAGTAATCCTGTCTCCATCCGCGTGCCCGCCATTCGATGTCAGCAGAGGATGGCATGAACAGCCATGAATCCATCCCTCCCTCCCAAGCAGGCTCCCTCACCCTGCTCCTGAAAGCGGCCAGTTGGATTCGTTGTGTTTGATGCGGAGGTTGACGGCAGCCCAAACCAAAGAAAAACTCGGTGGTCAGCCAACCACCACGACCGGATTTGCCAGCCACGCCAGTGACGCCACCCCTTGACATCCCGTCCAGGGCTGGACTTTAAACGAAGGCAGCAACACCCTACCAGGCAGATGCTCCTCAGACTTGTAGCTGTAGAAGTCTCGTTACCACCCAAAAGCGTAGATTTAGATTATTGTTCTTCACCAGAGGAAGGTGCCCGTTGGCGTGGAGGTGAGTGACTCACCAAATCCAGAGCGATTCTGGTTGTACGCAGAATCATGACAACTGGCTGTGGAACCAACCAGGCAGCATCTTCCAGATGGCTCCCAATCAGAAGCTGTTCGAGGGGGTGCTTTGCAGGGGCGCTTGACCTGACTCAGACCTTTGGTCCCTCACCTTCTTCTGAGTTTCCTCATGGCTTTTCGTCTTACCTCTGTCGAACCTCGTAATTACAAGGGTCATAGGAGACGCGATTATACCTTGACACCCACGGCGTTGCGCTCCGACGTGCAGAATGAGGTTACTGTCAGTAGACTACCAGATCACATCGTCCAGTGGACCAAGAACCAGTTGAGAACTTAGCCATCAACAAAGCCGCGCAGACCGCAGGCTGAGCAAGGCAGGACAAATATTCCTAAGAATAACCTCAGGCTTCACTGCCACCGCTCTGCTCCAACGCTCAACCCAGCGTTCGAGCCGGAATTGGAGCTGAAGAGAATTCCCTACTCTACCCGCGCCCCACGTACTTTGAGTCATGCCAGAAGGCCCCCAGTCCCGTCCAATCACGATACACCTATTCTGGATCTCTACCTAAGCTCTTTCTATCATGGATCTCCTGGTTAGGTTGGCTTCCCCCTGGTGACATGGAACCTAGACAAGGTAGATAAACTTCTTGAAGACAACTTGAACCTTCATTCGATAGCATGAAGGGGGGAAGGACTTTTGACTACCAAAAGGACATGATAGTTATGGAGTACTATAATAGTCATAGCCTGATGGGCCGATGAAAAGGAGATCAGATCTGGACAGGGGCACCTCTTTTCGTCGGCCACCGGGAGTTATGCCTAACGCAGCCTAGTCTTCTTCCAGATAAGGAAGGTGCCTACCCGTGCTTTCCCGAAGTTATATCATGAAATTAACCTTATATAAGCCAAAATTTATGCACTGCATAAATTACGCTAGTCCGAACACAGACATTCATATCTCTGGCTGGGCCAGGCATATGCGGGTTGTCAGCGATTATACTGTCCTTCTTTTTGTATTATAAGAGCTCACAATTTTTCTTATGGTTATTTCCAGGAACTAATCCTGCTTCATTTTCGTGCTGTAGCAGAGCTGTGTTTTTGGGCTACTGCAGAACGCTGCCGCTAGGGAAATCTATTGTTCAATTATATATTCCGAAGCTTGTTTGATATATGCATACATTTCTCTAATTAACTATATCCATCATGTCCATATTCAACACAACACATCTAAGCAATCCGCTACCCTCATATGGAAACAACCAGTACTAATATTGCAAGAGAAATACCACTTCAGCCGGGGTATATCCCAATCCAAACAAACCCAAAAGCTCACCCAAAAGATTAAACAAGAAAAGAAAAGAAGCTATCGACAATGAATTCAATCGTAGTATCATTATCATTACCTCGATGAATTCCCTCTCATACCTGTCGCCAACGCAGCACCACCCGCTGCATTCACTGTTGCATCCTGCACAACACAAAGCAAGTACTTCTTATCTGGTACAACCACAATCTCATGCTTCTTCGACCGCAGCCGGAGTAGCTTCACCTCATCATCATCCTGGCCCTCAGAGCCCTCTCCATCGCCATCGTCTCGTCCAGCCCCGGTTGTAGAGCCACTCCCCAAACCCGATTCATGGATGCCGTTCGATGAGGGCACGCTGTCGCCTAGTGGGTGAGAAAGCGAGAAACTGAGATTCGACGCGCTGGATACGAAGGCGAAGATGTGTGCTGCTAATGTTTCTGCCTGGGAAAGTCGGTAGGGGGGTTGCTGTTGTGTCGATGAGGAAGTAGTGGTGGGGGTTTGTTGGGTTTCTGCAGATGGGGAAGATGAAGTGGTAGTGGCTGTAGCTGTAGCTGTAGTAGCCGTGATAGCTGTGTCATCTGTGGCCACACCTGCTGGAGCTGGGGAAGATGTTTCGCTTCTTGTACGTTTGGGAGGAGCTAGGAGGCCGGTGGTTTGAATGATAGAGCCGTCTTTGCGGGAGAGAATGAGGGTTGATTGGACTCCTGGGCGGGAGGTGAGGTGAGAGAGGAGAGCGGAGACATGTTGTGGGATTTGGGGAGACTAGGTAACATCTGTTAGTCTGCTTTTGTTTTATTTTGGCTTCAAAAAGCCTGTAATGGAGAGAAGTGCGTACTGGTGTTGAGTTCGCCATTTGTTGAGCTGTTGCGGGGAGGTGATGAGATGGTGAGGTTGTTTGGGCTGATTAGAGATTCTGCAGGTGCATTAAGCTCCGTTTATAGCGCTGTTTCGAAATTTTTTAGATATTAGTAGCTGTAAAGCCTGGCACGGCCCACAAAGGTCCTTTAATTGTGAGAAAATAAAGCTGTCTGTGCTGTTAGCAACCTTAATGATCAGCCACCACAATAACATAGATGACTAAGCAGGTGGTTAGCACTGATTTATGATCATGGGCCAGGAGGCTTCCTTCTATAATAAATGTATTATCCTCTTGTTAGGGACAAAAGGTGATATGGTCCTATAAGATTAGAGTGTTGTATATGTGGAAATATAGGTGCAAGAAATCATCTAGCCGCTTCAACAGAATAGAATGATCTATACGGAGTATACAAAGAGACTATCTGCCGGAAACAACAAAATATCGCCGAAGAAAACAGGATACACCGTTAGGAGCACAATAGAGCGAGCGACAGCTAGATAAAAGGAATATGATAGTATGAGCAACGGTGACCGAGACTTGTGTTTAACTGCAGACCTGAGATAGAAAGGAAAATCTAAAGTGAATAATAGATAACTGAGGTCGATAGAACAACAACAAAAAGATAGAGAGAATCGAAACTCTGATTCAGGTCCCCTAGCTCATGATACTTGACCGATCTGATAGCCAGTCAAGGTCAAATTCGTCCATGATATCCTCGAGTTCCCTGGGCTGGGTGCCATGATCGCCGTCGTAACTGCATTTATTGAACGAGTCGGGACAGGAGATCCAGCTCTCTGGACAGTAGGGGACCTTCCCATTGCGTGTTCTTCTATCCTGTCCTACTGAGGGTGTCTCAGAGACAGAGGTGTTTGTTGTCGATGAAGAAGACCTACCCGTAAGTGGAGGGGTTGAGGTCGATGCTGCTGATGCTCCCAGCAGGCTGGATAAGTCCTGTTTGACACCCACATCCAAAGCCGCAAGGAGCGCAGCCTGAAGGATCTTGTTCTGACGCTCGAGATGCTCAATACGTCCTTCAAGTGAGGGTTTGGGTTTGGGCTCTGGTGCATGATGACTATGGGATTCGCAATTTTGGTAATCGTTTGGAGAGAGATGCGTCCGAGGGGCGTTTTTCAGATCATCTCTCCTGTGATTCTGCTGTGTTGGGGACTTCATGCTGCCGGTGACTTGGTATTTCTTTAATGATCGTCCCCTCTCTGAAGCAGGCTCATCGACGATAATAGGAACTGGTTTCCTTCGTCGGCGGCTCCCGAGAGATCTACGCGGCGGGTTCCAAAAATTCCCGGCTGTGCCTTCATCGTCTGAAGATGGCAGAGGCGTTTCGAGCTGATCTGGGAAATTTCGCGCCCTGGATCCCCTCTCAGGCTTCGTTTCGACACTCAAGTTATTCTTTCGATATAGGCGGAGATCTTTGTTGGAACTTGGGCGTGATAGGTTTTCAAAATTCTCAATTGCGGCGGCCATCGTGCTTGCCGGAGACGTACAATATCGTCGGCTCTGGGCGATATGACGTGGTGGGTTGGAGGGTGGAGGAGACATAGGAGGCGGCGAAGAAGGCCCAGGCGAAATCCTCCTTCGATATTGCCGTTGAGCTCTTGGTCGAGAATTCCCACCTCTGTGTTGTAGAGATAAGTAATCCTCCCTATGGGCCTCAGATGGTGGTGTCTCGATGATTTGATCCTTACTTGAGCTTTTTTGGTGCCGACTCGCAGCAAGGTCTTTCATTATCAATGAACGAACCTTTGCTTCGCGACTTCGCCCGGATTTTCCTTGTGGATCACGCTGGGACCGCACAGATCTTAGTGATCCTACGGTCGTATCATGGGTTGTCGCTGGATCCCTGTCTTCAGTCATAAGACTCGGAAACCGAGAAGAATCGTTGCTATCTCCTGGGCTACTCGGTGACGAAACACCAATTTCTGGCAGCATACTAATTAGAGTATCTGGGGCGGGGTGCCTCGTATCGAGCTGAGCTGTCTGTTGGTCCATAGATGACTTCTGATCACTGACGCCATGAATTCGACGGTTTGGCTCGGGTACTGAAGGCAAAGGTCTGGATGGTGCCGGGATAGGAAAAACATCAATAGTACCTGGGGGTAAGGACAAAGAACGTCGACAGCGTTTGGCTTGTGTATCCCCAGGTTCGAGATTCTCCACAGCATTAGCCGAAGGCCGTTCCGACTTGGCTGCAGGAAGCTGCTGTGTTTCACGTGTACCCGGGGTATTCTTTTGAACCTTGGGTAGGCCGCTGGAGGAATTTTTGGACTCGCGGTTGTTTGACTCAAAGACAACAGCTAATGCTGTAGTGCTTTGAGAGCCTAGAACTGGTGAAAAGCACCGATTCGGGGCCGGAGATCGACCGGTTGGAACACGCAACGCCTTTCTACCCGAAGTGCGCGGGTCTGTCGTGTCAGGGAAGAGCTTCAGGATGGGTGTTGTTGGTGCTGATGAACTCTTAGAACTGGTTGACGAGCTGGATGGAGGCAGCTTAGCAGCGACTGCGCTGGTACTTTTCGGTTTCAATTCTAGCGGTTGAATTTCGAACTACTTGATGTTAGCGTCTTCCAGCCCGTATATGCTATACGCTAGTAGATTTCTCACATTCTGGTTGCTGCTTGATATCCCCGGCTGGGCTGGGTGGTTGAACCGTGAGGCAATAGGTGATTCTTTGCTAGTCTTACGGACCAAATCTTCTGTGTTTGAACCTGAGCCTGAGGCATTGACTATTGATCCAGACGGTGCATCGAACTGTGGCATATGTTCAGCGGCGGAGGTTGCGGTCGCAGTCTGATTCATTTGTTGTTCTGTTGCAGGCTGATAGGGAGGAGGGTTGGAATCTTCGAACGGAGAGAAGTTCACAGCTGCTTCAACAAACGATGCTAGATCACGAAGGTCGAGCGACGACAGTTGACTACTTGCCTTCGAACCCGGTGCATCTCTGCTCTCGAGTGGGTTCTCTAGCCACGGCTGGCCGATGATCTCGACATCCCGTTTTGAACTCGATTTGAAACTGAGATTGGAGACAGACTTGGAGCTAGATGTCGTTGAATCAACACCCCGCTTGTGTCCCCATTTCCGGTATTGAGACCTTGGAAAAGAGCCTTGATTCTGGAGCGCCAGCAATTGACGAGAAGCATCCTCGGCCTTGGATTTTGAGTCCGTTCCCTTCTTGTTGCGGAGGGCCAACCTGAGGCGCCTCTGTCCAGCTTTGATCATGTCCCTGGGGGTAGTCGACTGTGAAGGTCCTTGTGGGGATACGTGGGTTTGGAGGAACCGAACAATCTCTGTGACATTTTCGTTGCTTGGTTGCGTGCTGGTCGTACCCGTAAAATTTATATCATCTGCCATTGACAGGTACTGTTGGTATTTCGGAGACAACGCCGACATGGTGTAATTCGTGCGTTTGGACGATTGAGATGTGGGCCGGTACATTGGGATAATTGGACTCGGTGCCTCAAGGATCCCTTCAAACTGGTTGCACTCCTGCATAAGGGTTGGTAGCTGGGCCTGAGCCACTGGAGAAGTAGACCTTGAGTGACCTTGAAAAGGGGTATGGAAGCTCAGGCGTTCGATAATATCTGCGGGGGCTAGCGTTTGTTCGAGGGGCTTGAGACACCATGCAGCGCATGCACGTTGTATTCTCTCTTGGAAGTTTCGAAAAAGGAAGGGTCGGTTGCCAAAAAGTCGATCAGGCCATGAATGCCATGCAAACGGCCAAAAGAACTCAAAGGGGTATCAAGCGTGGAGTAAAGCAAGAAGGTCTGCACAAATGTGGATGTTGGTATCTACAAACAGCTAGCAAATGAGAATGCAGATCCGATCTTTGGGACCTAATAGCCACCAGGAGGAAAAGAAAAGTGACGGAGAAGAGGGAGATTCGCTCGAGTTTAAAAAGGGACTGCTTAGAGATCAGCGCAGTCAAATTCTTTTGTATTCGGAGATATTTTTTACGTCGAATTGACGCTTGATACAATGCAGAAGACACAGGGGAATTGGCGTCCATCGCTCGTTCTCGATAATTGAGAATTTGGCGGGAGAGAATAAAGTTGGACCAAAGTTGAGCTAGGTATTCCTTCGTGCTGGGATTTCAAGCCATCTGGGCCAAGAGGAGGGGGAGCATTGGCAATGAACCAGGAGTGTGCCAGTATCGAATCTCGATGCATAGCTAGTGGATCTATTGATGGACCGAAGAGGAAGTCAGCCTCGACATCGGTGGACATGAAGGAAAAAGCAAAGAAAGCCCAAGAAACGTCAAGGGCCGATCCTGAATTCAGAATCTTGATCATTATTATTCCTGTTTGACGGCAAGCACTTCGATCGGAGGCTTCGGAGTATTTCCAGGCGCTGATCCCGTCAAGTTTCAAGAGAGACGACAGATGTCCCTAGGCCATAGAATGATGCTTGATCTGAAAAGCTTGCTTTGTAGACCCAGAGAAAGACGACGGAGTGCAAATTTGGTCATCCTCTTCAGCTCTTTGTCCCCAGTATTGTTCCGTCAAAGAAGCCTATCTCGAATCAACCCCCGCTATGGGCCTGCCCCATTATTCGGCTGACGCAAGTCTCAAAGAGAAGGGCTGGAGGCCTGGAGCTGCTCCATGATATCGAACTGCTTCCCCGTCCACACGATCGGAGCTGCGTTTAGTAGTTCGCGTAACCTTGGATCTCGAGCCGTTCCCGAGTCAATAATAATAATCCTTGAAAACATGGGTGTCCCTGAAATCAGTGGATGCAAGGGGTATCTGGTCGTATTCTCGACTCCTCGAGGGCAGGCCACAATAATGGACTACGATCCTACCTTGGATAGTTCGTAGTCTGTGCTACTTCTGATTTGGAAGAGACCAGTCATCTTGGGGCCCGACGGAGCAAGACAGACGCGTTTTTCTTCACGATCAAGATAACGGCTTGGACGAGGGATTATTGATTAGTTGATCGGAACAAAGAACGGAGTGACAGCTGCCAGGCGAGACTAGGCCGGTCTACCAAAGAGGAAAATGAGCAAACATGCAGCTGACGCCATTGGAGTCGTTGCAATCTTGCGGACCTGTGGTATCCTCGTCATTGTGACAGATGCACAAACAGGCGGAGCAAACCCAGGAGAGTGGATTTTGGGATCAGAGAGTCAGAATTTGAAAAGAGAGTGAATCAAATCAATATGGCGGAGCGGGCCATGGGATTGGAATTGGATTAGAATTTGGAAAGATGGAGGGGGAGGGGAGTTGGAGAGCAGGAAGAAAGGAGAAGGCAAGATGCGGCTGTTGGCTGATGACATTTACAGGTCACATTCCTCTGGCGCTCACGAACAAAGATTACTCCGTCTTGCTGCAATTTTGAGACCACTCCATGACTAGCGCTGCCCTAAAGGAGGCACTAGAGAACAGGCCTCCTCCCTGCGGCAGATCATTTTGAAAATCGTTAATGTCAATCCTCAGCGCTGATGTTAAACCGAAGGTCGAGATGAGAGCAGTCAGCCTTCCGTGAGGTCGGGCTCTGACAATCAATCAAGGAGGCTTATCTTCGAAACATTGTGGCGATTTTTGAAGTGCCTTTATCGCATCTACGAAGAAATGAAAGCCTCGTCTTGTTTTAGGATCATCGGGTATCTGCACATAGAAACTGCCTCCCCTCTTTCTGCCACAAAATGTCCCCAAAGTGATGTAATAAGAAGTGTAAAAAGCAGTAACCCAAACGCCACAGTATGCTTGCTGCTTATGTTTCGACGATGGCATATACAACCAGTCTAGATCTCCATGCGAGTAACGATGCCCCGGCCAATCATGAGCTGACCTGGAAAGGCCTGGGCCAAAGGCAGAATGAAGTTGAGGTAATACAGGTAACGTGAGGAGTATTGAGAAAATGATGAGAATATGACGCGCGAAAAGTGATACAGCACTGGCGCTCTTTCCAGCGGCTGCACGTATGTATGGGAGTAGGTATACTGTGCGAGAGATATACCCAGTTACCCACCGTCTATCGTCGCTTGGGCCTAATAAAAGGATCGACTTCTTTCTTCTTCCGCATGGGTGCTGGCGGCCGAGCTCCGTTTCCTGGTCGTTGTGGTGGGTAAGGAGGAAGCTACCAGAAACAATGATGTTAGTAGACTGTTCAAGCTATAGCCTGGTAAATGGGATTGCAGAACATACATTCGCGGAACCTGGGCCTGCCGGTCCACCCATGCTTTTATTATTGTTCAACGGGGCGTATGCTGGCCCATCGCGTGAGGGCTTCACCATATTCTGAGGTATGTGTCAGTCAACCCGGAACCAGAGTCATAAGATATCACGGACTTACCTCTGTGCTTGGAGCAGGGACGTTAGCATCGATTTTACGTCGCTGATTCTTCGGTCCGCTCGGTGCATTTCGCGGAGCACTCTGATCGGGCTTGTCCGGTCGAGAAGCCTTAGAGGCACGGGAAGCCAGAGAGTCTGTGCGTTTGCGTTTGCCAGAGCTGTCGGTGCTCTGAGGTTTTGGCTTTTCCGTGCTCACTTGAATAACAGGCACTTTGGGGTCATGGCCGCCCAGTTGTTTAACTCGTTGTTTCTCCGCTCGCTGCTTCTGATTTCGAGAATGGCTGAGTTCCTCCCGCGCGATTCGCGTCTTTTCATGCTTTGGCAAGACCTTGGTTGAGCGACAAATATTTGAACTATGGCCAAATTGTCCACATTCCATACAGCGTTCCGCGGTGCAATTGAATTTTGTATGGCCGGCCTCTCCGCATCTGAAACAACTGCCTCGTGCTTTTTCTTTTGATTCCTCGTTGTCACAGTTGAGCGTCATGTGAGTAAAGCTGCCGCAAATACCGCAGGTGCGTGTCTCGTCCAAGCCGTTATGTCCACCTGACGGTCCTTGGGGCTTTGAGATTAGCGGTGTACCTTTCCCTGACGTAGTTGTAGGGAATTGAGATTCAGACGGAAGGTTATCAAGAGACGCCGAAGACGGCCGGGAGATAGAGCCGGCAGAAGGGGCTCTCGACGGCGCCACGGAATCTGGCGCATTGGCTTCGGCCATCTCCACGTTATTGTAGCCAGTAAACTGGGGTTTTTGGAGAATTCTCGGGATATCACCATTTGTGTACAAGTTCCTTTGGCGAGCATCTGTTATTAGAGCTTTCCAGAACTCCCCCTGGACTAAAGCCTGCGAATTGCCGAGAACCCAGAGTGATGATTTGGCACGGGTTAGACCGACGTTCATACGCCTGATGTCGGACAAGAAACCAATTCCTTTGTTAGAGGCTCGGACACAAGAGAAGATAATGACCTCGCTTTCTCTACCTTGAAAGGCATCCGTAGTGTTAAAGTCGATCATATTGAAAATGGCGTTTCCATATTTGTTAGAAAATTGGGCTTTGAGCTCTCTTAGCTGACCTTTATAAGGCGTAATGATACCGATCTTGCGGCTGAAGTCATAGCCCGCGAAATCTGCTAGAAGACGCTCATACAGCTGCATTGCAACTTTCAGTTCTGCAAAGTTTACCAAGGAGTGGCCCTTTGTCGCACTCTGATGAAGGCCCTGTACGTCGAAGAACCGGTACGGGCTGAGAAGCTCGCTTTGATGCCAGGGCCGAGAACGGAGCTGACCCATATTGGGACCGTCTTGTAGCTTACCATCATAGAACGCCGTACGAGGGAACATGCTGATCTCTGGATGCATACGATATTGAATATCCAGCAAATGGACATCTTTGGGGTGGTTTGCCTGCATTCGAACGAACAGACTCTGCTCATACTGATACTTCGAGGCGACCTTTGAGAGAACGGTAGGTGGCAGCTGCTTTGGATCTCCGACAAGAATGCATTTAGAGCATCCGTACTTTAGTGGAATGAGTGCGCTCAACTCGATTGATTGAGCCGCCTCATCAATTACAACGGTTTCGAACTCAATGCTCAAGTTTTGGAACATCTCGTGCCCACTACCACTGAGAGTGGCGCAAATCACATGAGCCCCCTCAATGATCTCCTGCTGAATGCGTCGGCGATTAAGATCAGCGTCGCGGGCGGCAGAATGGTTCTTGTCTCTCGCGTTATCGATCTGTTGACTCAACTGCGACTTCTTCTTTTTAAGCAGATCGAATTCTCGCTCTAACTCATGAGGGATCGGAAGGCTTTGGGCTCTGCACTGGTCGATCTTCGAGCGAGTCTCTTTAAACGCGGTATCCGCAGCCTTGTGCTCCATGTAGATTTTCTGTAGATCTGTTTCGCCTGATTCTTTGCGAGACGTTTGGTTTAGTCTAGCATTTACTAGTTCGTCGAGAGTCACATCAAGGACGTTGGTGTTGATAGCATCGGTTCTACCCAGGCGGATAACCGACAGTTTCTCGTTGCGGCCATGGATTGTCTTGACGCCATCTTTGAATCGCATTACCAACTCATCGACAGCAGCGTTACTTGGGGCACACACAAGGAGCTTCTTCGATGTGGTTGCCCTTGCAGGCCGTGCGTTGCCTGGCGCAGTTGGACGTGATATTGAAATTCCTTGATCGCCAAGGGCGTTGGTTAAAAGAGCACCCACGAGAGCCACAATTGTCTTCGTCTTTCCGGAACCCGGAGGCCCCTGAATCAGGGTAAAAGCATCATTGTCCAGAGCAGATTTAATTGCCTTTGCCTGAGCAGGATTAACATTATAGTTACCCACAAAAGGCCTAAGACTCGCATCCGAGTAATTAAGAATAGGTGAAGGCTTGGCTCTGACGATCTCCTCACAAAGGTCGTAGTATTGAAGAGCCATGAGAGCACCGAATTCACGTTCAAGCGGTGTTAAAGACGTTATCTTTGCTCCCCAAATCGCTGCGCCAGGGCCCAGTGAATTGATGAAAGAGTTGCCTGGATTAACCCTGTATGAAACCTCAACACTGCCCTTTTTCCTATTGATACTAGCAACCCTAGCAATGCAGTGAGGCGCTGATGAATTCGTTGCGGGGTTACTTGCTTTGGAAAGCAGAACAAGATCTGCTTCACCAAGCCCCAGATCCTTGACTTCATTTCCTGGCATCACAGTGCTTACTTCAACAAATGAGTCCACCGACAGACGTGTTGCGACCTTGATCTCGAAAGACTTGAACGAACCTTCTTCTTTTGAAGATTGAAAGCTTTGCCAGGCTTCAAGGATTAAGAGAGGCTCAAATGTCCTCTGATACTCAATGGGATCCCGGAAGGCGTTGGAGACAAGACTATAATCAGTGCCTCCTGAATTGGGGGGCAGATCGCCAGTTGCAAAAAAATCCCAGGCAAGGATCGTACGGTGCAAAGTAGAAAGATCTGGAGCTAGTCGAGCACGCATATCTTTCGCAGAACGCGCTTGCTTGATCTTCCTGACGGGTCCCTGTAGCTTCAATGATTTTTTCTTGCTCTCTTCATAGGCCTTCACAGCGTCTGGCTTGGAATTTGCTTTAGGGCCAAAGAGTTCTTTATCAAGTTCGTCTTCGCTTTCCGATTCCGACTCGGACTCAGAAGAAACCATCATACTATCAGCAGGAGAGTGCACCTTGCCTTTCACCCCGAGTCCAGCAATCGCGGAACCTTGCATGGCAGTTTGCTCGGCGACACCTGCTGGAGCACCCCTCTTCAGACGTGCCAACTCGGCCATGTCACGCTTCTTCTTAGCTTCCCTTTCCCTTTCACGTTTTTCTCGGAAGGATTGAATGGCCAAATTCGATTTTAACGGAGCCGAAGATGCAGACGGTATCAGCTTAGAAGTAATAGGAAGTGGCCTCGCAGGCTTTTCGGCCCTTCGCTTCGCGTCGGCTGCCGCAAGTCTTTCTTTGTTCAATTCGACAGACCGCGAGAGCTGTAGCAGAACATTGTCTGAAACGTCGTTTTCGTCAAACTCGTCTGTCGCCCTTGAGGGACTCGGGGAAGCTGAAGTTTCGGCTGGTTTAGCAAATGCGGTGATCATGCTCTGCTTCTTGAGGCTGGCAGTTGATGCAGTCACCACAGGTTTCTTATAATAACTCTCTAAAGCCCTCACAAGTTCCGCCTTCTCCCGGGGGGTAAGTATCGTTTTGACGGTATTGTCGACCGCAACTCCTTCGATGAAGCTCAAAGCATCCGCTTTCAACGTCGTCACACTGAGTTCGCCTAGACGACGAAGAATCTTGGATACAAGCCCAACCAATGTCGTTGCAAGATATTCATCTTTGAGTCGAAGCCACTTAGCCATTCCACTCATCGTTGCTGTCGGGGGCTTGAGAAAGTTTTCGCGAGCGGCAGCCTCTTGGGTGGGATCCGCATCGATAACAGCGCTTAGAAAGACACCATACTGACTGAATAAGAGGTCCGCGAACTGGATACTGTCACGGCAAAACTCCAACATCACTGTTTTGTCGTTACCCCGACGATGCCACTCCTCTGTTTCATAGAATATGGTCGTCAAAGCTTGCCAAAGATATTCCCAGAGCTTTTGAAGGGATAGTGTCTCTCTGCGATCAACAAGTTTGCGAGTTCTAAGTATACCCGTCTGGCTGTCACAGAGAATATCCACAATATCTGTGCCGGTATGTATCATTCTTGGAGCCGAGGCGAATGTCTTCATGTTTGAGATACGTCGGAATGACCAGCTGAGTCCATACATCGTCGTGGTAAAGAACGACTGTAGCAGGTGGGAAATTGCATCTTTTCGAGCAGATTGGCCGCTAACATTCTTGATGAGGTCCACAGCGGCCTGGTACGTATTGTGATCAGCCGCGAAAAGAGTAGATACAAGAGCACTGCCGGTGTCCTGACTCTTGAAAAGCTCATCAAGGTGCTCTGGTTTGAAATCGGCCAGCCTTTCAATGATTTGGCAGGAGATATGAGTAAGATGAGCGTATATGGTGTTGAAGTGTATTTTCTCCGATACAGTCGTCCCCTCTTTCGTGGAAAATTTCTCAAGACCAACTAGTGGTAGGATGCCAAGCAGAGCAGATGTGGAAAGAGCTAAATCATCTTCATGAAGGTGTAGGATAACTGCATCCCATATAGAAGAAGAATACGTGCTAACACCATGTTGAAGGGAACCCAGCTTAAGGATAACTTCGTAATCACTTTTGAGAGACTGGCACTCAAGAGCTAATGTGTTGCGAATGACATCCATGCAGAGCGATTTTATTGCGCGCTGGCGCCCCTGCTCAACGGAAAACTGCGGAGGCTTCAAAATCGTGTTGATATATTCGCTTACGACTCCAAGAGTCTCAGACAGAACAATACGTGCCACTGATTCTCTTGACGCTTCATGGTCAGTAAAACTGCGAAGCGTATGGAGCAGGCTAACCAAGCCGACATCGAAACAGTGGTATCTCGCCAGGTTTGGAAAGCGCGGATTCTGCAGCCGATCAATGAGTTGATAGACAAGCGACCTGCATGCTGTAGGTTGGTGAGGCCCTTTCAAGGACGACATGAACGGATTGACCCATGATAACATATCCTTCATAGCCGATTTCTCATACGGCTCGCCCTCTGTAGCTTGCATAAGGAAAGCGTCGAGTTGGGGGTTATAGAAAACCAGTTCAATGATAGCCTGTGGCGATATTGTTTGCATTGCATCCCAGAAATCTCCAGGAGCCTTTTCTAGAAAGATCTGGACGGTGTTGAGAGTGAAGCGCAAACCAGGGGATTGGATGGCGAGATGTTCAACCGACAGACGGCATGGGTCGATATCAAGAGCGCGTAGATTATGGGTTATTTGTTCCTTATCCAGTCTTTTTGTAATAAGTTGCATACCACGCCAGAGCCGCTGGATTACAGCTAGCTGCGTCGGCTGCTGAGACGCTGTCCTTAACGCATCAAGTAGCCCCTCTTTGATCGCCCAGTCAAATTCCGTCGTGGTAGGAGGTCGCTGATACCGCATCCAAGAATGAATTGCCCAAAAACTGCGACTTTGGTTGGAATCAAATAGAAAGCGGGTGACGGCCGGGATGTAATCCGAAACCTTGAGAGTGCGTTTTGTCTGAATCAGCCTGAAAGGCTCGTCGAAATGTTCTGTCAGCAAGCCATCGTTGCGCAGCATAGCATCACAACTCAAGGCTTCGAATATGGATAACAACGAGGCCCTATCAAGCACATGTAGTCCTATCTGGTCTGGGGCCATCTCTCTTAGTTTGGCCGTTGCAGTCGTCAGATTCCTGGTAATCCGTTTGATATCCCACTCATCAAGCATGCGAGAAAACTTTTCGATATCTTCATCGTCGTAATTCTCTTTGAGTTGTTCCATAAGCCATATTTTCCCCACGTAGTACTGCTTTATGCAAAGGTCGCACTTCTCCAACGTGTCGTCTATTTTGTGCCAAATCCATTTTTGTATCTCCTCGACTTCCTCGTTATAAGCTAGAATCCGCATGCAAGATAAGAACTTCTCCCTGCGGTCTTTGGCTCCTGCCACCAGTTCTGCAGCACTCTTCCCTAACTCAAGCACCTCGCTATCTTCGTCGTATCGTGAATGGTCATCGTCATTTTGCCGCGGGCATAGAATGTGGACTTCGCTCGGGAGGGTCTGAAGCTCCCTGATGGTAGAAGACTGTTCAGCATCAAGACAGACAACGAGGGGGCAGGAAAGTGAAAGGCTTGTGCTCGATTCTTACGCGACAATGTCCATGAATTCCATGACTATCTGTTTATAGACCTGGAGTGATATGTTCCACAGTCGAGCAAAAGGTCACACCACATTACTCCAGCAAGAAAGTGAGGTACGAAGTTGCAAAGAGTATTAAGGTATAGATAGAGTTTAGATCAAAGACAGCCAGGGTTGTGTTTACTGAAGTAGCTTAGATGGCCATAATAGCTTATGGAAACTGAGCACTTCGAAGTTGTTGCGATAGACGCTGTGCCGCTTCAGAGTACGCCCCCGTAGAAAGGGATCGAGGTGCAGTCAAAGTGAATGAATCCCTAATGGATCAAGAGATCCGAGTGGTTCACCTCTCTCAAGTGATGCGAGAAATGCTCAAATTTTGGGGGTTGACTGAAGAAAATACTGACAAGTAATAATGGATCCCTTTACTCTGTACTGTCGGATATTCAATGAAGGCGGTGAAGCACGCACAAACAACCACTTTACGCGCAATCGCGCTTCTACTCTCGTATACACACTCAGGCCCAGGGAGACACTGCAAACCTCTGTTCGCCTTTACTGGGAGAACTCTACGCGAAAGATTAATGAAATACAGTGTCATGAGAGTAATTATCCATAATCAACAGCGTCTCCGTAGAATTCGGCAGAGTACTTCGTACATGACGTCCATAAACGTCCGTCTCACATACACCTGTCATGTCCACGCTAGACTCCGACGTAGCAAGTCGTCATCAATCAAAACTATTTATAAGAAAAAAAGATTATGAAGAGCAGCTGGAACAGGAGCTCAAGACGCGGCTTCCTTCTCACAAATGCTTTTGTACAAGTGAAAAAGGCAAAGAGAAGGTCAAGCAAAGCTGTATGCCACAAACAAAACAAGGGCTGGGAGGAAGGAGAAATGAACGTGAAAAAAGCTTCGGCGTGGGAATAATAGGTATAATGAAAAGTAAAGTTGCACCCAACCACCCATATGTGTATACCGAACGCCTTCTATCGTGGAATCGACAAATGGTGCGACGAGCAAGAGCAAGAGAAGAAGCACAAGACTACCCGTCAAACAAAGATAAGAAACAGATCAAAATGAGGTGGTAAGAAACCGACAAGGAGCCGTCAAACACATGATGTTAGTATATGCAAGAGTCAAAATTTGGTTTAGGCGCGATGTATGATGGAAGATCAGTTCGAACCCCTAAGCGGGCTATGGGGGCTTTGCGGCCGCTGAGCACCGGTTGTCAGAGACGACTCCACGCGCGCTAATGTGTTGTGGGGCGCGAAGCCGTCGGCGGCGTCAAAGCTTTGTCGGCCCCTATCGAATGAATGTCGCGTCCGGTCTGCAGAGGATCGCACGTAGTCGACTGCCTGCGGGTAGGCATGCCGGGTGGTGTCAATACTAGAAGCATACGTGGTTCCGTTACTACCATTCTGGCCGCGCGGATTATGCGTACGAACCGTCGGGGCAACGGACTCCGCATAGACCTGCTGATCATCTGAGAAAGGATTTTGCCTCGTACCAGAATCGACCGGTTTCCCCAGGTCAGAGGAGACCGCTGAATCATTCGCAGAGCCAGCTACCTTCGGTACAAACGTTTCATACTCATCAAGGTATTTGAATTTGCCTTGAGTGATTTGTTCGCGAATGATATCGACATCAAGCGGGAAGAAAACCTTCTGGACGGACTTAACCATAAACCGGGGCGTAAGGCATATCGTAACCGTCAAAAGAAGGACCACCCAGAAGGATAGTGTCCCATACATTTGGGCAGCACTTTTGTAGAACTGGGCTGAGCCTTGGAAAGAGGAGTAGACGCCGGTCCAAAAGAAGATAAGTAAGCAACTGATGGCGTTGATCAATAGCGTCAACCAGTCCCACCTATAGGTGTTCATGAGGATGTAGGTGTTGCTGGAAATGACGGCACAAGCCGCGACGAGTATTCCCATTCGGTTCCGATCACTAACATCTTTTCCGCTAGCATGCACGAAATTGGCTGGTTGATACAGAGAATACGGCATGTAAAAACATATGACGGACTGATAAAAGCCGTCAAGCATATGCAACCTGCATTCATTAGTTCAATGACAAAAGTAAACTTCAGGGTGTGAACAGACCAGAACTTCGTCTGAGACCACTCGAGCCTCTTAATGCCCCTCATATACAACTGAGGGACGGCGAGCGACACCGTATCATCCACATCCTGATCGAAGATGCCCATTAAGATGACGGGTAACGATGTGAATGCAAGGTTAACCAGGATAATGTAGGTGTAGTCGAATAGGTAGGAGCCATCAAAATCGTTGTAGATCGAGTACCAGAAAAGTGCAAAAGTCCAGACCAAGTTCTTCGAATATTATCAGCTGTGTACTTTAATAATAAAGTATCCACAGGGGGTACTCACCTTGTAAAAGAAGTTGGCAGTAGTTTCTCCCAGACGTCGGTATGAATACCGTCCATGAACAAGGATAAGACGTTGTAAGAATCGGAACTGCCCAATGGCATAATCTGCGGACATGGCGGCTTGTCTACCCTCTTCGCCAATAATCCCAACTCCGACATCAGCGGCCTGAATCATTGCGACATCATTAGCCCCATCACCGATAGACAGAGCCATAATATTGAGACCCTCCTTCACGAGTCGTACGACAGCCGCTTTTTGGGCGGGACTAACTCGGCAGCACAGGACAGACTTGCATTGTTTGCAAAGAAGAAGGAATCGTTGCTTCATTTCATCCGAGAGCATTAACTTGAGAGTATCGCCATCAATTACGACAGCATGAGTCGCCTCCGGTGGGGTATGGTCCTGTCGGGCAGCAAGAAGTTCGTCATCCGACCCTGTGAGCCCAAATTTACTTAAATGGTGGTCCAGTTCTTGCGATGCTTGTTGCCGCTGATCCTCAGCAATGTTGAAGACAATCAGTTCCATTTCGTTGGTCAGAAGGTTGCATGAAAATCCGATGTTGATGGCAGTCTCAACCTTATCGCCAGTAAGGACCCAAAGCTTGATGCCTGCTCTGGCCAGCAAAGCTATCGTATCGGGTACGCCATCCTGCAGTTTGTCCTCGATGGCAGTACCTCCAATGAGCATGAGATCTTGCTCTATGGCACTTGCCACGTTTTCGAGCTTCTCTTCACGGTCTGTAAGTGCAGCAGCAGCGATGTCGTGTTCTTTGCTCCAGGCCCGATACTCGTCTTCAGAAAGTTTTCGGTCTGCGACACAAAGCGTTCTTAAACCTTCACGGGCGAAGGTCTCCAAATGCTGAGCTGTTTCTTTTCGAAGTTCCTGTTGCTTCCCTGGGGCCAGACGCGAATAAACAATGCTATCTGCGCCCTTACAAAAGAGTCTTATGCTGCGGTCGGGCATGCGGACGATTGCACTCATTCGCTTCCTGGTTGAATTGAACTCTAGGGTATTCAGAACGGTGTACGTCTGCTCCTCGCCCATGACGTTCAAAATGAGATCATCATTTGATCTTCCAAGCAGCGTAAAGCCACAGTCACGCGCTGTACCAACCAGGGCCGCCTCATCTGGTGATTGTGCCCTGAACTCAATTTGTGGAGGATCGCCGGGGGTGTGCTCGGTTATTACCGAGTGGCACACCGCGAGAGCAAGCATAAAATGCTCTGTAGCCTGCTTTTGAGTTACACCAGACTGGCCATTCATGTCTGCGACGTAATCCGGGGATATGAAGGTCAGGTCCTCGTCGCGCAAATATGGATTGTCATGCCTCTCGCGAAGCATCTCTATCATCCTGGTTGTACCCACAGCGATCCTTTCGCGAGCTCTTGCGGCTTCAGCATCAGCATCGCCTCCTTCTCGTCGCACAAGACCAATTTGGGCTTCTGTAAATGCTTCACCGTATGAGACCCCATTCACAGTGCACTTTTTGAAGTCCATGACATTTTGAGTCAACGTGCCAGTCTTGTCGGAGAAAATGTATTCGATCTGGCCCACATCGTCGGATATGTTCCAGGTCTTTGGTATGCAAGCGATACCAAGCTTTTCATAGTACATAAAAACGTCGCTGTGGATAAAAATTGCCTGGGCTGTGCGGACGATTTCTAGTGAGATGTAAAGGGAGATCGGTACCAAGTTTTGGAACAAGATAAGAGCAACCCAGAAAGTAATGATACCGGTCACGGCGGGGGTGCTGCCATAGGCCGTCTCAAAATAATTGAGAGACCTGTTATCCGAGGACCATGCCACACCGTTGACGATGCCGGAAACGAGGCACATGACGAATAAGAGAACGAAGTTGTAGATGACGTTCCAATTGAGATCCTTGGCGAGCTGAGGTCGTTTACTAGGCGTTTCACCAGAGTTGAGCATGATCTTCGTCTCAACGCCGGTAAAGACAACAACACCAAGAATCCACTCTGTGTTACGGAGAGAGCAGCCACGTAGGAGTAGATTGTTGATTGTAATTGGTTCCACCATCTCCTTTCGGGGCGCGTCGGGATAATCAGGATCACGCTGGTCCCAGCGCACGGCGCCATTGTAAGTGTAGAGATTGGGATGGGGGGCTTCGCTCTCAAGTATGAACTCCGATTTTTCGCAATCCCGCGCATGCCGGACTTTTCGACCGCAATGGAGGGCATGTCGGACTTTGAGGTTCGTTTCGCCATCAAGACTCTTTGTTTCCACGTAGCATGCGCCGTCTGGATCGGATGTTGACATCACCACAATATCCGCAGGAACTGGATCGCCATTGTACAACCGGACAAAGTCACCAACCTGTAGACTTTTCCAGTAGTCACGCTTAAACCGTGCATTGCCAACTATTTGTTTGGACATGTCCACCACACTACCAGCTTTTTTCGGGGACCCCATGGAACTCTCTGACGGAGCCATGCTAGCACGGGAAGCTTTGTCCGGGTGTAAATATTGACTTGATTCCGAATTCCCGAGCGGCCAATCTGAGCGGGCATCGGGTACTGGGGACGGAACAGGGGTCATCTGAATAGCTTCTTCCCTTCCACGATCGCCTGGTTCCGAGTCCATAGATGCTCTTGGGGAGACGGTTGTTAAAAATGAGGCGCGTCGCTCGACATCGGCGGACTCAGACTTCTTCTTGTCCTTTATAATCATGTCGCGTAGTGTCCGGTATGTCCAAATAGTTCCTCGAGTGCAAGCTTTCTTGAAGCGTCGCCATAAGGAAACATTATCTTCTGTAGAATTCACGTTGTTCCATTCGACTAATCGATATACAGGGGAATTGTTCAGTTCGGTGTCGAGTATCGTCCGACGCCAGTCCTCAATGGCATCCTTTATTGCTGTGATGACAATGATAACAATCAGAGGTACCGTATTGAGGGCAGGGTTATCGACACCGAATATAGAGAAGAACTAGCAAAGAATGGGTGTCAGTTTTGCACATATACAAAAGAGTTTAAACAGAGAGGGTGACGGTGGAGGCTTACACCAAGGATAATGATGAAAAGGAAGTAGATATTCGCGATGTTTTGAAACTGGAACCACAGATTTTTTGGAACGAAGGTTATAGGCGTATACTTTGCTGTGCGAACCTTGTTTCGGGGATAATTTGTTTTGGGATGGCCATCCTCGTCCCTTTCCGACTCAGGGAGCGGGATATTGACATAGACTTTCCTATTTCCTTCGTTTGGGGATGCGGCTGCTGGCGGTTCTCCTGTAGAGTTTAGCGCAGTAGACTTCCGCTTTTCGTCTCTCATTTCGCTACGCTTGTGAAAACGATCCATGATGGAAACGCGTTTCCGCATCCCTCCGGCATTGGTGGCTCGATGAGTCGCCCATCGTTGGCGGTTCGTCGGCGTCGAGATGTTACTCTCCTCTGGGCGAAGTGGAGGTGGCGGAGGGTCAATCCTATTTGGGTCGAAGCTGACTGAAGTCATCCTGGACTTAGACTCGCTCGTAAAGGGTGTGAAGCAGCGCAACTAAGTCGTCTTAGGATATTAGGGAGCCTCCGCTCCAGCGAGCTGAACCCGGCTGCTCAGCCAGTCTGCCGACGCGATCGTAATCGGTATCGCGCAATCGAAGATAAATTAAGAGAGCGCTGGATAATTCGAACTTAATTTCGCAAAGGCACGGTTGACGTATGTCAGGAGACGAGACGGGGCCGTTTGGTGGTAGACCACAACACAGGGGAAAGGCGGCTCGAGAGATAAAATGATGAACGAGCGAACAAAATCAAACACCATGAGCCATGAATATGCTAAATGAAAGTTATATAAAAGACAAGGGGATCGTGAAGGACAATCCTCATGTAGTTGGAGGACCTGGAGGGGAGAGTGTAAAAGATTCAGTGAGAGCAAGAACTATTAAGGACAGCATTTCTGGATCGTTGGCGCAGGCTGACATGCACTCCTCCTGGAAGCGCGGGAAACGGGGGAACGTGTATTACCAGTGCAATACCTAGCTGGGCAGCACAATTCTTGGTCAGCACAGCCGGATTACAGCTACATTACTTACATACATAAAGATGTACAAATCATCCTCATCCTCCGCAATACCGAGTTTCATTTTACTTAACTAGGTATGCGAGAACGCGTTGCTATGGAATTTTTCCCTGATTTTTTTTCCCTCTCGGAGCCAATCTATAGCTACCTACATAACTTTGAACAAAAAGCTACTATTTTGGAAACTCATATTCTGGCAATTCGCCCTAGGCCGACAGATTCGTGTATGAATCAATCAATAATCAATCCAGGATTCTCACAAATAATGACATTGCTTCAAGTCTCGCAGCTGACATCCACACTCTTCCGGTAATTTTAGGCGTATCCAACGCTACCATAAATACCACAGGCTGGATCTCCACGAGGATCCTCCAGCCTCATCAATGCAGTGACAGGATCTGAGGATACCCACGCAAAATCTTTTAAGGAATGTGGCAACAGCCCTGCGACGCAACGCCGGTACTCGCGGCTCGCGCAGGTCCAAAAGTCGGTCGTCGGTACAGATGGAGGCGACCGCCATGGTCAGACTTCGGTGGACGAATTATTCAGCAATGGCTCTCAAGTCTCAATCCGAGTTGAGGCCGGTCGGAACCTACTCGGCAACTTTACAAATTGCTGCTTGAAGAGTTTCGGTAGAACCAAGGATATGAAGACTATCGCCATCGGCCTCAAATTGGACGGCTTCTGTGCTTGAAAGCTGGCCAGTTGTCTATCGAATACCACTGATATCAACCGAGCCCCGACTCCATATTTGGAGTCTTTATACTGAAACCGACTAGACTTCGATTAGGGGTAGTAACGG
Source organism: Aspergillus asperescens (assembly GCA_027569075.1). NCBI lineage: Eukaryota > Fungi > Ascomycota > Eurotiomycetes > Eurotiales > Aspergillaceae > Aspergillus > Aspergillus asperescens. The sequence continues at coordinate 292,107 of JAPDEH010000016.1, read as the reverse complement.
GCCATCATGGATTGGTGATGTTAGATGCTCCACCTATCGCAGGCCACAGTTCGATCGCCCTCGCAAGTGACAGCAGTAGTATCGTAGCACCGCCTCGCTCTCTGAGTCGGAGCCCATTATTGTTTCTTCGGGCCTTGGGGAGGAAGGAAGTTAGGAATACGAACTGGCGCTCAAAAGGGGACCAAGCCAGATTTGACAATTATTCACAGTATGTACAGAGTAGTAAAGTAGTCCGCTTCAGTGCCTGAAGAACTGTGCTGAATATATGTACTTATGGACCCTTTACTACATGATTCAAGAACCGCCTAATTCCCCATACACACCCCCCACTGACTTTTTGGCCTAAATACACCCTATGCTAAATTAGCGGTATGTTTTCTTCTCCCTTATTTTGTGTAGTAATCTGAACAGTTATGTTGACGGAGCAGCTTCAACTTCAAGACTTCTATATAGATAAAACCCTTTTAATTCTGCTTGATAACTTATATAATAAGAGAGCCTTTAGGTTTTTAGCTTTCTGGCTTATCCAGATAGCTTTAAACTCCTTTTCTATTATAAATAACCAGGATTTTCTGATAGAGAGTAGTTCATCCAGGTGTTCAATTATACAGTCATCGAGTATTGAATTAAGTGGTTAAGCAGGTGTTCAAGCAGGTGTTTAATTAAGTGTCTGATCAAGTATTTAAGCAGGTATTTGTTTAATCAAGCGCTTTATTTATCTACTATAATACCATATACTCTGTCGAGCTTGAATCCAGGACTTTTTATATGAAGTATACAAGTTCATGTTACCATACAAAAACAACGGAGGCGAACATCGTTGCTTAAAGAGGTAAGGGTGTACTTGGGCCAAAAAGTCAGTGGAGGGTATATTATTTGGGGAATTAGGCGATTCAAGAACTTCGCCTCTTCCGCCTCTCCGGACTCTAGAGCCTGCTCTTCCCCTTTTCCTTCTTGGGTTCTTCTGCTCCTTTTCCAATTCAAAACGATCCGCTTGACTTCTTGGGTCTACACCTACCAGCTTCCCAATCTCATATAGTGTGGGTCCATTTAACGCGTACACCAGGCACATCATGATTTTACCCTTCAAAAACGTTAGAATTTCGGATCTCCGGCTGTCATCTCGAAATCGTTTGGATTTCCTTGGCCTTGGCATCGCAAGAATTCATTATTGCACTGCGCTGTCAGCATAACACTGCCTCTTTCCCAACAGCCTCTCCAGCATACTCAGCAGCCTACCAGGACATGTTTTAGATGCAGCCGTGAGGTAACTGCGTATGCCAACGGTGAACACTGCCTGATTACTTGCCCGATTGCTTCATGATGTTGATGGGCAGGTACGGAGGTTTGGTCTGCCGCACCATTGAGAAAGATGGGCAATACCTCACAGCGCTGATCCCCAAGTTCGGTGGAGACTGGCGGTGCAATCCTGACGCACGGAGTAAGGAGGGATCGACACCAAAGAGGGGCCGGGGTTGAAGTTCCCGTGAGAGCTGTTCCCAAACAGGAGTACAACCAATTCTTCAGTACTTCACTCAACTTAGTGCCCCATGGTTGATCAACCATCATTCATCTGACAGAATTTACTTATGCTCTGACATTCTGACCTGCAGTGCATTATTCAGGGCGCTTTTATTGATGACAATGGCTTGGTAGGGGCGTCTCCTGCACAGCCCAATACTCCATGTAGAGCGTCCTCCGTAATGTTGGACGTCAGATGCAGAATACTAGGTACACCCCGCAGTTGTATATAATTAGCCCTCGAAGGATGACGGAGGATCTATCATCGTACTGTAAGGCAGCAGCCGCAGCACTAATCCATGCCTTTCACCAGCATTACAAACTATTTCATGTTTGTTCAAGTGATAGTTTCAAATTTGAAATCAACTGTTGATAACAAAGCATGACTAGAACTTTTGCCCAAAAGGACTCACACGACACGGATCAGCTGGCTGAAGATTTCTAACAAAGAAAGAATCGTTCAATCTACGTGCCATCGTACCTCTCAACTTCATCGAGGCCACGTCAGTTGGCTCAAGAGGCTGAAAGTAGAGAACAAAGACAACGGATAAAACTTGACGAGTAGGGATCATGTGATCTCGCGATCTACTGCACGCGTTGGGCGTGGATGTCCGTACAGAAAATCATCAGGCTCAGGTCTCAAAACTGCATTTTCCCAACCAAATATCCGGCATGCCTCCGTCGCAGAAAATCACTAATTACTTCAGGCGTCCGGATTTTGCCTTGGCCGCTCAGGATAGTTGGTCAGACTCTCCGGGAGAAGACCCCGCGCCGCAGTCCTCCCCTCTCACTGAACTCTCGCAGCTGCTACCGTCAGATACCACAGCACCAGATACTCCCAATGGACCTTCGTCGCAGTTAAACCGGTCGCTATTACTCTCCACGGAAGACCCAGCTGACAATGATCCAGCCGGCAATGACCCGGCGCCGCAATCGAGCTTCCAAAGTGCTGGAGCAGGAACACCGTTCAGTTCATCCCAGCGTGTTATAAAGAAGGGGAAAGAGGTCGTCATCAGTTCCGACGGCGACGAATCCGACTCAGTGGGGTCTCTCGAATCCCCGGACGACCTTCTGGCGAGTTTCTTGGGCCCTAAGACCCTGAAGGCCCCAGCGACCCCAGAAGGCCGCACTCACGATGATGAGAAAACGACACGGCATACTTGGAAGACCCCAAAGCCTAAGAGCCTTGAATATGTACCTACAAAGTACAAGAACTCATTGGAAAATCTCGTTATACAAGCGGTTTCTGACAATGAGACTGAAGCCCGGATCGCGAGACTGAAGGCTTCACTTAAAGCTGAATCCGACCGCAAGAATGGTTCTGGTCTAGACAAAGCGAATAATCTAAATGAAGGAGTCCTTGCGTCTGCGATAGACGATGGTACCGATGATAGCATGGGACTTCAACGTCTACTTGATGCTGTGCGACGAACGGAAGCTTTCGACTTGGGAAAATCTTGGTCCTTTTTTGACCTCCAAACACCCCTACCTCCAGCGCCAGACTTTCCTCGCGAGTGCGCTTACCCTGGGACGTACCTAGCTGTGCTACGAGGTCGGTATACTGATACTCCTAGATTCTTTGTTGCGAGTTCTGACGATCCCCAGAACCTGATTCTCGAGAGCGAGCTTTCTACTCTGGAATCATTGATTTTGCCCTATCGAAGGAACTCCTACCTAACGAATTGGTGAAATGGATATTCCATTCCGGTTAGTTTTGGGCCTATATTTTAAGCGGTCGGATTGCTCATATCACCTAGTACCTTCCGAGCCTCGGAATAGTCTGAGATATGCTTACTGCAGGGCATTGAAGGTTTGTCACTTCCATCCCATCGGTTAATGGGGTCGTAAACTAAAGGCCTCCAAGCGCATGCCAGCGGAACGTATGAAGTCACTCATAGGGCCAGAAGACATCGATACCCTGTTCTGGCAGTTGAGCGCTAGGCCGACGGCCTTAGCTCTATCTGATACGATTGTGCCAGATGCTCATCCTCAGGGTAGGCCGAACTCATAAGTATTTGATTCCTATGTATTAATGATATCAACAGGCAATGCACCAGAGTCACAACCTCAACATCACGCAGCTTTGATATCCATCCTGGACCTCTTTCGTGACACCGCAAACCTGTTAGTAAATGTCACCTGTTGCGGCAAAATCCCACTAACGGTCAAGCAGCTTCACAGACGATACCCGAGATCGCATTTTGAGTATTCTTCTCCGTCTTCCACTTGATGCTTCCTTGACCCGGAATTCTACCCTATGTTCAGAAATAGAAAGAACCATCACAGCGGTCTTTGACGCTGTTACTGATACTTCAGCTGATGAATTGGTATCATATCTCCAAGACTGCTTGGAAAGAATTTTCGTTAACCCCTATTAGGCAACGAATATCTGTGACATTACCTATGCCACATTAAAAGATGCTGAACTGCAAAGCCGTCTTCTGGAACACATCGTACCAGTGAATGATTGGATCGCAACATTAAGGCGTCGTCTTGCATATATCTTTTTGACAGGGGACCCGTTGGCTGATGCTGTGTCTCCAGACAAAAAGTCTGAAGTCACCAGAATTATCAATATCCTCAAAAATCCACGATACGATGTGAAGCGTTATAAAAGGAAGGACCAGCCTGAATACGACTACGGCGAACTCAGGGCCATCACCACCTTCCTTGACATTATCATTGATTCCGGATGGTCTGAGACACAGTTCGTCGAAAGCGCAGACGACGAATTCAATAGCGAGGTCGACGTGCTTGCCGACAGGGTCAAGAAAGTCTTTACCGCTATTGAAGACTCAGGTGCGTCCCACCTTAAGCGAACACTCGCGAAGGAGGCCCTGGAGTCTCTTCACTATCGCATTGTCTATTCCGTCAGGACGAAGCCGCGCCCGAAGAAGATCCTGTTTGGTCAATACGAACCAGACAACAAGGCTCAGAACATTCTCAAATACACCAAGAAGAAAGAGGTGGTCGTTCTCAACGAAAAGCCCGGTTCCTGAGGCCGATAAGGCTGAAAGCTGCGTTTTCTTGAACGCTTGGAGAGAACTATCTATCTTCTATACTTTTCTACAGACTTTAAGTATCGAGCTCGGCAATCCTGCTAGGATATGTCAGGCGCATCATCGAACCCCCGCCGTACTGCAGCCCTCTTTGAGGAACACCAACCCTCACCAATCTTGGAGGATAATCATACTATTCATCATGACACCTGGGGCAGGGAGCTTCCTATCAAGCATATCCACTACAATTCCCCTACTTAATCTCTCTGCCACCTTTGAGGAAATTTCACCTTTACCACCATGACGGCGGCGACTGCAGGAGCTGTCTGATTATACGGAATCATATGATCTTACGGCAATTTCACCCGGTTTACTTCAGACCCGGTCTGGACTTGTTATCATTCTGCGAGGTTTGCAGCCTCCTTCAGTTTGGGAACAGTGTACAATACCCCTACCAAGTGGGCGGCAAACCTACCAAGCTTGTCGTTTAGCGTAAGTATTTATAGCTACCCAGAAGAATAGTGCCTCAATACGTCCTCATTTGGTTTTCCTTAGTTTTTTCTCCTCTAATCTGTATGTAATCTTCGAATCTTCGAGGTAGTGAGTCCGTCGTAATTAAGCCCCCCAGTAAGCGATACAAAACGCCTGCTCTTTTCAACGACATACACGTCTTAAGTACCATTATGATACCACGCGGTTAAGTATTTAGTAGCAAAAGTTTCATAGAGAGTATTTTGCGAAAAGATCACCACTATGTATAAGGTGTGCTAATCTCCCAGAGAATAATCGAGGAATTCACAATAGATAGATAAAAAGTTACATAGTTACAAGGCTGAAACTGAGAAGAGGAACGCTGACTTCGAATTGGAAACTAGAACGACATATTGTGATGATGTTCTAGTCGTGGAACCGCCGGTTAACGTTCTTGCCGAAAAGAGTCTCCCTCACGACAGGGAGAGCATCGATTTCGAGTAGCCGCAGCCGCTCCTCGAAGGTGTTGTTGATCTCGATCTTGCCTTTACCACCGATAATTACCACACCACCAGCGCTAGGAGAAGAAGAAGATCAGTAAATAGATTTGTGGTGGGATAAGGGACGGAGCTTACTTGTCGTCTGGGAGCGGCTCATCCTCGTCCAAGTTGACCTTAACTTCCCTACCAACCGTGTTCTTGAACTCCTTCTCCGCCTCCCCGATCGCCTTCTTAACAGCATCCTTGTCCTTATTCCTTACCCGGACATCCACATCCGCCTCATTCAGAGCATAAAGACCTTCCAGAACCAGCGCCTGTAGCACAACCTCGTACTTCTTGGCATCTTTGGCGGCGATGCTCGAAATCTGGCCACGCGCATCCTGGAAGAGATCATCCAAGAGGTCCTGGCGAGAGGAGAGGACGCGAAGACGGGTGCGGTTAGCGAGGGTGGAGCGAGTGATCTGTTGGGACATGGCGGCCTGCTTGAACTTCTTCTCGTACTGGGTGTCAATTGCGGCGGTCTCTTGGCGGACGAGCTTCGATTTCTCGATAGCGAATTCTTCATCTGCCTTTAGTTGGATCTCGCGAGCCTTTTCAAGAGCTTCCTGCCGGATGAAGGCAGTCATCTTGCGGAGTTCGCCCGCCACCTAATCATTGGGACTGTATGAGCTTGGGAGTACCATTGCCTATTACAACAGAGCTGCACCATACCTGATCGTCGGAGAGAGCATGACTTTGCGACATCCTGCCTGGTGTAATAAAATGCGGCTAGAACGAGGATTGCGATACTGAAGGACAAGGAAGGGGAGCTGGGCGCGGGTTGAGCTCGGTCTAGAGTGAAGTTGGACAAGGTCAGCGTTGGGTTCCGCGGCACGGGCGTAGACGAAGCATGTGCTAGGGTCAGAAGGGGCTGCGGCATGGGGGGCATAGTCACCTATTCAAGCCTATTGTATTATTTACCCGTGGTTGTGAGAGGAAAAACAAGCCAAACAATGAGGGAGAGGTGGGCGTGCAGTTGGGGACGGATCCTCATTGCTTAGTCCCTTTCGATGACTTGGCGGGTTGAACCTCCAGGCTTCCCGCCCACAGCCATGAGATCACTCCTCCTCCTCATCCCTTTGGCCTTCCACTCTCTATACTCTCTTTCCTTTTCTCTTTTGCAACTTTGAAGCTCTACAACATATCGAAAATGGCCTATTATTCTCCCTATTCCTTCGCTCGCCCTGTCTAGTGTCTTGCGGTGTCCGAGTCTAATTTCCTCCCCACCCTGCCATCAATGCATGAGGGTACCCCGTGATGGGCAATCTTGGTGACCTGTCGCCCCAGGGGAGTGTCGCGGTAGGCTCTCTATTCGATTGTGGAACTTCACTACTTCTTACAATGGCTAATACGAACTCGCAATTTAGATCGGGGTTCTCGTCGGGTTGATCTCGACCAGCCTGCAAGCGATCGGCCTAACCCTCCAGCGCAAGTCGCATATTCTTGAAGATGAGAAGCACCCCTACGAGCTACGGAGACCACCCTACAAGCGGCGGAGATGGCAGGTATGGACGAGAAGACAAAGCCTTCCATAATCACCTCGCTAATTTCCTATAGCTGGGAATGTCGATGTTCGTCGTTTCGAACATCATCGGAAGTACAATCCAGATCACAACACTTCCGCTACCCGTGCTTTCAACGCTTCAAGCGGTCAGTAGTCCCAATTCCCTGACTGCTGAACTTAACTAAATGTCTTCCAACAGTCGGGGCTCGTCTTCAACACCATCTTCGCAACGTTGATCCTCGGAGAAGCTTTCACTCGATACTCACTAATCGGTACCGTTTTGGTATGCGGCGGCGCGGTTTTAATTGCGGTATTTGGTGCTATCGGAGAGCCAGCGCATACCCTTGATCAGCTCCTTGAGCTTCTTCGCGGTCGCAATTTTATTCTCTGGGTGGCCGGAACGGTTGTGCTGTCACTAGTGATCTTCGCGGGGTCGGAACTCCTAAAGACTGTTACCTCACCTCGTCCGAAACACCCTACACTCCGAAACTCGTACACGCCACGTCTAAATATAACACATTCCCGTGTCCGGCTCATACGTGGGTTATGTTACGGGCTGGTCAGCGGCATCCTCTCCGCACATTCGCTCCTCCTAGCCAAATCGGCCGTGGAGCTACTAGTCCGGACAATCGTGGATCGTCATAATCAGTTCAACCGCTGGCAGTCATGGGTAATTCTGCTTTCAATGGTCGGACTTGCTCTCTTGCAATTGTACTACCTTCACCGGGGTCTGAAGCTTTGCAGCACCAGCGTCCTCTACCCGTTTGTCTTCTGCATCTACAATATTATCGCCATTTTAGACGGCCTAATATACTTCCGCCAAATGTCTCGACTCACAGGCCTCCATGCTGGGCTCATTGCATTGGGTACAGTCGTCCTCCTGGGGGGTGTCCTCTGTCTGTCGTGGCGATTAGAAGACATGGACAGCCATGCACCTATGGCAGCTGTCGGTCCGTCCCAAGTCGCCATAGGACCCGGGATGGTCGCTATCGACGAAACTACGGACGCTCCTCTCAGGCTGGAACTAGAGGACGAGGAACACCAAATAGGGGAACGAGAGCCCTTACTTCGCCCAACCCACACCACCCTCCATGAATTTCCCCGCCAGCGAGCTCCTAGCCTCCCTCTATACTCAACAATGTCCAAACGAACCTCCACCTCCTCCAACATGGATCCAGCTTCCATCTGGGCCGAACTAGACGACGACGTCGAAACAACAAATGACACAGGCGCGCGAGCCTCCCTACTCACCCGGTTTTCAGTCGACCCCGTCCAAAACCGCCCGCGGAGCAAGAGCAGCGCTCTGCGTATATCATCAGGCTGGGGCCCACATCGGACTTCCCAAACCATTCACGGCGCCAACACCAAACCTCGAAGAACGTCTTTCTCCGGGCCCGAGAATCGCCTCTTACTCCCAAAGCGACGAACACTAGGCCCCGCTAGTAATAGAGAACAGCCTACTCCCACCGCATACGCTGCTACTACCTCTGACACCTCACACAATCAACTAATTCGCCAACCTATAAGCGCATCGTCTAGCGAAGCAACCCCAGGCCGTCTCCTTGCCGGCTCGAGGAACGCCCTAGGAGCCTGGAGATCAGGCCTCCAATACCTAGCTCGTTTAACCGGCACCGGCCAACGGCGGGGAGAAAGACAAGGGGAGCAGGAACGAGAACAGCTCGACCCAGAAGCAAACCCTATCACCCCTTCTGACAGACATATCCCAGACCAATAATATCCTGCGTGTCCGATTTGGCTTAAGGCAGTCTCAGTCTTCGCCCGTTGTGTTAATCAGCAAGAAAGACGAATGCACCGTACACCAGCAATTTATTATCATACATCAAGCCATTTCCTATTTCTTTTGCTTTATCCCTATACTTTATCTACATTATACCCAATCTACTCGTTTAGGTATGACTGCTAATGGAGTACGAGCTGTTTAAGAGTTAGTTCCCATTTAATTGAATAGAGAGAATCACATGTATTTAGTTCTTTTAAACCCTTGTTTGTAAGAGAAGTCAAGGAAAGTCCAATTTTCTCTAAACTATACATGACGTATTTATCATATCGGACACACTCAAAACAACTTAGAGCAGAGCTCATCTACCTCTCTCCACAATGAGTCTCCTGCTGTCTGAGCTATTATTTTCCACTTGCCCGCAAGCCAGTATTGTATCGAGGAAGACAATCATCTTGGGAGGAAGGTAGTCACTCATCGCATATGGGAAATCGAGAAAGAGAAAGATAGCAGACAGGTTATGGAATAGAGACGCACGATAAACCGCAGATTATTGCATCAAACAGACAACCACGTTCGCCGGTAAGTAATGAAAATAAATCGAGATGAAAAGGCACCAGAAACACCACATCTTCCCCCTCGTCTAGGAAATGATTATGAGGTGATGGACAGCAAGATCAAATAATAATGTCGAAATCCAGGTCGAGGTTGCACATAGCCTGCATCGATCAATCACCATCCCGGGCATTCATGTTTCTTTCTATTTTCTTTTTTTTTTTCTGAATTTTTTTGTTTTCTTTTTGGCCATTTTCTCGGGGGGGAAGAGGGGGGAGAAGTTGATGTCATTAAACGGGATAGATAGCAGAGAAAATGAGATATTGCCAACAGCGAGATTGGATATCAGGAATCCTGCAACATTCGGAACCAGAAGGCTCAGGGTATACACAGGTTGAGGGAGAAGGTTCTTGTCTTGCACAGGTCAGTGGAATACAAAGACCAGGTTTAGGTAGGAACAATCGTCTGGAAAAAGACTCGTTGGGTATCAAGAGAAGGCCGAGAGAGTACGCGCAGTTGCGCAAAGAGATGTTAGAAAAAATGCAGCGCAACAGGTTATGCTTCTCCGTTTCTCTGAGCGGGTACACATGCTCTGTTTAGGCAGTGGGTTGGTGCTGAGTCGGCATCCGGTTGCCCACTGGTATTCCAGGGTATTGCCCACCAGCCTGCTGTTGTTGCTGGAGATTTTGATAGTAGGCCATTTGTTGCTGTTGTTCGTTTGTCATGTAACCAGGGTGCATACCCGCAGGCCGAGGGATGTTCGGCTGCTGAGCATTGACGTTGCTGTGGCTCACATCTTCGGGTGTTTCGGCAGGGACCTCGGGGACATCGACACCGTTTTCATTGGTAGTGGGATCGGGAGCGTTAAGGCAGGCCTAAGGGTTCAGGGGCATCAGTCGCATGCGAAGTGAGCCGGTATGGAGACAACTTACCTGAATAAGGTTCTTTCCTTCTGGTTTCGTCACCAATGGCTGAAGCTTGGGAGTTGTGAAGGTGTAGACGAGGCCAGTCTCAGACACTACCAGGAGGAGCACTTGAGTGCCTGTGAGAACGGAGAGTTCGTATGCCTGTAACGCGACCGCATTGAACCATCAGTAGGCGTCCAACAGTACAAATATCGATAAAAGGAACAAAAAGAAGTGAGGGAATTAATTAAAAGAACGTTGATCAAGGGTAGATACACAATACAAGTGGGTGCAGAGAGCAGAGAGTGTGAGGTTGGGACGCGGCTTATACGTACCTTCTTCATGATGCCCGCCTTCCGCTTGGAGAAGGTAATGTGGCGACGCGACTTATCCTGAATGAACTTGATTTCAATCTTCCTGCGCTCGCGACCAGGCTTGTCCTCATCATCATCATCATCGTCGGCGCTCATGCGAGACCGCTTGGTGCCGCGGTTGTCAGTGGCGCCGTTACCGGCGGCCTGCTGCAGGTCGTCCTGGATGGAAGGTTTCTCCTCACCAACGGCGGTGATGTCGGCCATAATGGAATTAGAAGGGAAGAAGCGACAAGAAGAATTGTTCGAATCGGGTTGTCAAGTAGTAAAAGGAAGGATCTGGGGACTTGAGGACGAATGCCCAAAGAGGAATGATGCTTTTGAGGGGAAGGGAGGATGACCAAATCGAGTAACGCGTTTGGCTTCGCAGGGTTTGGGTTCAGGACGAGGGAGAAAGAGGGAAATGGGGGAGAAGCTGGGAAGTTGTTCGAAGAAGGCAAAGTGCCGGTGCAGAGAGGAAGGCGGTGGCTCACGTGGGCGTTACCGTACGTGACTGCTCCACTCCTGTGAACTTGCCTTGTTCCCCAGCTTCAAGCTCGTTTCACTCACTTTGTAAATTCACTGAGGATTCACTTGATATTCACTACCCCTGAAATTAGCAGGCAAAATGCCAAATGGCTCCTTTAATCACGCATTACTGCACCTCGCAATTCTCTCTTGCCAGCCAGACACAGTCATGACAGTACTCAGACGGAATCCGGCCGGGCCTAAGTTTGTCCAGACCACCCAGTGGAGACTGCTCTTGGCACAACCTTATTGGATCCAGTGATTTGCCAGTCACCCATTCCCCACCAGCACCAATATTACTGTTACAGTACCAGTACTCGAGCCCTATTCAACCCAGGCTTCACTCTGTCAGTCGCTATCGCTGACTCACTGGAGTCCAGTCCAGAGGCATACCTGTACAACCCGCTGGATGCTGGAGGAGAAAGACACCCTTCCATTCTTCCTCCAAGCTGGGTGGAAGATGCCTTCACTGTACTTACTTAGTTGTACAACCAGTTCACAGTTGAACAGCATGTAACCTGCGGAGTCCCAGCATACCAACCTCCTCGAGTCCGCGACTCGGAATCACGCATCTCCCGCCAAAACCACGAAGCCAGGTGATCAGTGGAGGGCCTAGGATTCAGGAATGCAGGACAACGCATTCGAATCACAACGGCTGACAGCTAGGGCCAGAAGTGCCTTGCTTCGGAGAATGTGCATGTCTTCCGCAGAGTTGGTTTGGCCCAGACCATCAGCTGAACTGAACGAACTGCGTCGTCCAGCCTCGCTCAGTCCAGATCGACAAGACCTAGGTTGGGCTGGACTCCTGGACGAAAGTACTCTGTAGACTATCTACATATTAGCGGGTTCAACGACTGCTCCGGGGAACCTGCAAATCTACCTACACTAGAGGATATAGACAGTGATAGTCCACCCAATAATTCCAGCCATACCAATATCCCCGCCAATAATGCCCCGTTTTGCCCTGCATCTTCAAAGAAATCAACAAAGTCGACGAGTACTGTACCAAGACCGAGTCCCTCGTGCGAACCGAACCCTAACTTGCCTTTTAACAATGTTTTAACTGTTTTCTTCCACAGTCAATTATCTAGGTTTGACCTCAGGGTTGCACAGTATACTGACACATTCTTGGGAATTGGGATGGGCTTGGCCGGAGAATGGGGTAGCTTCACTGGAGATATATATATATTAAGTGAACTCGTGTTGACGAATCTCAAACTTTGAAGTCATCTTAGCGACTACTTATAATCTAGGCCCAGGGCATTGGAAACCACAAAGAACGCACAGCTTTTCTCTGACCCGATTGCCGCAAACCAAGTAAACCAGCGGGGTTAATATTACCTCTTCCTCGGGCATATTATTAATTATTATTGTCATTATTGTACATCTGTGAATAAATACCTTCTGTTGATGGCAGCGTGATGTTGTCATCAGTAAATCTAAAACACGAAGCTGAATCAGTCAACACCTCACCCATATAATCATCAAGGGAAAAGGTGATAACAATTTAGTTATCATATTAGCCATAGTGGTAACGGTATCCTAACTATAATAAGATCTAGACTTAATTCATCATATTCTTGGGTAATGACATACGCCAACGACCCAGGAAATTTCTATTTTTACATATGCATTCGAAAGCAATTCCTCCCCAGAAGTAAACGGCAGAGACACAGAAGGGTCGCTCGTGAGCAATGTTGTCGTAGCTTTGAAACTGGCTGCGCCATCGCATTTCGCCAAGACAACGCCGAATAATAGCCGACTGAAAATGTGCGTGTCCAACTTCGGTAGTGGTTGGAAGGAGGCCTCCATTTCCTGCCACTTCGTAGATGTCGTCCGTCTTCGTTGTTGGTAGAAAAGAAAATAAGTGTCGAAAAGAGAAAGCGGAGCAATGAATGTAAATAATGTGCAAGAAATGAAGGTCCTCACAGATTCCAAGGTCCAGCCTCGGGATGGGTCGTAGAGCAAGGAAATTTAGTGGATGTTGACAGCAAAATCCCTGATACCAGCACCACCACCACCTTTGGGACCGAGCCACACGATTTCAATCACGCTGTGGCCTTCATCCTCCTCACGCACATACCATTGGTGAACATTATCGCCAACGACAAAGGCTTCCCGCAAGAGCCACCTGTCCTTGGTGACTCCGTTCTGGTCCCGAGGGCGGAGGGGACCTAAGCGGGCTTCGTAGCCGCGAGGGTCTTCTTCCCAGGTCTTCTCAGCGTGGTCGAAGTTGATCGCGTCGTCGGGTGTGTTCTCATCATAAGTGTACTTGACAAGTGAATATCCGTTCGTCAAAATCCAGAACGTCCGGATAGACTTTCCGGTAGCGTTGTTGATGATTTCCTCCTGGTCGAAGACCCAGCGGCGAAGGGTAGATCGTCGACCCGCAGCAGCAGCAGCAGTACTCATCTTCACGACATCCTTGCTATACCAGCTGTTCCAGTGGTGGACAGACTCAATCTTGCGACCGGATTCGTACACACCATCAACATCGCCCTTCATGTCCATCTGGTAGAAGGATGGCCAGAGGGTCAGGGGGGTATCCCCAAATCTTTGGATACACTGGCCGAGCTTCTGATCACCGGGCTGTTCACCCCAAGACTGGCATTCATCGTAGTAATGCTCGAGGGTGTCGAGTAAAGGCTTGGACACGAACACTCCAGCTCCTCCGAAAGCAATGTGTCCGAATGTGTCAACCTGCCAGCTGGCTTCAGATAGCGCACCAATGTAGTGCTTTTTGCTCACATCGAACAGTTTCAATTCGTGAGCGATAGTGGGCAAGGAAAGAAAGAAAGTGTCGTCATCAATGAAGCCAACCCACTTGGTTTGGGGGCGGGTGGTTCGGATGACTTCGGCAAAAGCCCGCACAAGGCCGAAATAACGAGCAGTGAATTCCAGAGGAGACTTGATCAGGGTCAAATCAAGGCCACGGTTGCGGAAGTAAGTCTCTTGTTTCGCAATGTCGTCATTTGAATTAGGGACAAGAACGATGATACCGGCCTTGGTGTTTCCATAAGAATATAGGAGAGAAGGAAGCAAGCGGTCCAAGCGGTCCGCAGATGTGGCCAAACCGAAGAGCATCTTATCCGTCTCATCAATATCGTGGTCGGCCGCAACATCCACATCAATAATCGATGGGCAGGGCATGGCATCTTCCTTGTTAGCCGGAGAGATGATCATGCCCCGTTCGAGAACGGTGGTGGGCGGAAGGACAGGGACATGGATCTCTTCAAGTGACTTGAACTCGGTCTTAGGAGGCTGGAGGTTAGGGCGGAAGTAGGCACGGGTGTGGTTCTTGCGGAGAAGCCACTCGTTGAAGGGCAAAGGTGGCATCAGGTTCGGATCCACCTCGCATTTTTCAGTGGGCGGCGTGGGCTGGAGCTGGATTTGAGTAGCACCAGATGATGTGACCCGATCGATGGGGTGTTTAAACCGAAGGAGCGCATCGCGATCGTAGCGTTCGATGCACCAAAAGAAAAGCCCTATTGAAACCAGGGCAATGAGGGGGAAAGCGGTTTTCAGGCGGAAGGTCGGCATTTTGCGCGGAGTATTATAGGCGTTCTTCAACATGGAAAAGGTTCGAAATATACTAAGTAGTCGAGAAATGTTAAAATGCGTGGTATCGAAAGATCATCGATCGGATGGAACGGAAAGGTTCAGTAGTCGGAAGCGTCACAAAGAGAAGGAGAATATCTCCGCGGGGTCGAGGACCAAAAGAGTGAATATAAAAAGACAGTCAACGAAGGACTGGCGGCGTCGAGATCTGTTGTGTAGTCAACAGGTCGAGCCGCGCAAAGAAGTGAAAATCCAGGGGAAGCGGCAGGTAGCTGGACGAGAGCGTCTGGAGAAGGGCACGATGGGGGAGAAGAGGACCTGAAGGCTGTCGACGACCTCGAGTCTCTGGGTGGGAGAGAGAAGAGAAAGGGGAGGGGGGAACAAGCAGAAGAAACGAGAGAAGTGGAAGAGGGAAGGATGATTAGGACCGTGGCAGGCAGGAGACGCTGAAAAGATCCCAAGCGGGAAGCGGGAATTGGACCACGGGGCGGTAAAGTGGTAAAGTGGTAATAAAGTGACAGGCGATCTGCAAATTACACAGCCCAGGGTGACGCGGTAATGTCGTCCGCTCAATTTTCCATCAAAGCTTCAGGGTTCAGTCAGACATGCGGTTGATCAGGAGCAGCACAAGTAAAATGCGAGGAGTCGTTGGTTATGATACTTTTCCAGCAATTGTTGATGCATTTTTGCTTCTATTCCATCCCTGAATTGTGAACGGAAAATAACCTGGTGAGCCCTTGGCCTCTGTTTTCGATGCCAATCATGGACGAAAGAATGTCATGAGGTGGGTGCAACCAGTCCGCACTGTGGCACAGACACTTGCAGAAAGTCCTCGAGTTGACGGATCCATCTGATGTATTTTTCATCTGGACCCTTGCCAAGTTGCCATCTCGCTGCTCTCCGGCTTCGAGTGCAGGGATATCAACTCTTGACTCTTGAAGTTTGAATCCGTTCAGAGAGACTGTCCTATAGTCACTCCAGACTCCGGAGGGCTCCGGCATTTGTGATACCTTTGTCTATGAAGGTTTAAAGTAGCTAAACTCTGTGCTTGACACCGTATTTGTTCAATACCCTGAGTAGTAGTAGAAGAGTTTACTTACTCCAGAGTCCAGCGTCAGGCTAGAACATCCAAGTACTAGTACTACCAGTTGACCACGCACGCTTCCAAGGATCACCCAAAGCATATCGAGAGAAATGCAACCTCAGGCTGGATTCTCCATAAGAGAAACAAGCAGATATCGCAAGGTTGTCCACGGCATGCATGCGTCTCTCAGAAATGTAGCTGTTTCATACTCCGTATCTACTCAATTCTCAAACTGGTGATCGCCGTGCCCTGGATACTGCAAACGGAGTTTAAATTACGGCACTCCCACTGCTGCACCCAAAGCGGTGCCGGCCTGCAGGTAAGACAATGGCTATTCTTATTTCTTGTGGCTGCTTGTGGCTCACGGAATGTTCCAGTGGCGGCTTCTTCTATTTTTGGCTGGTCGAGTTGGGCCCTGGGGCGATGATGAATCGACGATGCGTGAATTTTGAAGAGCTTTTCATCTGCGTCAGATATCCAAAGAATAAAAATACTGAACAGAAGTTGTCGGTGCGACCATTTTGCAAAAAGAAAGTAAAAGGGCAATCGATCAGCACGGCCTCCCGCCAGATGGACCACTCATACCTGTGCTCCTGGACGCGGCATCCTCTGGTTCTCTATGTGAGCCCCACGGGCCGCGTGTCCCATCCATGGCGTCTCTCCTGAGACCAAGTCGCCTTTCCAAACCACAGAAATCATCAACACGAAACAGCTGCTGACGAGATCTCATCGGGATTTGTCTCCTCCCTTTCCAAGCAAGCTTTGGTCGACTCTTTGACGTGGATCCGTGCCTCCCGAGTAAGCTCTTATCCATCGATTCATTTGGGATGAAGTGAATTTAGGCTCGGACGCTGTACCGCGACCTACGTTCACAAATTCAATTGTCAGAGATATGCGCTGCGTTTGTTCAATATCATAATAATATCTTTTCCGAGCACATGGATCATCTGCTTCCCATATGCCCGTCGCCTTGTCAGCGTCAGATCATACATGGCAGTGTTCCTGTCGCCTCCAGCAGTGGAGGCTGATCAGCACGTCTAGCTGTTGACGCGCAAGCGGTGCAAGACAGTAGTGCGATCCAATTGTGTCCACCCGCCACCGACATACGTAACTTTGTATTATTCAAAGTAAGTAGTCCTCGGGGTTGCATGGACAATTCGACATCGTCCAGAATCTTTTCGAATCTATTCAAGGGGAATACGAAGGCTGATAACCATCAAGAAATAGTATGGGACGAGTATTCTCGCGCACCACGTTCCTCCGTACTCTTGCCATGGGCTTCGAGAAAATACAAGGGGAAATGTGATGTCGCGAAAGTTGAAACCCATGGAACGGCCGCATCCTTCACCTCGACGGCTTCCCCGTTACACTAAAATGGCTTTCAGGGAAGGGTCCAGCAGCTGCTGCAGTTGAGCTTGCTGAGGACCCTGATTTCTCAACCCATCGCCAGGGCCACAGGGCTACAAGGCTGTTGGCCTCCGAAGCCCAATGGCTCAATAATGAGTAGAAATCTCTAATGCCAACAGTACATTTTCTTTCTCCTTTCTAAGCTGCGTAGATGAGCATTCAGTATCATCTTAATGAGCCGCTCCCCAAGTCTAGTTTGGGCCAATCAACCTCTTTCAAGATAAACCACTGTCCTCGTCACGCCTTCATGCTTCTTTGGTACTGGAGGTACTAGTACCTTTCGCGCCCAGCTGCCACATCGGTCGTAGATACTTGAGCAGCCGACTCAAGAAACGGAAATACCTTATTTAGACGCCGGTGTTATTTCAACTCCTTCATCGATGATTGAACCTCGGAGAGTGGCGCCGAACCTTTCGCTAGATACCACGTTTACGGACTCCTTTTGAAAAGTGAAATTGCGGCCGATCATCGGGCATGAAATTCTGAATAGGTCGAGAGCAAAATAATAATACGGTGGCGCGATATATCGCCATGCAAGATGGAGATCATGATATCGTCCAGCTTCAAAGCTAACTTAGTTTGCTTGACTGAAGTTTGAATAGGGGTCAATCATGCCTGTCCAATCATGGTTTCCTTTGAGAGTGCAGATTCTCTCGGCTTCATTTCGAGATCTCGGGATCTTCCCTAATAATCCTCAGTATCAAGTTTCGTCTCATGGCATTAAAATCCTCGGGTATCTCAGTTAATATCTCAAATCGGGCCGATGTAGATACTCCATCCTTAAAAGAGTTGTTGTTGATTCATGGATGGATCTAGTTTGGGGTATGAAATCGGTCTAGTCCACTTCCATGCATGATCTACTTACTTCGTGCCTGAGTGCACACTGCGCACCTGTTTCTCGATGCCACTCTAAAGGGATGAAAGAATACGTGCAGAGTATCTTGATTGTCTCTTATTGATTGATTGTTATTATTATTATTTTTATCTGCGGGAAAGTTTCAAATCGGCCCAACTAGATCGAT
The DNA here is from genome assembly GCA_027569075.1 of Aspergillus asperescens. Classification (NCBI taxonomy): domain Eukaryota; kingdom Fungi; phylum Ascomycota; class Eurotiomycetes; order Eurotiales; family Aspergillaceae; genus Aspergillus; species Aspergillus asperescens. Next base: position 273,926 of record JAPDEH010000016.1, on the reverse strand, counting down.
CATCGAAATATATCCTGCTGAGGCTAATGCAGAACAATAGGATTATGCCTGCTTGAACTTATGATTGTCTCAAGAACCAAGATCATGCCTAAGGGATTGATTACGCATGTCGCAGAATCGATACTGGAAATGTCGGAATTTATAGGGACATAAAATGCTATATGGCCCGTTGGCATTGACTGCCCGTAATACAATGGTAAGGGTATCATTATTGATAGATCTAACTACCTAAAGTCTACGTCAAATCATTCGTCATCATCGTAGTCCTCGCGATCCTCGAACTTCATAAACTCCTCTGTAGAAGCTTCGTCGCCCATGACAATGGTCCACGCATCTTTCACTAGATCGATGGTAGAATCGTCAAATGCAAGGTCTAGGCTGGGCGGAGGGAACCGAATGACGTTGTCAGACACGACGTTGGCGGGGCGCGTTTCACCACCAACGGCCCCTCGTCCGAGCTGCGTGTAATGGAGAGACCATAATATTTTGGCATCCGGTCCTGCACTGGATTTGAGTTTTTCTACGGCACGCTCGATCAAGGATTGTCCTTCATGTCCCGGAATACTGACACTACCGTATAGAACGCCTGTCGCACAAACATTAGCATGTAACGATATAAAGAAATGGCGAGAGTCATGTGTAATTGATATGCCATGATCAGTTTCGTAGAATTCTCAACATGCAGTTTCAGGCAATGTAGATAAGTTTTGAAAGAAAATCATCATAAGGAAAGGCGTGAAGCAAAAAGGCGTAAAGGTAGCAGGGGATTGAAACCTACTTTGGTTTGTTGGACACTCCGCAGTTTCGCTGGAGTGGACGGACATATAAACCGGCGGCGATTCGTCAGTAAGACCGAGTGAGGCCGCTGGAAATACTACGACAGCTCCAGCAGGGGTTGGGCCCCCCTCTGCCGTGACTGGGAATAACCCGTCCAAAGAAGATGACACAATGGCAATCGACCGTGAGACTCTATCATAGTCATGCGGGTTTTGGGCTTGTGAAGGGATATCCCAGTTAGAACCGACCACATATTTCGTGGTGACGGTTTCACCACTGAGTAATCGCAATTGAATGTGTGAATCATCGGCCCCGTTTTGCTCGCTCAACGACTCGATGCCCGAATTCAAAACGTATACACCACCACCAACAGCAAGGGCACGACATCCAACTTGGGAGATTTCGGATCCACCACCCCATTTTACTAGGACACTTCCAAAGCCAGGACCAAAGACCCCGATGGACGTTAAATGCCTCTGGATGCGGGGGACCGCGTATTGGGCTATAGTCCTTTGGGGTGGGGCCTGTGACAACGAAAGTGAAAGAAGAGGATCATAGAGTTCAGGTGGAACCTGGAACTTGGAGGTGAGGTATTCTGGAAGAGGCTTGGCCAGGGCTTCATCCTCAACCGTTGACTTCCCCTCATCTGGCGATTCCTGGTTCAGCTGACTCTGGCTCAGAGCGCGAAGAAATCTCATGAGGGTTCTCTTAGACTTCATGCTTATGAAGTCATCTGCAAAGACATCCTCACGACTGCTGGGAACTCTGTACAGATCCTTGTCTCTGCCAGTCGTTGGCTTGTATATCCAGAAGCTCCCGACGGCCTGGAACTCAAGCAGGCGGTAGACTTTGGACGACACCAAGGTGGGCAACAGCTGAGACCTGGAGTAGATAAGTTGCGGTGACAAGGAGAGTGTATAGGCTCTCGAAGATGACAGCCCCGAACTAGATTCAGAAAGGCTCGGTGAAAAAATGGTAGCATCCTCAAACGGAAGATGGGTGGTCTCTAGCTTACCAGTATAGAAGTCAGCAAGTGGTGTTCATTGTCTGCCATAAAAAAAAAACAGATCTCACCTTTATTTACTTCCGAAGCCCACTCTTCAGCTTCCTGCAGAGTCAAGGCAGCTTCTGGGCCACCGTAATAAGGATTCTTATCAACATGAAGGACCTTTTTACCTGACCGAGAAAGAGCTCTAGTTGGCGTGGGATTAGTAAAGGTACAGCCCGAGGACGAGAAACAGACGTACAAAGCCAGAAGTGATTGGGCAATTCCAGTGCCGGAGATAGTCACATCCCATCGAGTATCCTCCAGGGACTCCATTTTACCGGCGCCTAGTTGGGATCAGAGCTGTGTGTTTAGTATCGTGTGTTGTGCAAAGTGGGTGGCCCCAGCTATCATCACGTCGGCTAGTTATATAGCAGACGCCTTTTAAGTGTCCTGCGACCCATTTGTGGTGGCTAATAAAGTCGTTTGTCCGAGGACGAAACGCTGTTAAGAGAAAAGCGAAGAGAAAATTAAAAGCGCACTAAAGAAATACGAATAGTCGCAAGATCACGTGAGGATAATAGGCTAAAGGATTTGGAGCGAGCACCATTCAGAGTAAGACTGATGGCGAGACCAAGAGGCGCAGAGAGCAAGCTCCTAAGGTATTGATATATTGTAAATTGTATACAGCCGTGTAATAATGCTCTCAATAGTGAGTTCTATTTTTTTTTACCCTACATAGTAGCCATGTTAGGACTCTTGGAGATAGAGCTTCGAATGCGCTATCCCAGATAAGGCTAGACTGATAATAGCGTATTTGAAAGACTTTTTTTCTCTCCCAGCGCAAAATCTTTCTTTCTGCACACCACTCCCAATGCTCTGCATAGCCAGACTGCGATTCTCTCCGTAGCAGTTTGTCTTCTTTGTACAGTCCTTCACTGGTACTGTCGTTCAGGGAGTGGTAGATAGAATCTTGTCACTCTGTATCTGCTGCTCTGGATGGAAACATTTGATGGAAGTGGTTCGTTTGTAGTGACACATTTCTATTATAAGCTTCTATATTGTCTGACGCTAGATTTATCTCCTGTCATAGAGACAACAATCTAGTCTTAGTAGGTCGGTTACCCATATCGCCCCTGGAGTAGGCGTTCTAAGCCGGACCTTGTATTGTTAAGGCCCTTGTCGACGCGTGTGTTGACGCCAGAGCGGCCACGGCTTGCTCGCGTCTAGCTGATAACCTAATCGTCGTCTACCTTGAGTAAGTTGTTGACTGGTCGTGGATTTGCCTCCAAACGTTGGCACCTGAGTGACAATCGCGCTGGATGCTTTCACTCTTCATTCCCCTCTTCCACAATCCTTGCGCGCAGGATCTTAACCTCATCCATTGGCCGGTCCCCGTTGTTTGTTTTCACAAGGCCCATGCGCTGGATTATCCTCATCCCACTCTTTACACGACCGAAGATTGTGTGCTTCCCATCGAGCCAAGGAGTCGGAGCCAGTGTGACGAAAAACTGACTCCCGTTGGTATTCGGTCCGCTATTTGCCATGCTCAATATCCCTGCCCCAGTATGCTTCAGATCTGAGCGAATTTCGTCCTCGAACTTCTCGCCGTAGATAGAACTTCCTCCCCTCCCAGTGCCGGTGGGGTCGCCAGTCTGGACCATGAAGTTGGGTATGATGCGGTGGAAGATGACATTATTGTAGTAACCTCGCTGGGCAAGCGTCGCAAAGTTTTTGCATGTCTGTAACCATTACCAATGTCAGTGGATTGCGTGTTGAGCGCCGAGTGCTGTGGTGGATATTTGCGACTGACCTTGGGAGCATGCTCGTTGTAGAGCTCTACAGTGAATGAGCCCTGCGATAGGTCAGAATGCAGACTAGGTATCCAAGCAACAACACTTACCATGCTCGTTTCAAACATCACATCTGTCGCCATGATAAGAAGAATAGAGGGCGTAATACTCCGTAGTTTGCGTCTGCCTTGATGTGTGGAGAGGTGGCGGTTGAGTTTGAGCTCCGAGGCGGAACAGGCAGTGGTCTTGGCATCAAATGTTGTTTCAACTGGACAATAAATGCGGCTTCTTCAATTCAGCAACAAACACCCATGGACTGAGAAATTCTACTTTCATCGGCAAATCTGATACATACGAGCCATTCACTGGGAACAGAGTTCACTCGTCTGTGATTCTTCTGCCTTTTCAGTGTGATCTGTCTACGGCTAAATTGTCAACGTGTTATGGCTGAGGTCAGTCCACTTGCAGAGCTCTTGGGCCAGGGGCTGTACCAATTCACACTCATTAAACCACTTTTACCAACATACGCGCATGTGATTCTATCGGCTCTATTTCCGCTCTATGTCGGAGCTCATGCCTCGCTCTCGAGGCCAAGCTCGGCTGCCAAACCTCCCAAAACCTCTGGCAAAGATGTCGAGAACGAGTCGGAGGATGAGGAAGAAGACGAAGAACCGCAAGATGATGACCAGAAAATGGAAGGACTCGCTCCCAGCGATGCTTTAGTGTTTCCTTTGACTGCTGGTGCTACCCTTGGTAGCCTGTACTTAGTGATCAAATGGGCGGGAGCCGACCTTGTGAACAAAATACTTGGTTTTTATTTCTCGCAAATGGGTATATTCTTTGCCATGGCTTTTGTGAAAGATGCCCTCTCAGTTTCGAGATCTTTCGTCTTCCCGCGCAAGTATACGCGCGGTGGGCGGACATGGAAACCTCGACCATCTGAACGCATCTTCGCAATCGTGCGCAGCCCAACCCCTTCTAAGCCGATTGATATACGGCAGTCACCTCTACCGGGAGTTTTTGGCTCAGTTCCATTACCCACATTTGTTCTGAAGGCTCTCTGGATTTGCCGTGCGGTACTTTATTGGAGAGCGAAGCTTCGTGTCCATGTGCATCGCGTTATTCATTTCGAATGCTCACTAGGCGCGCTGGATATTTTGAGTGGCCTCCTATCTCTACCCGCAGTAGTCTACTTCGCATTCGTCTCGAAGCCATGGTGGTTGACCAACTTCCTCGGATTCTCCTTCTGCTATGGCACCTTGCAGTTGATGTCCCCATCTACTTTCCTCACTGGCTCTCTCATTCTCGGTTCGCTTTTTTTCTACGATATCTACTTTGTCTACTTCACCCCTTTGATGGTGACAGTCGCAAAGAAGCTCGACGTCCCAATCAAACTCTTATTTCCTCGCCCACCTGCCCCCAGCGAGGCTCCGGATACAGTTTCTCTTGCTATGTTGGGACTAGGTGACATTATCATCCCCGGCATGATGGTGGGATTGGCCCTTCGATTCGACCTCTATCTTTATTATAAGTGGAAGGGCGTCCAAAAGGCCCGATCAGAGGGTGAAGACTCAGAGCTCGTCAAACCAGTTTATCAGTCCGCGACAGGAGGATGGGGGGAGCGCTTCTGGGCGCCTTCAGCTAGGTCAAACGAACCCGAGTTGGAGCCCCCCTATCGGGACGCTCGTTCTTTTCCCAAAACATACTTTAAAGCCAGCATTGTTGGATACACGCTCGGAATGATCACGACACTTGCTGTTATGCAAATTTTTGACCACGCACAGCCGGCTCTCTTGTATCTGGTCCCAGGGGTTTTACTCTCGCTATGGGGAACTGCTTTGGCCAAAGGCCAAGTTCACGAAATGTGGGAGTTCTCCGATGCCGAAGAAGACGACGAAGCTTCTGACGAGAACGAAGGCGAAAACGGCCAGAAAGATCGGAAGTCATCTTTAGACAAGAACCGAGGCCTCTTCGCCCGCATATTTTTCGGTTCCAATGAAAGCCCATTAACTGAGAATACCGGCAAAGTTTCTGACAAAAAAAACCAAGCCTCCCTGAGTTCGGAGGAGAAGGCTGATGGTGAGATAGAGGGAAAGAAATCTGAAAACAATAACAAGGCAAAACCGCAAACCGGTGGCAAAGATGAAGACTCCAAGAACTTGGATTTGTTTTCAATCTCAATCCACGTTCCTCGAAAGGCAGGGTTGAAGAAGTCCCAAGCTCAAGGGGACGTTGGTGACTCTGCTCTCGATGATGAAAGCTGGTCTTATGTTGGCGTCGGTAAACAAGACAACGAACCTCCTGCCAAAAGACGACGACGGAGTCCAAGGATTGCTGCCGCAACACCTTAGCAGGGGCATTAGAATGAGGGCATTAATGCAGTTTGGACGGCAGAAGATGGCGTTTGACGGTGTTTACTAGCGTTTCGATGCAAATTAAAGTGGTCAAGTGTGCACGGGAGGTAGAATGTGTATATCAAGGGTGGTATTATTTATAATTGTATTGAAATTGCCGTAAACATCATGTTGTTCAGATATTTTCAACATTCCCCAATAATCTTGTTAATATCCTCCCACCTCCGAGCCGATATTTCCACCAACTCCTTCAACTCTTGCCTATCCACCGAAAATCCGCCATTCTTCTCCATCTTCACAATAACGACCTTGCCGCTCCCTGAATCTCGATCAACAACGAGACTCACTCTTTCCTGGGCTAATCCTTCTTCGTAACCGTCAGGGTCGGCCAAGATCCATCTCCGTTGAATACCTTTCCTGTCGGCCTCCGACAATTTCCTCTCTTCTTCAGCATCGGGGATAATGACCGCTCTCCAGCCAGCCGCTGCGTCGGCCTCGAAAACACTGAAGGAGCTAGCTACAGGTAGGCCCCGCAACGATAGCCTACGAGCTTCGGAAACTAGGTCCGAACACACCACCGTTTCATTATCAACATCCCACCATGCACGTGGCAATTTCGTATCACGGAGAGCGGCCAGGACAGCTGTCCAAGCCGCGTCGAACGGATTTCCTGCCAGGGAAATAACCATGATATCTATGTAGAGGACCCAGAACGCCTTAATCTCACGCGCCTGCGGAGTAGCTTCATCTGACTCTATTTCAACATCCATATCCATTTGTTCGTCCTCATTATGGCGCTCGAGCTCCTCCGCTCCTAGATTCGGTTGGTGGTACCATATTTGCAGGTCCTCGGCACGGACTAGACGGGAGCTATGCAATAATGAGAGTATCTGATGTGATAGAGACTGCGCTAGAGCGGAAGGGGGTGCGCCGGGGGTGAATCCGGGGGCGCATCCAGTGCTTAGGGAGAGATTGGGCACCAGTAAGCTGAAGTCTTCGATGTAAGAGTTCTCGTCGGTTTCGTCTTCTTGCGAGCCATCTTCGCGGTCTCCGCCTGGTTTTTGGGTTGGATTTGTCAGTTTCCGTCGCTTATTAGAGGTGGAGGATGAATGCGAGACGCTCCACGAGGCGATATCTTCTGTCTGTAGGATCTCCGCCTTGACGCCGCATACGGCCGTGGTATCACCGACTCGTACCACAGCACTTCCATTTGTGTGGGTTAAGGAGCCTGTGTTTGCGGAGGTGACACGGAATTGTGAAGGAGAGCGCCCATTCGCTCGAATGGAAGGCTGTTGGCTCGAAGCTGGGGGTGAGAGGTGGGCGAGAAGGTAGGCATGAGGTTGGAGTCGGGCGAATTGAGAGGGAGGGAGCGCGAGAGACGGTGGTGGGGGTTGCGGAGCTGAAGCTGTTGCGGTCGACGCCATTCTGCTGGACTGAAGGGTTCTAAGGAGGTTGGATCCTGATCTCTCAATAGTTTGCTCGATGATGGCGGTTGAAACGCAACAAAGAAAATCAGGTTTTCTGCAGCAGAATAATGTCATGCATAAAAGCGGTGAGAGGAATATACGCAACACACAACTGTTAAACTACAACTAGAATGTGAGGACCTGTGAAATCAACACTGAAAATGACCGCTACTGAGGCCATAAACGGCCGCATTTCCACCCGTAACTCTCAGCGGCGAGCTGCTGCCTTAACGTCCTCACATGCTCGGTATCACTATTCTGCACCCGCCAAGCGTTCTTTAGTGTTTAACTCACGCTCAACCTCAGCGAGCTCCAGTCTGTTTCAACTCTCGACCAAAACAACGCCAAAAATGGCCTCCCTCACATCCAAATCCAGCTGCCCTCCAGTTCCAACAGGCCTGGTCGAGCGCTGTATAAAATGCCTTCTTTCCCCCCTTCCTCGTTTTTTTTTTCACCTTACCACTCATCTCTCACCAACTCCGAAGCCGATCATTTCTATACTTTAGTCTTGACTCTATAATATCTTTATCCAGCTGTCTTGATGATACCTCCCACCGTCCCCTCTGTTCAACGCGGTGAACACCAGTGCTGGACTGATCCCATCCTCTGCAAGGAGACTTGAGCTAGACTGGAACATTTCCGCAGCCTTAAATAGCTACCCCCAAACTTCAAGCCCAAGACCCTGGAAGACCTTGATGTTGTAGAACAATATTGGTGGAAGTACATCTATTACAAGCTGGTGACCCTCGCTCCGCTCGGCGCGAACTCGCTGCACTCGTTCAACAGTCTAAAAGTAGACATCTAAGCAGGCGTTCAACGAAGCGTCTAATCATGCGTTTAACAAAGCATGCAATCAAGCATCCTAGTAAGTGTTCAATTAAGTGTTTAAAAAGCGGTCATGTTGGCATACTAATAAATATGGTCACCCCAAAAAGTACGCGTAGACACCCTCACGGGCGTAAAATGCATACTGTCTGCGCTTGAAGACCCACCCCAAATATCTTATATCATAGTAAACATAAACATAGTAAATAGTTAATATAGTTAATTACGCTTGGCAACTCTTGGACAACGCAACTTCATCGCAGCTATGGGTACCTCGCCGCCCACCCCACCATCAAGAGCCTTAATAGATGGCGAACAGAGATTCAAAACCATTACATTACCCTGTGAGTGGATGGAGGATTACCGCCCAGGTGGTTATCATCCAGTTGTTCTTGGCGACATCTTCAACAATGGCCAGTACAAGGTCGTCCGGAAGCTCGGCGAAGGCTCCTACTCAACGGTTTGGCTCGCCCGTGACCTGAAGTAAGTTCATCTCTTGCATTTTCTACCCGCGACGCTATTATTGTTACTTATTTCTCTTAAGAAGCAGTAGATATGTCGCCCTAAAGATTCTTGTGTCGGAAATCTTGAGATTGACAACTGAGCTACGAGTCCTACACCACATCACCGAAGTTGCACCAGTAGAAGGGACCCTGCATATCACGCGAGTATTAGGCGAGTTTAAACATCACGGCCCTAATAGCATCCACAAGTGCCTGGTATTTGAGCCCATGGGCCCGAGTATAAATACTATGGTTGAGGAGCTGCCGCAGTTCAAACTTCGCAGGCAAGGAATGAAGGTCCGCTATCTGCTTTGGATAGTAAAAAGCATTCTCAAGTAATCCTTACAGGCTCTTGTATTTCTCCATAAAAATAGTATTACCCATGGAGATTTCCAGCCGGGGAACATACTCTTTACTTTTGATAATATTAACTTGACACCCAAGGACGTGCTCCGGCAGGAGGAAGATATGCAAGCCCGGTTAATCTCGCCTCCGGTACAGAGGTTAGATAGTAAAGAAGATAAATGGGCTCCTTGATATCTCTTTGTTACGCAGCTGCTGGTGCCCTTTATATGCTACGCCGAAGGGTTCAAGGTTAAATTATTAGATATGGGTGGTGGTGAGTCCGTCCCGTTTTAATTATCTGTTCTGTTTTCTTACTAAATATCTATACTCATACCTGCCTACCCTGGATAGTATATTTCTTTACTAACCCGCCAACAAAGCTTGTTACTCCACTCAGTCTTCAAGCTCCCGAGTTGATCCTTACTGGAGCCGTCGACAATACTGTTGATGCCTGGAGTTTTGGCTGCCTTGTCTTTAAGCTTATTACTAGACAGCCACTCTTCTGTATATCATGGTCCAAGTTTAAAGATAACAATTATCTTCTCTCCCTTACTGCCCGGCTCGGCGCCCTCCCCGACAAGTTCTTCAAGTATTGGAAGACCTCGTCGCTCTACTTTACGCCCGAGAGAAAGCTCTTTAATTGTCAACTTGGAGGAGTCGCTCCGGGGGAGGAACTACTTATGGTGGAGCAGATGTCTATGGAAGAGTTATTCGATCGGGCAGGCCCAGATCTTAATGAGGAGGAAGCCCACAAAGTGAAGGCGCTCATTAGATGGATTTTGCAATATGATCCCGCGAAGAGACCTTTGCTTGCGGAAATCTTATATGTTCCATGGTTCTGCGAGATTGACGTTGAGAGCATGGTGTCGCTGCAGAGGGCGAGTGACTCGGACCGCAAATGAAACAGCATGGGTCGACCCAATCCGGCCGGTAATCACTTTACCGGACGAGCCAAAAACTTCAGCTTCCTTGACCATCATCCTTGCAGGGTTTTCAAATCCCTTCCAACAAACCTCTAACCAAACTCCTCCTCAATCTGTTCCCATGCAAGCTTTTTGCCCGCCAATTCCCAAAAAAGCTCATCTTCGGCATCTGAAAACAGCCGGGCCCGACGGCGACCAGAGAATGAACAGAATTCTTCTGCTCTAGCTCTTGTCCTTATTCAAGAACCACCAGGTGCAGCAACTTCAATGTATCTGAAGACGGTACACGCGGGTTTCTTCTGATTGCGACAATTTGATTGGGAGATTTGAGACGTGCTACAAATAGTAGCCTCGGCCATAGGCTCGGCGCCTGCGCATCCATGTAGAGAAGGCTGTGATTCTTCAACCCTCGGGCCGGAAGCAGGAAGGGTCTTCAGTACTAACATATCTAACAAGCCACCCTTGCTTCCGTCAGTGAAAGGCTTCATGGGGCCATTATCATACTTGTCAACATCATCAGTATCACTGACGAAACTTTCGCAGAACCACGAGCCTGTTCCATGAACTTCAGAAGCAGTAGCGCTTGGTTCGTCATGGCATGACCCGTCATCCGCACGTTAAGGGGCGGCCGAAGGCTCACAACTCTCAGTATCAGAGTCCCATAATGTATCAGGATGGGAAAAATCGTCGCCGTTGATGCTCAAATTCGTCGTTTTCAGGCCTAGGAAACATGTGTGAAAAAGAAAGGATCACCAATAAGCAAGATAGATAACAAGGGCATAGTAGATCCGTACAAACCTTCACCAGAGGGGTAGATAACACTCTCCATGTCGAGACTGCTCCATACTCCGACTAAGGATGCAGTTGCGTGATGGTAAGGCCTTTTCGGCTCGTTGTTCACAGGGATAGATTGGCCATGGTCAACGTGCTGTGCTGCCATGTCGCAAAGTGCGGTTACAGGCTTGCGGGCAGGAGGAGTATAGGCATGGAAGTACATGGAAGTGGGAGGTTTTGGGGGCAATGGGTGGTTGATAAGGGTTGATGGACATGGGCCTGGGACATTGCAAGGCAAACGAGAGTAAGACAAAAAGCCATAGTAAGAAACCTGGCGATTCATCCTGAACGAGGAATGTGGGAGACAAAAGTGTATACTGAGGAAATCAGCTATGCTTTGTGTTACTGTTTCATTTGGGACGGACCAGGGTATGAGATCAGGCAACAACTGTACCCCCAGGTCCAGATTCTCCGGGGTTCAACGAAGAGAATAACCACACATCATTGCTTCGCAACAGCCATTATTCCTGGGAAACGTGAGGGGATCATGCTCCAGAGCGGAGAAAGTGGCCCAGTTTTCCCGCCGTCTTCGAGTTAGAGACGGGGAGTATCACGAAGGATCTGTTCTATTGGGCTTCCAGGCCGCCGAGAAGGTGAAACAGCACATCAACGAACGACGTGGAAGGGAAATGGCCAGGGACCCTGAATTCCACTGACAATTGCTCTCCAGAGTTGACCCCGCCGGATTTGTTAACCTCTAACAACCTCAAGATTGGGATCTTATCGTGTTCAGCAAATCTATATATAAATACGAGAAGGCGTCGATCCGATAGACGGCTACCGAGGACCCTCCTTCTCGTCTCCGTTTAGCAGGAGGCCAAAGAGAATCATACGTCTACTTTGTGTATTCCCAACTTCCCGCGAAAGCGCGCATACGCTATTACGTTGTGATCTTCTCACTGTAACTGTGTATCATGTGCTTTTCGCCCAATCTTGCATACTTCTCTGGTACCCCATGTGGAGCAACGGTAAGTTCAGTTGCGGACCCCTATTTCCCAGAACTTCCTCGTGGGCCCTTTGCCTTTGTGAAGTTCGTGTTTTACCTTCACTGCTACCACTCAAGGGAACACAGATGCCCAATGTCAGTGCACGGCTAAGTGAGGATTCCAAATTATCTCTCCTAGGAAGCTGATCCTGATTTCCCGCTCCCCTCGCGCCAGTGCGTTATGGTGTTCCTGTCATCTGCCTCAGTTTGGAGCCGTGAACGATGTATTGATAGTGGCGTCCTGTTGGTCATTATCCTCGTATTCACCAACAGGAATGATGTGCTTGGACATTCTCGAAACCGAGCATCGTCTCTGATCCTTCTTGTTCTTGAATGTGTGAAGGAACCACTATCTGTGTTATTTTAATAAAAGATCGTGGGTATTTCTTTTTGGTTCACGCCTTGCGCATAGAGGGGGGGTTTCTTGGCGTGTGTTCGAGTATTCATATGTCTGTACTGTCTGCTTATGTCCTGAAGGCGACAGGCGGGAGCACACGGAGGGAATGACAAAGTATGATGGTTGCTTTTGGCGAGGGACGACCGAGAAGTTGGGGACTATTGCTCGATGCTACCTTGAACGACATTTCTGCGGCATCGAGCTCGGTGCCGTCGACTGAAACTGATACTTTCTCGCCGCTATCCCCAGTCGTTCCCCGTGAACCGTTTCCCGCACCCGACACCCAGGAAACAACAAATCGATTGAGGCAAAGCAATCTTTCCAGCACAGCCGATAGTATCTCACCTATAGAGCCAAACGCACCATGGAATGGAAATTTCTGGAGCGACGCTACCACCGCCAGTGCGGTGCTTTCTCTGCTTCACAAGGAACCGCTAGCCTCACCATGCCAACCCGTCCACTTGGGCCAGCATACTCGACATAACCCGCGTATAACGTGCTCCGTGTGTCTCGAGGCCCTCGAACCTGCAAATTATCCAGATACTCCGATAGCTGCTGGGTGTGACCATACGCCGATATCTGATACACATATTTGTACTACCTGTTTGCGCCGCAGCCTGGACGTACAGTTTTCCGCCTCACGAGAAACGTTACTAACATGCCCCCTCTGCCATGCACAATTATCTGACAAAGACGTCAAGCAGTGGGCTAGTGCGACAGTGTTTCTTGCCTATGATACGGCACGAACCTGGCAGGTTCTGGAGGAGGATGTGGAGTTTGTCGTTTGTATCAATCCGGACTGTGGCTATGGACAACTGCATGCTGGCGGACTAGATAGCCCTGTTGTCGTCTGCCGGGCGTGTGGTACGCGGACATGTTTCAACCATCGGACCACGCCCTGGCACGAGGGTTTGACGTGCGTAGAGTACGAGGCGGCGACCCGCTACCCGAGTATGATTAACGAGAACCAGATAGTAGGACTTCCCGCCGTGCTCAGGGTCGGCAGACCGAGATATGGAGAGTCCGCGTCTGACGAGTTTCTAAGTCAAAGGACCATTCATGAAACCACCCGAGCTTGTCCTGAATGTCACGCTGCCACGGAAAGGGCAGGAGGGTGCAAACACATGCGATGTATGTATTCTTCTATGAAACCCCATCAGCGTCGTCTGCAATTTGGGTACTGATTCTTGTGTTGACAGGCGGAATGTGTCTGCGCGAATGGTGCTGGGATTGTGGTATCTATTGGGAACAGGGGCATCTCGGCGTTGATTGTTTTATATTTCCGAACGAGCAATGAAAGCGACTTTGTTTTCTTCATGCTGGTGATGGGCTGGGCAAAGCATTTTGTTTCTGTTGAGAAAAGCCTTGGACGGTTTCGTCGACACTATACTATACTCATCAACGGTCTACTGTTAGGTATGAAGGTTGTTCTAACAATACGAACATACGCAGGGACTTGATGTCTATAATATGCCCGGTATACTCTGGAGTATAAAAGCTTTAGAGACTTGTAAATATCCTTGGTCAAATACCATCTTTGGAGCAGTCTCCTTCCAAGTCAGCTGAAGTCAGGTGATGGCACGGGTTATTTGTTGTTGTTGTGACTCTTGAATCGACCAGCCTCCCCGTCCCGTTTTGGCAAAAGCTCTCCTTTCCAAATCATCCTCCTCGGAAGTCGGAACAGATTAGAACTCGCGGTGAAAGAACAATGAAATCAATTCCTCGAATCAGAGACCTCGAAGACGTTATATCACCCAGTGTGCTCACAAGTCACACAAACCATTGAACCTGTTTCCAACTGGGAACGCCTATCGCAGAGGCAGAGCGAGTAGGAGAGCCTGGCTTGCCGCCGACCCTATGAGGCACCGTCCAATCACACTGCCACAACGGCTTCTGAAGGTGACGAGCGCCCAGACAGTCACATTGGCAGGGGGATCGGGCTGCAGACTGGCACACCGCCGGCAATCGATGGTTGGCTACGGGCCGAGCAGGAACCTCGTGCAGCCAATCTATAGGTTCCTCGCCGCTGGAGATCTCCCTCCTGCCAAATGCAAGCATAACCCTGAGAGAAGCGAAGCAATTGTGACTGGACTGTGTTCTCCCCGCATGAGAAATGTGACAACCAATCAATTCTTATTGATTCCACTCTGCGAGAGAGTTCATGATGGCTGAGGGCAAGGGCTGAGGGTAAGCTCAAAGTCCGGCTGCTCTTCCCCTCATCTGACATGCGCCTTTTTCACCTCTCGGCCTCCCACAGAAGTTATGGTTGTTTGATTTACTTCTTCTAAGCCGACCATCTCCCAGTTCTCTCATATACATGGTCCCGACTGCGACTTGAGTCAAAAGCAAGAGCACCGATAGCGTTCGACGTGTTATGGTCCCCGACGAACGCTCTGCTCAATGATTTGGGTGAGAGCTTGGAAACAAACGACGAACGACACTAGCTCTTCTGTCTTGTATTCAGTTCCGAAGCTCGTTTTATGTGGGACGTGGAATTAATCTAGGCGCTCGTTGAGACACAAATCACCTCTTATCTGATTCGAGACAAACAAACACGAAATCATGCCCTCCTGGGATGACACTGCTTCACTGGTGAAGCGTATTAAATTTCCTACCAATGCCCCTTATGATGCGACGGTGCTCGCTGAACGCCAACGCGATCCATGGCCTCAAGCCGGCAAGTATGGGAGAGGTTGGGTATATTTCTCGCTGGTTCTGCTAGCGGTGGCGACAGCAATTCGCTTTTACCATACCTGGGGTGATCGGATCAGAATCGCTTTACACAAAGAGAAGCCGCGCGCAGGGTTCAAATCACCCCGGGATGAATATGAGCTTCCGAGCGCCGCCACCGATAGCTCGACTACACTGTTCTTCCCAGCACAAGGCGCCGTTCATACCACACAGCAGCAATCGTCCGTCTCAACCGTTGCGCCGCTGAATAATGCGATTGCACTTGCGCGCTGGATCGTTTATCGGCCGCTTCCAGAAGTTCGAATAGGGAGATACCGGATTGCTTTCCCTTCCCTTGGGGCGTCGACGATCACCTTTGCGGCATTGATATTCGTTACGCTCTACTGTTTCATCCCACAGCCATTTTATTACTCGTCTATTAGGGTTGGATCCCCCCCCTTGGCTATCCGCGCGGGGATGCTTGCAGTCGCAATGGTTCCGTGGATCGTGGCCATGAGTACAAGGGCGAATTTCATCAGTATGTTGACTGGTATTGGTCATGAGAGGTTGAATGTGCTTCATCGGTGGGCTGGCTATATTTGCCTGTTCCTGAGTCTGATCCATACAATACCTTTCTACATCACGCCCATCTGGGAAGATGGGCTTGCGCTATCAGTATATCAAATATACCTCCCACAAAACATATACGTCTATGGAACTGGCTTGGCCGCACTCGTGCCTCTGGCTTTTCTGTGTATTCACTCACTGCCCATTGTGAGGGACTGGATGTACGAGCTGTTCTTGAAGGCTCACCTCCCCGTGTCCATTATCTTTGTTGCCATGCTCTTCTGGCACACGAAGAACTTTCTATCCTCGTGGGCCTACCTGTGGGCTACGATTGCGATACTGATCCTTTCTTACGCTGTGAGATTGTTTTACCTCAACTGGATCAATCCTTTACGATTATCGTTTATGATCGGGGAAGATTCTGCGGTCACCATCCTACCACAGAATGCGGTTAAAGTCACAGTTCCGACTCAAATGAGATGGAAACCTGGGCAATATGTGTACCTACGCATGCCTGGAGTTGCGTTCTTCCAAAACCATCCTTTCACCATCGCCTCTCTTTGCAGTAACGATTTGCCATCCGAGTATGGCGAGGAATACCGCGACTTGGCGCTTGTATTTCGGCCCTTCCGTGGCTTCACGCGGAATGTCTTACGCAAATCTGCCGAATACGGACCGTTCAAGACATGGACGGCCTTCGTCGAAGGGCCCTATGGAGGTATGCGGCGGCAGATGGCAGCTTTCGACGATGTCATTTTCTTCGCTGGTGGTAGCGGCATTACGGCGATTGCTAGTCATCTCCTGGACCTGATCAAGAAAATGCGCGAAGGCAAGGCTGTTACGAGATCAGTCCGAGTTATCTGGGCCCTGAGAGATCCAGAGTCCATCGACTGGTTCAAGGAAGAGTTGCGCATTTGTAGAGATCACGCGCCTCTCAACACAGTGCACTGTTACTTTTTCCTGACAGGGGCCAAGGACGGCAACGGGCATCCATTCCAGGTGCAAGACCAACAGCTCTACCGCGACATCGTGCAGGAAAAAATCTACGATACGCTCCAAGATATCGAGAAGCGCAGCTCGGCATATATCCGCGAGGAAGCCGCCGGAGATGAGGAGCGAGAGAAAGAACTGCGTCGAGAAAACGAAGACACCCTCACTGCCCTCCCTCCACGCACGTACACCTCAAACCTACCGCAGTCTTCCAACCCCCAATCCCCTATGGAAAGCACCGCATACTCACCATACCAACAATCATCTCCGTACCAATCTCCGTACCAGCCCCAACAACCCCAATTCCAACAATCCCCACACGAACAATCCCAATACCCAACCCCGCAATTTGCCTACATATCTCCCCAATCTCCTCGAAACTCCCCCTTCGACTTCGGCTTTGGCCAGGGCCAGCCCCAATTCCAACCCCAGTCGCCAATGAACGCGCCCCCACAACTGACAATCCAAACAATCTCACCTGCAACCCTCAGACCAAACCCGCGCTTCGCATCTCTGCCCCTCCAAAAACGCAACGGGTGGAAAATTGACTACATGCGCCCCGACGTCCCTAAGATGCTCAACGAGTTCTCAAAGACATTTGGTCGTCGGACCTGCGTCTATGTTTGCGGTCCTCCGAGTCTGCGAATGGACGTTTCCAATGCAGTTGCGAGACTGCAGACATTGGTTTTGACGGATTCTTCCAAGGATGAGATTTTTCTGCATGCGGAGAATTATAATATATAACTGACTTGACCTAAACTTCACTTTATGATACACTCATTAATGCTTCTTCTTGTTGGCTGCGAACTTGATACCATGGTGTTTGGGTTTTGGTCTTGGTTTATTCTCTGCTTTTGGTTCAATTGGTTGAACTGGCTATGGAAATGACATGGTTACTAATGTATATTTGAAGGATATGATCATTTAATATATATGTTCTAAGCCTTGTCTTCGAGTCCGAGACTTTGTAAAATGCAAGAGTAATCTAGCTGAAGGAAAACATTAAGGGTATCCTGAACGACAATACGCAAAGTCGATGAAGCGGGTGGAGGTGTATAACAATCTAAGAGAGGAAAGACGAGACATTCAATCTAGAGAACCAGGTCAATGCCTGCGCGGCTCCTCATCAGCCTTTCGCTTCCTTCTTACGGATTCATTTGCATCCACTAATGTAGACTCCGTAAATGAATGCACCCCAAGTTCTTCCGGCTCGAGCTCATCCTCTGCCTCGACCTTTTCCCAGTCATCGTCAGCATCCGGGGTAGTATTACTTTCAGTCTGTGCTTGCACCGGCGGAAACTGCGGAAGGGCTTTTGCGGGCTGAGTGTTCCTGGCCTGGTCCCATTGGAGCTCTAATTTGACAATCCGTGCGCCAGAAGGCTTCAGGCGGCGATAGTAGTTCTCGACTATCCCTTCCTCTATCTGAAATCCACGTGAGACATACCACTTCAGACCATCCTCATTTGCTTCGTGCACATGTGCTGTGACAGAACAGATATTGTAATGTTTCACAAGGTCTGACACTTTGTAGTTCGCTGCTGGAACCGCGCTGGGGGTAGGTGGAGACGAGAACAATAACGCGTTGAGCAGGGAAGCTGCGACGCCGCAACCACGATATGGGGAGAGCAGGTGTAGTGTCTGTATGTAGAGGTTTGTTGGTTCCTGCTCGTGGGTAGACTGTGACGGGGTTTCAGAAGTGCTTGGAATGACGCGCTCTAGTCGACAGCGAATGCCGCCAATCACTTTGTCTGTCCCTGCTGTAGGTGACTGGGTGGGTGCTGGCGGCGGGACGGCGGCTACTGGGTGATCATGATATATGGCCACCCGCGAGACGGACGCGATCACAGGATCCGTGACTGTAGCGGTGTAGAAAGAGTTGGGGTAACGGATGGGCAGGAGTAGACCGGTGATTCGAGATAGTGACGGGATATGAGCCGTGCTCACCGGTTCTACTGTGACATGCTCATGAGGAGTAGAATAACTAGGCTGGTTAGGATGAGGGTATGCGGGGGGCTGGAAGGAAGGGTCTTTGGTGGTCGGCGGTTTCAATTTCGCGGCTATATTGACTGCCGATGGCGCCGACGGTGCTGACGGCGGGGGAGCCACTATCGGTGGAGGATATTTTGGAGGTCTGCCATGAGGACTGCGCGATGACGGCGGGGATGAGGAGTGCTGGGGGAGCGGGGGAGAAGCGGAGGATGGCCGCTTAGCCTGGTGGGCTTTGGCAAAGAACTGATACGCCATCAAAGATATAATACAAAAAAGCAGTGATAGTATTGGTAGCCTTGAGTAGAACTAACAGTTAAAGCGAGAGAATAGCGGCAAAGACAGAAGACCCGAGAGTTGAGACCGAGAGGGACGGGCACCAGAAAGCGGGAGGACGCGATAAAGGCGGAGATGACGATAAGATAAGATTGGGCGGCAGAATGAATAAGATGAATACCTGAGGCCAACACAGACAGCGGCCTCTTCACCACTTCTTCGGTTCACGACTGCCCTTCACTCGCAACGTCCCGACGCTACCTCCAATCCGGATATCGCTTTCTTTGGGTCGCTGCTCTGACCGAGGGTTCTCCGCTATATATAATAGTCATCTCTTGTGGCTGACTGATGTGAATAGGTAAGCCTGATCCTGTGGTGCCGTTGCCATGTGAATATTAATACTCCCTTGGGCCAGCTCTCCAGTGTTACTGAGCACAATAGACTCCACCATTCATGACCCTGTAGACAGATGGGCGATACTCAGTGTTGCTTCTTTGTGTTATTTGCGAGCCCGGCGCCTCTCCATTGATTCCTGATGCACCTTTGTCTTCTTTCATTCGTTCCAACCCCGATAATATAACAACTGGCCGTGTCCTTATCCATATCGCCGCAATCCTTCCGGATTCAGGAGACATCGCCTTTTACGCTTCCTTCCTCTTCGATCGATCTTCGGAATTGCGCATGGTACATGGAGTTACGATCCCGAGTTTGAGAATTCTTCGCAGCTGTGTTCTCGCTTGATATTCCGTTTTCAGGGTGAGGGTATCAGAGAAACTTTCAAGTTCTCTGAATACGGAGGTTAGTTTGGCTATACTCTATTCTATGGTTATACTTCATATTGGAGACCCACGCTTTGGCTTTCATACTCCGGAGGCCCCGAGGAAAGCGTGGCAGTCTTCGAATTACGGATTTTCAGCCAATTGGCTATCAACTTTCCTTGGGAGCGCTCTCTTCTCAGACCCCCAATGATGTACCCAAACCCTAACGCTTCGTGAGTTTAGAAAATACTCGGCCATGGGCGAACCAAGTGGGACAGACGGGCAAAGTGCCTTCCAACCGGGAACAATTGCGAAACTGGTACGCCCGAGATTTCTTACACTACTTCGGCAAACTCAGTGCTAATTATCTAGACTTGCGACATTCTGAACAACACCTTTTATAACATCATCCACGACATTGTTGCCAAAGTCCATCGCGAAGAAAAGGTGGCCCGGATGCGCTCCGCAGTAGTTGTTGCAAGGCAGAAAGCAGAAGAGGAGGCAACCAGACGCCGTGAAGAGGCCGGATCTAAGCCCGCTGTTCCGGGCAAACCCGGCGATCAGGATCCTGAAGAGTTGAAGGACATCCGCGTTGAGACTGATGGAGCAATCTTTGAAGAGGGCAAGGTTTACCTCAAGGGAAACCCACTTCAGACGACGAAAGAGATCATTTGCCCTGATTGTCGATTACCTCGCCTCCTATATCCGGTGACTGGAGTTGGAGCCCGCCCTCCCCCCGATCCCTATAGGGAATACTGCCAGAAGCAGCCGATGATTAGCAAACCTGGACATGATGTCCATGGAAACCCATTTGCGACCGACAAACTGAATCCGAAGAAGAAGAAACAAACGAACACATCAAATACACCAGCATCAAGTCCTCCCACAACACCTGATAGCTCTTTCAAACAAGCGGCGCCAGAGAAAGTGTCATTCCCGACAGTGAAGTGCCCTAATTGTCCTCGTTACTTCGTTGTCACACGAGTAGCGCAGCATTTAGATCGGTGCCTGGGTCTCTCCGGCAGGCAAGTTAACAGGAACAAAACACCACAGGACAATGGCAGCGGCACGCCGACTTCTGCTCCAGCTAAACGCCCGTTGGATGATGATACTCCGACAACATTGCCAAAGAAAAAGAAGCTGGGTGCTCCGAAGAAGCAATCTGGGAAGAAACCACCACCTCCAAGCAAGCTTAAGAATGGAATCACGCCGGACTCTTTGGCATCTGGGGAACGGGAAATCAAGACCGAAGCAAACGGAGACGCATAGCTGCATTTCTCTATTACTCTCTTCCCTTTCCAGGCATGCAGGTCTGTCTGTATCGGGCTGAACATATTCTTTCTTATCTTAATGACCTCGACGTACATATTCGGCATCCGGCACGGCGTCAACGGGACTACTACTATCATGTCTAAAAGTCTGGACATCACGACGTGGTTTATATTTCCTTGTTTCTTTAGGTTTTATGGGTATTTTTGCTTTTGGGAATAGATGATTATGTCGTTGAATGAATGTACAATAGCCTGGCATGATGAATTTCAGGTTCGGATTCTGCAATGCTCTTTTATAGTCATGCAAGGATGCTTTCGATCATGTCCTCAACCAGAGTCGTAGTGGGGTTCTGTATCCTCAACTAATGTTTAAGGGTTTCCCAAGGCTACTCAGTCTATTAATGCTTCTTAAGGTTTCTCGTTCATATGGATTCTTTGAAGCCTTCGGGTGTGAGAAGTAAAAATATTCCATGCCTGAAAAGCCAGGCGAACATTCGTATATCCCGCATCGCTATGATTCATTTACTGTCCCTCCCTCCGCTTCTTAATTCCCCAAGCGAATTAATCTCTGCATTTATCTTCTCTAATGTTATGACCCGAATAACTTCCTACCATCATCCTTAACTCTACGCGACATGAACACCTCTTCTCTCGTCACCCGGCTTGCCAAAATCTTGCCCCTCGACTCCGACTCGCTAACGCAAATCCTCACCTACGCCGCCGACCTCTCTAAGGAAGAAGCTGCAGACCACCTCAAAAACCTCCTGGGTGACTCGCCTGCGGCGTTCGAATTTATATCGGCGTTTAACTTGCAGCGGGAAGATCCGACTACTTCGCGCCAACAGAAATCTATTACCCCGTCCCAGCCCTCGCCGTCTCAAACTCCGAATTCTAGACCAGGGTCCGGGTCAGGGTCAGCTTCGAGGAAGAATAATAAAAAGACGAAAGCGCCGCTGCATAGTGCTGGACCTCCGCGGAGGCCTGAGAATTTCGGGAATGTCACAGGGGGGTATAAGAAGGCGGATCTGGAGGAGGATTATATGTCGGGGAGAAACAGGACGCTGGATGTTGGATCGAGTTTGAGGTTACCCTCGCACCAGAGGTCTGCGGCGTCGTCACGGAACCAATCGCCTACTCGTCCTAGTGGGGGAGGGAAACTTCCGCCCTCTGCAGCTGGACCGGTGATATCAGATATTCTTCCGAATGTGAAGTCGAAGGCGGCGAAGCCTTCGAAAGCTGGAGGAGGCGGAGGCTCTGGTACGGGGACGTCGAAGGGATCTTTGACTACGAACAACATATCGGATTTAACGTCAGCGATCGCTGCGCTGGAGGTATCTACGAATCCGACACTAGGTGGTGAGCAAAGGAAATGTACCTGCTACGCGACGCTCCATCCAGTCTTCGACCCGGCGCCGAACTGTCTGCACTGCGGGAAGATCATTTGTTCGTTGGAGGGCTTGCAACCCTGTTCATTCTGCGGGACGCCATTGCTGTCGAACGAAGAAATCCAGAGTATGATCCGTGAATTGCGGGCGGAGCGAGGGCAGGAGAAAATGCGTGCACATAACGATAGTATTCACCGTGAGGGTGGCCCTGGAATAGCGGCTGGCCCGTCGCAGTCGTCTAATAAGTTGGACGCCGCGCGAGCGCATAGGGACAAGCTTTTGCAGTTTCAAGCGCAAAACGCAAAGCGCACGCGTGTGGTTGATGAGGCCGCGGACTTCGATACGCCTACCGTTGCCTCCACAATGTGGATGACACCGTCACAGCGAGCGCTGGCGCTCAAGAAGCAGCAACGGATCATGCGCGAGATGGAGGAGAAGGCACGACCGGAGTGGGAGAAGAAAAAGACGATTATGAGCTTGGATATTAAGGATGGTCGCGTTAGGAAAGTGTACCAGGCTGCGCCTACTGAAACTGCTCCCGCCCAGATGGAAGACGAGGAAGCAGGGGATCTCACCTATGATACTGGCCGCCAGAGGAGCGGTGGTGAGGCGCTCAGTCGCAATCCTCTTCTTGCGGCTGGTGGGCTCATGCGGCCTGTTTGGAAGGCGCCTGAGGAGGAGAAGAAGAAGGGGGAGACTAAGGAGCGAAAACAGACGTGGAGAAGGGTTCAAGATGACAAAGATGATAACGAGCAGTGGATTTTGGATGGAGGGTTGCGGGGATATACTGAATCAACACCGGAGACGTAGCAGCGAGGTATATAAACTACAAGGCATAATCTTTCCTGCATTTCTGGAACAATTAGAATATTTTCCCTTGAACGTCAGAACCCTGGTCTGGATCCTGCATTCGAAACTTGTTCAAAGTAGAAGCGATCGAAGCTGTAGCGGCGTAGATCAACAACCCCTGAAACCATCCAACCATATTGTCGCCTCAGATATATAATAATGGAGTTAGAAAAAAAAAGCAACGCTACTGTATAAACTGAAGCTGAAGATTTAAAGCACAGACAACATTCTCCCCTTGTAAGTGTTGATGTCTTACTGAGGAGTGTACTTGTTCCTGAGGACACGTGAGCACAGATTTGCTTCGCTGCCCCTAGTTAAAATTGAAGAGGCTGACAACTCCTTCATTCACAGGTACTTTGAGACTTGAACCCTTCCATATCTCCATTAATGCTCCTCTAGAATCCCCTGAAGCTTTAAATCAGCTCCAATGAAGTCCCTCTTGACAACAACCCCTATCCGCGACTATGCCACCCTATAACAACACCCTTCTAACCATTACACTCCAAAGTACCATTCTTAATGGAATTTCCAATATACTGGCCCAGATATTAGACCAGTATAAAAAAGACGTATGTCCACCTGCCCATATCTTTTCCTCCCGTCGTCCTCTCTTCCCCCATCCCTAGGGCCATATATAGATCTCTCCCTACCATAAACAAACATCGCAAGTACAGGGAAGTAATGAACCACGATCCGTTGGAATACTTTATAGAGACCATTCAGTCTGAACATTCTCGCCTTCCTCCAATTCATCACATATGGGGCCATCATCGTTCCTATAAACCATTACTGGCAGCGTTGGTTGGAGGTAAGTACAGCAGAGAACCCTCCCTTCGACACGACCTACTAATATGCTTGTCATAGGTGACTTTCCCGGGGTCTTTATTGCGGACGACCGATGCAGCCTCGAGTACTCCTAGCGCACTCCCAGCGTCGGTTCTCAGCAATTCAGGGAAGAGCCATGGAGTCGTCGAAGTCAAGGAAAAACTCATCACCGCAACACCACCACCCACCGGAAAACGGAAACGGGTGTTTAATTTTGCCATGAAATTTTTCTTGGATCTCTCCATATGTGGTATTTTTAATGTCATCTTGTTCGTCGCTTTGATCAATCTGCTCAAGGGTGCTAGTTGGCACGAGGTGGGAGAACAGATTCTTGAGGTACTTATTCGTCTTTGTCCCTGGCTATCTGTTTGTTTGTTGGATATGTACAGACAGGTTATGCTAACGAAGAACCTTGTAGCACTTCAAGCCAATCATGGTCGCCCGACTCAAGTATCGGCCCATTGTATCGACGGTGATGTATACGGTCATCCCGCTGAACCGGAGGGTTATTTGGGGCTGTTTATGCGGAATCGCCTGGAACTGTTATCTAAGTCTGTATGCAGCTGTTTAGTTCCTTACCAAAACAGTGCCATTAATAACATTTACCCATTGTGTGTTTTTTCCGGGGATAACCGCTTGTCGGTGACCCTCTGTCTTTCAACTCATATTCGATAAAAAAGCTCAAGTCTTCAGGTAGAAAGGATAGTCCTGGGTCGAGGGCTTTATCGAACCGGAGATGGCAGGTGGGACACCACGACCAGCACTTGTTACTCTGGTACTCAATCTTCAGATTCGCTGTCTCTGAGAATGCTGATGACCTCACGGATTCCATTGACATTGCACACCGATGGTCAATCCTCTGTCGGCTTTGTCTTCGCTATCTTCGTTGAGGCTGTCAAGGTGAGGGCACCAATGCCCGGTCGCTGTCTGCCATTTAAGTCCCGAATAGCCATGGTAGTGGAGTAGTTCGTTTACTTACTCGAAAGCACCACGCGCTTTCTATTTAATTTCCACTCAGCCAAAAAAGGGTCAACCCTCCTCGGAGAGCTTCATATTCCTTCATTCCTTCTCGCCGCAATCAATTGCCTGGGCAGGAACGAACAGCGTACAGACAAGTTTCGAAGTCGGGAAGATCCTCGATAGAAGAGTTTGGCGAAACCGTCTTGGTTTTGCCCTGCCAAAGACGGAGTCGGACTGGTGTTCAGGTTAAGTTGAAATAAACAATCACGATGCAATGTCCCAGTTACCTATCACGTGCGCTTCCTAGATCGATATTACTATAGCGTTTATATTAGTATGGATTCATCAATGATCCGAAGTTTTGACCATGGTCTAGTCTTGATGTTAGTTGAACTGATGCGAGGTATACTGGTAGATTGCCAGAGATGACTGAGATATTTACAAATAAACGTCACAAATGGTCATAATGATACATTTCCGTTCAGAATATTGACTGCTTCTCTTTCCCACGCCGGAGACACATATAGAGCCTAGCCACCGCACACCACATACAGGGAAATTCGAAAGCCTCTGTAGAGGCGGAAAATATGAGAAAGTGCAAGGGACAAATATATAAACAAAAGAAAGAAAAAAGCCGTCACAATATGCCATAATCATAACGGGGCCTGCGTCCCCTCTTTACTTGCGACAAGAGCAATCAAGGCGGCACCAACTCCACTGCCATCCTTGGAGATACCGATTCGTACCTTCTTTTCACCGGCAGCACCTACCTCGCGGACCTCGCGCAGAGCCTCCCTCATGTATCCCTCGAAGTTGGGATAGTACTCGACCAGGCTGCCGTCAACACCGACATCTACTATGTCATCGGTTTGTAGCTTGCCGGTGGAGAGGAGGATAGCGGCGAGAGGAACCGCACTTAAACGAGCTGCACGTTTTCCGATGGCGTGAACCACGGTTTGAACTGCCTTGCAGTCGTCGTCGCTTGGTCGCTCAATCCTAAGGTGGTCCTTCAGTGCAGACTTGATCTGCCCGAAGTTCTTGCTCTTGTCCGCTTCGACTATACTCAAAAGACTAGTGTCGATACCCCATTGTCGGTAAAAGGAAGAAGACTCTGGAATAAAGACGCCCGATGACGAAGTGGACTTGAAGAGACCCAGAGACTCGTTGCGATGCAGGTCTAGCAAGACCAAACGCAGAATCTCACCTAGGAACATGCCCGAAACGCGCTTTTCGAACATCTGGATACCGGGGTTGTTGCTATCGGCATCCAGCTGCTGATCGTATTTCGTATTCGGCAGAACGCTCAGGTGGTTATCGAAGCTACCCCATTCCGTATTAATGATCATTTCTCCGGTTGACTTATCATAGTCAGAGTGCTCAATCTTGTCCATCTTGGTAATTCTGTCAAGCTTTTCGAGATAGGCACCGTTGGTGCCTGTTCCGAAGATGGCGCCGAGTGAGGTTTTAGTTTCACCGGGTGACGTGTATGAACGAGCCATGAGGGTGCCGACGGTATCGTTCACAAGCGCGGCCACGCGCACAGGGAGATTCAGCTCATCGATAGCATCTTGCAGGAGCGCACAAACGTCCTGGCCTACAGCGTCAGGGATGTCGAAGCCCTTCGTCCAGCGAATCAGCGTACCCTTGTTGATCCCCAACTGGCGGACAGGAAAACTGAATGTGAACCCTAGATCAAACAAATCCTCCTCCTTGGTCGCTACCTTCCGACGGAGATGGGCCTCAAAATGCTCATTGTGGTGGATGCGTAGGAAGGACTCGATCTGGCGGGCGAGGAATACGAAAAGCTCCTTTGATGACCCTGACGTCATCAATTCACGAGGGATCATAATCTTGGACTGCATGAGGGAGAAGGTATTGTTGCCGTGCAAATCAATCGAACACACTCGGAAATTGGTGCCTCCAAGATCGACGGCCAAGTACAAGCCCTGTTCAGCCAACGTCAGAGCCGTCTTGATCGCGCTCGTGAAGCGAATCTCGTACCTTCTCGGTGCCATTGGGCACGGACGTCACAAACGACGGGATTTGGCTTAAAGTTGAGCCTTCTTGGGACAGCCCCTCATCGATCTCTCTAATGTACTCCTCCACTCCTCGTTGCACTTCTTTGGCGGGGTAGTCGAACTCGCTCGCGATGCGCGCAGCCCTTTCTACCAAGGCAGACATGGTTACGGGAGCGGGGAACTAGACGAGACGAGTCAGTAAATGAGAAAGGTCAAACCGAAAAAGCTCAAGCAGGAGCTTACCTGGGTATATATGTGAAGTTAGGGCGGATTGGAGATCTGGAGTTGGAAATAGAGAATGGAAGTAAGGAGGGGCAATGCAGGAGGTGGTCCTGGGGAATGAGGAAAAGACAGCAGAGGTAGCAATATTGGGAGTAATAGAGCGAGGAGAAGCAAAAATATCAATCCATAACTAGATAAAAAAAGTGAAGCAAGGCCGAGATAAATTCATGGACGCGGAGGGGGGTCGATGAGGTCAGTTGTGGTGGGTAACGGGAGACTCGGATTGGCGGGGCTGCATTCATTTCTTCAACCTGCATCCATCTCTCCGGCGCGGCCTATCATCGGGATCGGTGTACCGTAGGTGGTTGACACATTATTTATTGTTTTGCTGCGGTCCTTTCGTAGCTGCATACAGCCTGTGCTCCCAGTAGTCTACAAAAACGGCGAGGTTGGAGGAGGCGAATGCGTCCATCGCATTCGTTCATCTATGACGCTATGAGACACAGAGGGGATGGCTCGGTCTTCACCGGTGACAACAAAGGTTAGAATTGGAGCAGGGAACGGAGAAGAAGACAAAAAGAAGACATGGATGCTTCTACTAGTGCAACCTGCGCAACAACTTGACAGGATTCACCCAGCTGCCATGCACTGATACAGAATAGCCTGGTAGCTAGCCTGCTATACCTGGATGACATGTCTGACAGTCTGACATGCAACCCGGTGTCCAGTATATACTGTAGGGTGCCAGCTTAACGCTTTGCTACAGCCTCTTCGATGGTCATGCTTCATCCTTTTGGGTTATACCATTTTAATGTCCGGAGAATCCTCCGTGTTGGCTTCTCTTGGTGTTCTTGGTACGACTTTGGCATGGCAGTTCGTCTCTATCCTTTGTCTGATCGTTTAGATCATGGCCAAGTTTATCTGGGCAATGCCTCCTATGCCTATGAACCATCATGAGCTGCAGAAGGCCAAGCTGAAGGCTTCACCAACCTTGTAAATTAGAAGATCGTCGCGAGAAGCCATCGGACTAACTTATGTAATCGATCAGCGTATAGTTAACTTAACACGTGACCAGCACCGGCGGAAGTCGGCTGCAGTATCAACTCCATTCCGGACGACGACGTCGAATAGCTCACCAATTCGCTCTTTACAACCCATTGCAGCGCGCCAGCAGCCGACACATAAAGAGATACCTTTAATTTGGCCAAGGGGGTCCTAGTTTCTCAATACACATAGCATATCATGGGCGCTGGTAGCTCGAAGCCGGAGGCCTCGGCCGGGTCAAAACACATTTTCGAGAGGTATGTACCACTGTCCTAAGACCATACTTGTCTCTCTCTCGGAGCCATTGGCTTGGGAGAGATACAATAAATACACCTTCTATCACAATGGCGCGTGTGATTCAATACAGCCTTGAAAAGACCCATCCACCCAAAGTGACCGGAAAACCAGGTTAGCTAACCAGACCAAACAACCGCAGTAACTCCCCAATTCAATTCTCCTCCAACCTCGTTGATGGCCTACAATCAAACACCGAAGTACGTCATCCGTTATCTCCGCAAAATCTCCATCTTCCAAGTATAGGTACAAGGTTCTAACAAAAATCAACAGACCGACTCTGCGCGCGCCAAAACCCTCGAACTGCAAATCCAAGCCCGCGTCGCCAAAGAACTTGAGCGCCTCCGCGCCCGCGAACAACAAACCCTCGCTGAAATCGAGAAGCGACTTGCCGAGGTCAAGGACTCTGGTAACTCCGCCGCCCCTACGACCGTACCATCACCAAGCTTCACCTACCCAGCCGGCTCACTAGACCTCGATGCGCCCCGGATCCCGTTTGCGGGCCGCGAATACACTCCTGTCCCGCCTCCGGCGGCGGAGGCAGCCCCCATTAACCGCGAGTTGAGCCGGGAGTCGGTGAACTCGGAGATTGAGGAGTTGAGGCTCAAGCTTGATGGGAGGAAGAAGTTGGCAGAGTTGAATGGGGAAGTTGCGAAGGCGCAGTCGGATGTGGTTAGTTGCTTGAGGTTGAATGATCGGCGGCCGCTGGATTGTTGGAAGGAGGTGCAAGAGTTTAAGAAGGAGGTTGCGAAGCTTGAGGAGGGGTTTGTGGACCGGATTGTGGGTTGATTCATTTATTTTATGAAACGTGATCGAATGGTATCGCTGTGAGAGCGTATTGCCAAAAATAGAACTGTTGGATTTGTCTGTGCTGTTAGTTTATATTACTTGTATACCTACTGTTTACTTGTGATCATATCGATTTGCTTTAGGTCTAAGGTGTACGGCCAAGGCCCACAACCAAACCGGGAGAGATTCTTCCTTGATAGCGAGTATATGACTCTTCGCACAGCTAATCTATGGGTATCATGCTGTTGTTACACATTAATCACTCTTCCAATTCGACCCACTCAAAAACCCGACTCACACCAGCTCCCAAAAAGCTAGTCGTCCTACGGTCTCACCCGCATTCCGAACAATGCACATATTCCTTTCTCTACTCTTTCTTTTAGCACCCTTCGCTATATCCCTTACTTTGGATACTAGGATAGAACCTATTCCTGTGCCCTTCCCCTCAGAGAGGTTATAGTTCCCTGTCGTGATGAAGCCAATAAGGTCCTCCTCTGATGGCAGGGGCAAGTGATCTTGTTGGGTAGAGGAATCAACTGTTGACAAGAGGGATGCAGCAAGGCGTTGGCAGGTAGTATTGGCGTCTTCTTTGTTCGTACTTGGTCGAGCTCCTGCACGGAGGATATGGCTTGTTGGTTCGGACCGTGGATTCTTCGACGCTAACGAGACCCATTTTTGGCGAAGCTCCGGATTATTTGACGGGAGTCGGTAGATGCGTGCTCGTGGAGCAGAATGACCGCGAGAATAGATTGTAAGTTTTACTGCCACGAGAGCGGATTCACCGACCTCCGCTGAAGGGTTACTGATAACGAGATTCGCCTGGGAATATGGCAGTTGATGGATGTTGAATGGTGGCTCGGTGGCATCCTTTTGCACTTCAGTTGACGTGTTATCCGTCTTTGAGACTTGTTCTTTCTCAGTAGTAGCATCCTTCTCTTCGGCGGAGCCACCATGGCTAGCTCTAACTAGTCTCTCCCAATCGCACGCCCAGCCACGTCCGATTTCACCTTTTTGACCGTTCCCCAGATCAAGAGAGTCGAATTCAACTCGCCGCCCTTTTGGCCGTCGTTCCCACCCTTTCTTTGCTGCTTCACGTTCCTGTAGACCCCATTTC
Source organism: Aspergillus asperescens (assembly GCA_027569075.1). NCBI lineage: Eukaryota > Fungi > Ascomycota > Eurotiomycetes > Eurotiales > Aspergillaceae > Aspergillus > Aspergillus asperescens. Next base: position 243,721 of record JAPDEH010000016.1, on the reverse strand, counting down.
CAGCCAGCGCCAGTGCCGGGGAAATCGCCAGGGAACCAGGGCTCTCCCGCCTCGAAGGCGAGTTGTTGCTGTTCCTTCAGCCCGCCGAACCTCGGATTGCCTCCGCTTGAGAGTGGATAGTACATCAAGGAATACCACACTGGCGGTACGCATTTCCAAGGAAGAAGCACAGTCCAGCTGCCTAGCGAATTGCCGTTCTTTTGTTGAGAGCCGGGTCTGGTTGCCAATACGAAGACCGGAATTTGTGGATCAGAAGCTTGAGGAGGCGGGTACTCTCCCAGTTCTGCTTCAGCTCGTCGTCGGTTGATAGCTTTTTGGCTGGGCAGATCGCGCATAGCCGCCAATCGGGCAGGACGGTCAAATAAGGCGGCTGGTGTTGGGTTTTTATCAGGGGACCATGCTGACAGCAGCATAGCTAATTCTTGCATTTTCTGTTCAGAGAATGAAGGTTTGAGCTTTTTAGGAGGGAAATGGAGACGAGGATCCGATATAGAGAATGAAAGAAGGGCATTCTGCGGCAGCGACGAGGGATTTGTGACTCCCAACAAAGCACTCCATGTGGCCTCTGGGCTGTCAGCTGGAGCCTCTTTCCCTGCATGGCTCAATGGGCGTAAGGCCGCAATCAGTGCTTCAGTTGACCCCGGGCCAGTGACATCAATGCTACCAATTTCGAACCGAAGATCTTCAATCATGACTGGCGGTTTTTGTTTCTTGGATATCCCCAGCAACTCGTTCCAGAGCCGCAGGAAAGCAGACGGATGGACCCTGATAAACATTTTTGTTTTGTCCTTCTGCTCCGACTTGCTTTCGCCGTTGGTATCGGCGTCGACCGTTTCCACGTTTTCGGCAGCCCTTTGGGCACATCGGATCAGAGTAACAGGTGCAATAGGTCTTCGTTGGCCTTCAGATTCAAAAACCCACGCACGAAGACTCCTCACGCCAGCCCTCCACTTCTTCCCCTTCGCACCCCAGGCATCTTCTCCCACAATCCCCACAGCCCCGAGCACCCCCTTCAAAGCTGCCTCCGGGCCCTCCAACTGAATCGTAGAAATGTAACTCATATCCCATGCCACCGCACCCCTAGCACCACTCGCTCGATGCGTAGGCCTATAGCTCTTCTCCGTCGGCGACAACGGCACCGCAAACCTCCACAGCGGGTCTTTCGACGTTGCCATATGAGCGCGTTTCGCATGGAACATGTGCGTAGGAAGCCACGTCTTCGTACGCTGCCGCTTCTTGTATTTCGACTCCGGCGGTGGCGGGCGTGAAAGCTTGTTTTTCTTGATCTTAGGAATTCGCGGCGCGATAGAGAATGGGTGACTCCCCACGTCTTCCAAAGCCTTTTTATCATCCTTCTTTTGCTTCGCCTTTAGGGTAGCCCGTTTGGCTTTGCTTTTGGAATTGAGGTTCTGCAGGCGCCTAGCAGTCTCGAGGCGGATTCGCATCGTTTCTGTTGGTTTTCGTCGCCGTGAGGTAACCGTTGGTGTGTTGTCCTCGATCATCTATTCACCATTCGGATATTAGCGTAACGGTCCTGAAAAATAAAAAAAGTCATAGCATATCTTCGTCAAGGACCAACACCAAATGACAAAAGCGGAAGATATACCTCTCTCTTCGCCCGAGTCCTCAGCCTCCCCGGCACTCTCTTCACATTGTGGCTGGCGGTCCGCCGTCTTAGCGATCGAGGCACTTGCTGAAATGCACGACTGGTGAGGGCGGCTTTCGATCGCTGAATACCGGACTCAAGGGAGCGGATTTCAAACTCTCGAGCGTTAAGGTAAGCTGCGGCATCGAGCTCCCCCGTTGCAGAGAGTGCAGCATCCGAAGACTGCACCGCGAGGGACCGAGCATCATTGGTCTTCGCGCGTTTGCGGGCAGCGGCGGAGTTTTGGCCCAGGAACGTAGTCTTGCGCTTGGGTGGATTGAGGGCCATAATGGCCGATGGAAGAAAAAACAACGCTCTTGATGGCGTGGAAGACGGCTGAAAAGGTTTCAGTGTTGGCCTTGGAGCTTTAGACAGGTCTGGATTCTGTGTTAGATGGGACTTTTTAGCGCGTCATCCCTTCCCGGCCGAGAGAAAAGCACACAGAAATCGAGAACCAATCGATGGAGGGGAAGTTGGGGAATAGACCAACAGTGCTTGAACTCTCGTAGATCTTGCGGAAGCTGGGGTAATTAATATTAAGCTTACTTTGGCCTACAGTAAATAGTAACCAGTTTCTTGGTGTTCATGCTATACTTGACATTGTCGTTGGTCACTCTACCTCACCACCCACTGTCAGGATATATCTAGAACATCAGGAACCCTTTAGAAACTAACTTTTTTTCATAGCTTCGTAAGTGCATTGTATTCCTCTATATGCGGAAGGTCTAAATCTAATATGAACCCCTGTCTTTGCAGGACATTACCCCACCGGTGGAACACATGCGTCTGTTAAAGTTGATATGTCGTCTCTTATTCATCGCTTACAGCTGCTTGATAACAGCCTCTGCGCTCGAGAACTCGAGGTGGTTCTTAGCGGGCTCAAGAGCAGCGTAAGTGACCTTGCCGTGGTCGAGGATGATGGCGTAGCGCTTGGTGCGGCCCTCCTCGTCGGCCCAGCCGATGCTCTTGGAGAACTTGGCCTCGGGGTCAGAAAGGAAGAGCTAGAGGAGTCAGTGAGAGGCAATTCCAAAGGTACAAAAAAGTCTGAAGGGAAGAAGCATACAATGTCGTCGTTCTTGACCTCGTTGGCCTTACCCCAGGCGCTCATGACGAAAGCATCGTTGTAGGCGAGAACAGCAACAACGTCGACGCCCTTGGCGCGGATCTCGGGGAGGCGCTCAACGTACTCGGGGACGTGGCGAGCAGAGCAGACGGGAGTGAAAGCACCAGGGAGGGCGAAGAGGATGACCTTCTTGTCGGCCCACTCCTTGGAGGCGTAGTAGTTGATGGGGATACCGCAGGAGGTGATCTCGCCCTTGTCCTCGGACCAGGGGATGTAGCTGTTAAGAGCATGGATGGTTAGTCTAGAGGCCAATATGTTGGTTGGATGATGATAAAGAACAACTTACGAGAAAGTAACGTCAGCGGGGAAGCTGTCACCGGCCTTGAGTCCAGACATTGTGAAGGAAGTAGTTGGAAGTTTTGGTAGAGAGAATGTAGATATTAAGTGAGGGCGAGAGATCAGGTAGAAGTAAGTGACTTTATAGCACGGGTAGTGGAGGAAGGCAAAGGAAGAATCAGGAGTGGAGGGGACGTGGGTATTAAATAGGAACTAGGAACGGTGCCAGAGTTGCCGTTGGAGAGCGCACCTTCCAGAAGAAGGAGCGAATGGCGCAGTTCCGAGCAGCAGAGGCGCCATCTACCATAGTGAGGTGATCCGAAGTAGAAGGATACCGAACGAATCCTTTCGATGATTCGCCTGCCTGTGGCCCTGTATTATCAAGAAAGAGGGCCGAGACTGAGGCCCCGCCAATTGTTGCTCCTAGTGGCAGTACCTTACTCAACCTCATCCGCCCACCACGGATGGCCTCTCGCCGCCGAACTACGCAATAATAACACTACTAATTACTATGTTATCTAGACCCCAACATTGACTAATCTTCCAACCCTGTGAAATCATCAGAACCCTCCGACCTTCCAACGTGGCATTTCTCAATAATATTTACCTAGGCACTCCGGAGTAATCGGTTCACACCGCACTTTCTGATCTCTCCCCCAATGCTCTCCAAGCGGGACTTTAAGCTGGAATTGGCCCAATGACAGATACGGTTTCTACGCAGCACGGCCCAAGATAGGCCGTGCTATCCAAGGTCATCAGGCATGAGGAAATCCGACTATCTCTGGATTCTGTCCCTCCTTGTCGTGTCGAGCCTGAGGCACCCTTATTTGCCTCAAGGAAAAAATCCCCACCGCCTCCTATTCTCTATCCACTGATAGCCAAGATATACTTACCACCGAATTTTACCCCTCCGTTAAGAAGGCAGAATTCACGTGATTTGCTCTGAACCATGGCTGTCACTTTATGGAAGCTCCGAAGACCTTCCGAAAGGCGGTTCTCTTAATAATAATAGATTATTTAGATATTTGGTCTAGGCATCTTAGATTAATATTAAAATTGACTCTCCTTTGGTGAATTCGGCGATAAGAGCGCGCCGCCTGATATGAGAAGTCCGCTATCCGAACCGCCCATCAGAACTTGAATTTGGTTATTGATTGAAATCTGATAAGATTATTTGCTGTCTAGATGCCTATAGACGTGGGGGGTTAGTCGATTTCTTAGTTAATTTTGATTTGCGAAGTCTTAATTACAAATATCTCAGGTCCTAGTACGGTATTGATGGTACAACTGAAAGTAACAGGGTGGATTTTATCATGGTGGGTTGAATGCATAATGAGATACATTTCTGAACAACATTTGTCATTTGTCATTTGTTTTTGAACCTTGACCTTTAGGCTTCCACACCTTAAGTGCCATGTCAGATGGGGTATAGTAACACGTGATTAAGCTTATATATATTGCTACTAGGTAGATTCAATACCCGTAGATTCATTTCCACCTTGACCATCAGTTTATTGGTGACTCATCTCAATTGAATTATTGATCCAATTTCACCAGATAATCATGGCAGATATCAAACCTCCTTTCACTGAAGAGACAGCAAGAAAGAAAGTTAAAGCAGCTCAAAACCTTTGGAACGCCCAGTAAGAACCTAGCTTTAATACCTTTTTTACAAACCGCCTTTATTGAGCCCCTCATATGCTATGTTCTTGCTAAGTTACCATACTCGTTTCTTCGCCCCAAATGACGACTGGAACTCATCGTGGCGTGGAATCTTGATCTTTATCCCTTGCTTATAGCTTTCCCATGCGCGTCGGCTGCAGACCCCTCATTCCATTACAGGCTTACCTTCACCCACAGAACGATCATCTCTTGTTTTCTTATCGATCGCTTAATTAGGTTTATAGACTCTTGCTTACTTATTCTGACAGAGACCCTGTACGCGTTGCCAAGGCATACACGCCAGCCTGCATCTGGCGCAATCGCACCTCATTTTTCTCTGGAACAGAGCCGATAATCGACTTCCTGACAGCGAAATGGAATCGCGAACGCAGCTACAAGCTGCGAAAAGAGCTTTTTTCGTTCACCGATGACCGTATCGCGGTCCAGTTCTGGTATGAGTATCAAGATGCCGATGACTCGATGCGGTGGAAGCGGTGCTACGGCCTTGAAGACTGGACCTTTGACAGGGAAACAGGAAAGATGTGTAAACGGATGATGAGCGGCAATGATATGCTACTTGGCCCTAATGGGAACGGTGAAGGACGGTGGTTTGTGGATGGGGTGGATGTTGAGGATGTAAATATCGGGGAGGAACATTGGTGATTACCCTGTTCGAAGGGGGCGATCGCCTCCGTAAGGGTGAATACTCTGCTGGTAGTCTGGATATCTTTGGAGTATGGAGACGAAGGCGAGTCACCGATTGATCGGAAATAATAATAGTAATTGTATAGTTGGAATGTTCGACTCGTTAGGTATGCTAGTCGAACTTGATGGACATCCCTTCTCCCTTGACTCCTAGAGGTTGAACATATTTTCCCCTGTGCTCCTCACTCAAATTAAGTGGCCCAGATTCGAGAACACATCGGAAACACCGCTGCAACCTAGAGGTGAGAGCTGGTCGGCTTTATTCCTCTGGTGCATGTCACTATGCTATCCGGGTGTTATTGCAGGGAGGGATAGCTTCTGGACTGGTCACTCAAACTGATGCTAACAACCTCAATTTCAAATGGAACCTCTTTATTTTTCTGAACTGTTTTTCTAAGCTGCTTCCATTGCTAGGAGGTATAGACATGGTTGCTGAAGGAGTCAAGGACTGCTAGTATGACCCCGGAGCAAGCACCGGATTTGGACTATCTCATAAACCAACAAAGTATGGAGATCTTGCTGCAATGGGAGATCCCCATCATCCAACATCTGAGAAAATCGGCATCGGCATTGCAATCTTGGCAAAAAATTGATGTTCATAGTTGAGTCAAGAAGCGCATTCCTAGATCTGATGCTTTTTGGTGTCGGGGGAACCTGAAGAATCCTGCTCAAACAAACACCTCAAGCACGACACTCTCTCCATTCCACAGCGCTCGCCCCCACTGCAGCATGTCTGAACATCCTCGGCTGTCCAGTCTGGAGCTTAGTGGATCTTGAGTATGTGTTTTGGCGGCATTTTTCTCGGAAATTACCTTGACTGGGCCGATGCTGGACTGCTATCATTCCCAACGCCGCTCGACGACTGCAGCCAGAATCAACTTCCATCATCTTCGACCATTGGAGGTTCCTTCAATACTTCCCGTTGATGCTCGCCTGTTTCGCCTCATTGACTACTAACCACTAACCAGGGCCAGGAGCTATCCAACAACACTGATTCTCACCACGGGAGTCGACAAGTAATTGAACCAACCCTCGAAAGCCCATTTCGATACGACTGCTATTCCTTTGTACAATAAACAATTACAGATACTTCGAATTTCAACGGGAGTGAATCCCAGCGGCCAAAATCTACAACGTCCACAAACAAAATCCTTTCGTCTGGTAACCACTGACCCGACTCGCAGCAAGTCATCGCTGTCCATATGTGCCTTGCCGATACAACATCTACGTCTTGCTAGGGGGTTTCCTGGCAATGGAGGAGCATTCCCCTCTCATTGACTCGAAAACAATGCGGTCACCGTTAACAGACGCCAACAATAGAATTATCAACCGCCAGACACCAATCAGAGAACGAGGATCGATGAGGGAGGAATACGCCTGGACTTCACCGGAAGCAATGTCTATCGTGACTAGTCCTCTGTCGCCCAGGAGCAATGCGGATAATATCTGTCTGTCACCAGTAGTTGATTCCCGGGCTGGTTCTAAACGGAATTCTGCCATGTCCGCAGTCTCAATTCTTTCAGGAAAGGGGAAAAGGAAAACCCATGTTGGACCATGGCAGCTGGGTAGAACTCTTGGGAGTGGGGCCACTGGCCGCGTGAGGCTCGCGAAGCATGTGGTGACGGGCCAAACAGCAGCGATCAAGATCGTATCGAAGAAGTGCGCCGCCATATCGCAAAGTGATAGCATTGCTGCAATGGACAAGAACGTGGGGAACTTCATTGGGTCCGGGATCAGGCAGATGCCCTCTGGGATTGAACGTGAAGTGGTGATCATGAAGCTTATTGAGCACCCAAATGTTATAAGCTTGTATGATGTGTGGGAAAATCGAGGAGAGCTGTAAGTGAGAGCGTGAGTCAATCAATCCCCTACATGGAACTGACGGTGATTAGGTATCTTGTTTTGGAATACGTCGAAGGGGGAGAGCTATTCGACTACGTCTCCAACCACGGGCCTCTCCCAGAAGAGGAGGCTGTTCGACTTTTTCGACAGATAATAGCCGGTCTTGGGTATTGCCATCGCTTCAGTATCTGTCATCGAGACCTGAAACCGGAGAACATCCTACTAGACGGGGAGCATAATGTGAAGCTTGCCGACTTTGGCATGGCCGCCCTTCAACCTGCAGGCCACTGGCTCAATACCTCATGCGGGAGCCCACATTATGCAGCACCGGAAATCATTTATGGCCGCAAGTATAGGGGCGACAGGGCGGATATCTGGAGCTGTGGAATTATTCTCTACGCACTACTAACAGGCTTCCTCCCATTTGATGGAGGAGACCTTCACACCACTCTACAGCTTGTTCGGAAGGGCGACTATATGATCCCACCAAATATTAGCGACGAGGCAGCAGACCTTGTTCAGCGTATTTTACAGAAAAAGCCAGACGATCGTATCGGAATGGGGGCCATTTGGAGGCATCCTCTGCTTAAGAAGTACGAGAAGTTTCATCAGGCTATATGCAACCATCACCTAGGCCCTCCACCTCCTCTGTCACCCCAGGATTGCGGCCCGCCAGTTGTAAGGCAAGATATTGATGTTGACCTGCTGAGGAATCTCCAAACTCTGTGGCACGACGTCAAACCTGAACAACTCATTGACAAACTACTAAGCCTTGAGTAAGTCTACTCTATTCCCAACGTTGTTTCGAGTCCTGCACCCTATAGGATCGAGTCTAACAAAGCCTATAGACCAACTCAGGAGCGAATGTTCTACCATGCTTTGGTCAAGTTCAGGAACGAGCAACTAGAAAACTACCAAGGCCAGCCCCTCAAGTATTCAGCGAGTGACTACCACCACATCTCGCGTACACAGGCTCCACTGTCCAAGAATCTGCGGAATCGTTCGCAAGGCGGATCACGAAGGCGCTCGCAAGCACCAAGCGTCAAAGAGACCGGTAAACGTAGGCCCTCGACGAGAGAGCCGAAATCGTCAGGTACCGTTGAGAGTTACGATCCTTTCCGATCCCACTGCAATCGAGTGCCAGATAAGTCGCCACAGTACGCACGTGTTATCATCCATCGAGATGGGCCTGAGAGGAACCCCGAACAGGTTCGGATGGACCTTGACTCGTCAAACCCATTTCTCGATGATGAACAAGAGATAGACTGTCCACAAAGTTCTCCTTTTACAATAGTGCGAAAAAAGAAGCCAAGGGTCAACTCGGTCAAGTCATTTCAGTCCAAGACGTCCCTTGCTGGATCACGTCGAGCACCGAATCCCGTATCTACCCCCCGATCCACCAGCTACAGGCGGAATGTCTGTTTCCGCTATAACAGAAACCGCTCGCAAGGCTCGGTGTCGGTCAAGACAGAGAGGGCTCACATCAAGCGACAAGTAAGCGAAGGCAGTCTCATCTCAGTACCTGATGATGACCCCTTCTCAGACCCACGGGGCAGCCCTAAGTTACCAGCCCAGCCAACAGTCGTCCGTGGCGCTGGGGTGGCTGTCAAACATACTGCACAACGAAAGGTACAACATTCTGACTTCATCTGGAGAGATGACACGCGCAAAGTTTCCCACGAACTCAGCCAGATCTGCGAAGAGGCTTTCAATGGGAGTTCGCTATCCACTGGTTGTACAGATAGGACTTGCGCAGGGTCAGAGACTCCAGCCACGTCCGTATCGATGGCTAGTCGTAAGATCTCAGATCACCAGATGGACAGGAGCAGTTCAACGGTCTGCCTGACAGAGCACATACCAGCGGCGTCGCCGAAGACTGGCCATGCCAGCAAGGAGTTAGAAGAAACCCGCCGCAGGCTCATTGAGCACTCAACCCAGGATGGCTCCAAAGACCTCCCGGGTTATCTCACTATGGTAATTAGCCATCTTGACCGGTTGATTGAACAAGAGAAGAAACGCAAGAACGAGGAAGCTCCCGACTCAATCGAGCCTGCACAGCTCTCAATCATATCTGAAGAGCTGAACGCTGCATCTGATAGAGCAGATAACTTGAATTCTGACAAGAGGGGAAGACAACTCTCTAACTCGACAGCAGCAAGCAGCTATAGAAGTGACATTAGCCGGGGAAAGCGCTCAATTCGAATGGTCCCTCGCAGCTCAGTCCAATCAATTACCAACGCTGAGCCGTTATCAGTAGGCAGGATACGGGCTGCGGGCGAGCAGAGTGACTTAGGGCCTGATGGTGACAAGAGTAACACCACAGTCTCGCGAGCCACTTCCAATTCAAAACATTGCCCCAACCCTTGCGAGCTGGATCCGATATCCGAACATCCAGCATCACCGCAACGCAGTGCCGTCCAATCCTCCGACCATAAGAAGTGGTCCTGGTTTAGGAAATCCCAGAACATTGAAGAGGATGCAGCGAAGGGCCCCAAGGTGGTCAAGCCTCTACATCCAAGCTCGGCAACAGTGATCGTCCATGAAGTCCATCCTACAAAAGGAACCCCAACAACCCTAGACGACCGACCTAAACCTCGAAAACCATTATCTGACTCACAAAAGAGCTCTTTCTGGAAATTTATGAAGAGAAAAACCAGCAGAAATCCCGGTAAGGCAACAACCATCGACCTCATTCAATGACCATCCTCTCACTGACCGTAAACCTCTCAGAACCCCGACCCCCAGCCACAAAACCATTCCTCGAACGTTCCGATAATGAACAAGAACAACAGCCCGAACACCAGGAACCCCCCAAACCCCACCAAAGCTCCCGATCCCAAGATAAAAGCAACAACTGGTTCGCCCAAATCTTCCAATTCAAACCCACCACCCGCGTCGTAGCCCTCAACACATCGAAACTCAAAGGTCGTAAAGAAATCTATAAGATGCTCCGAGAATGGAAACAGTACGGAATCAAGGACATCCACCTCGATAAAGTCAACAGTATCATCTACGGCCGAGTTGGCGAATCAAACTGTACGCATCCCCCCTTTCCCTCCCCTTCTTTCAAGCTTAACCTACGTTACATTCCCCTCTGCTTCAAAACAACCTCACTAACCACAAAACACTCGATAACTAGTCCTCCACCTCCGCCCCGTCGAATTCTCCGCAAATTTCTACACCGTCATCGAAGACGGCCTGCAAGCAAACCTCAGCATCGTCCGGTTCAGGCAAGAACGCGGCGCAGCCTCCTCATTCAATAAAGTCGTCGACACCCTCTGCATGGTCATGAAGCAGCGCAGTCTTCTTGTGGAGGACCCAACTCGCGCGCAGAAAATGACCCAGGTGTTGGACGCATTCCCGAATGCATAATTAATCAATTAATCATTCATTCATTTGCATTTCTGGTCATTTACTGCATTTCACCATAACATAACATACCTTTTCAGGGAGGCAACTTGTTATGTACTTATTTAGGTAGTTTGGCGTCTTTTTGATCTTCTGTCGTCTTATCTCGAGTTGGTTTCGCAATTTCGTTCCTTACTGACCTTACCGGTGGACATAGGGTAGCCATGTCTGGCTATCTCATCTCTCTAGGAAATATAGGGAGGCTACATAGTATCTATTTATTTGGCATCAATCTGAACTGTCGGTCTATCCTGTTCTGTCCGTTCCTCCCTAAGCTGGCCCCATTAATACAGTGACTAGATTCCCTTCCGCCCCCTTCTTTCCTTCATTCTCTAGGACTTCATACTGGTCATCATCCATTCATGCTTAGCTATTCAACGCCCGTTCATTTCCTGACCTTTTGCCGGTTTGCTGTGTTTTTGGTGTGACAGGATATCTATTGCCTACTTAGAAAAAAAGGTAAAGTATGGAATGGCTCCTTGATGATTCTTTCCTTTGTAGGAGTAGACTACGACCATATAAGCATGGAATCCATTCCGTTACTAAACAACTGTCGAGTAAGGTGATGAGATATAGGATAGATAATATAGGAATAAACAAGGTGATTATGATTTGCAATGATAACTATAATATGATCAGACAGCCTCCCAGGGTAAAATAAAAGACAATGATGTAAAAAAAAAGACAACAGAGAGAGCCTTCCCTATTTTCGCAAAACAACAGTGTAGTTAGCCACCCAAGTAATAACAGTCGAGGTATAAGGACAAAAAACCATATAGGCGAAAGTCAAACGCAAAGACAGAGGAGCCACCCGAAATGTACTGTACTGTAGTGCAACAAAATGAACAAGGCGCAATGAATCGAAAAATGCCACGCAAATCAGACATCCTTCCGGCTAAAAAGCAGAGTTCCACACCGGCCTTCGCTTCGTGATAACAGACGCAAAATACCGCCCTCTTAATGCATGTCCTCCCTAGTTCCATGGTATCGGCCGGAAAGAGATTCATCGTTCCAACTGATGTCCAGATGAGAGCCGGTTGAAGACAACAGGAGAAAATTCCCATTAAACAGGTTGCCCCGAAATAGATAGTTTATAGAGTCGTAAGTCTTGTCTTCCAGCTCCCTTGCAATACCCACGCGCACGATTTGATTTGATTTGATTTTCATTTTTATTGGGATTTGATGTGAGACGACGAGCCGCCAACGTAGCGTCCACAGGCGGCAGCTGCGAAACCAGGATAAGAGCACGACTCACGGATGGTTCACTTGGCGATTCCGCATCGTAGCCGTGTATTCGCAAGAGTCGAACTGACTGGGTGAATTAGTGTAAGTTCGTTCTCTCGTCAAAATCCGTAATCGTAGATTGTGCCAGCACAATTCTTTCGGATACCACAACAGCTTCACATCAGCCTTGGGCAAAACGAAGCGCTGCCTGTTTCCATTCGATCCCGCCAAAAAAAAGCAGATCCACCAACGCAACCAAAATTATGTTATGACCTCGGAAGCTTTTCTCTGGATAGCGTCTTTGGCCAATTGTCTTTTCAAGACTCTTTCCTTTCTCCGTTTTCTTCTCCTTCTTCTTCCTTTTTTTTTTTTTTTGTCTTTTTTGCTCCCTTTTCCGCTCTTTGTGTTTCCTGTCTCTAAACCTTGACAGCCAGAATTATGATCGAAACCGTAAGAATAGCTTCTAGGTCTAGAAGTGTAGAAAAAGGGTGTGACCAGCACACGAGCCGCACCGAGCCACATCATTCTGATACACCTATCCCATAGGTCCAAATCTCAACCTGGGTTCCCTTCCAGTATCTCGGTTCAACGAGATATAACCAACAATATAGGTGGTTACTGGCCTAACCCGCGGCGGTCCAAGGCGTTGAGCATATCACTGTCGGTGCTAGAGCGGCCTGGGTTTTCACCAGGATTGAGCATATCCCGTACATTTAGTCCATTACGAGGCGCAGAACTCGGGGTGGAAGTGGGTGGGGGTGTGATAGCGTTCTGAGGATGCATCGCAGGATAGGGTGAGCCGTGAGGGGAAGAAGAATGGCGGGTATCGTACGGATAAGCGGCCTGAGGCGAAGGGCGGCGGTCATGCGCGGGTGGAGGATAGTAGGGAGCGGCACGTGGCTGATATGGAGCGGTTGTGACTGGCGTCACGGGTGCTAGATTGGTGGGATCAGGGTAATCAAACCCAGAGCCGGAGCCTCGGCGAGGTCTCTGTTTGGGGAAATCGAGATTAGCGTTCAGAGAAACCGATGCAACGTATGGGGATGAGTCATAGGAAGCCTACGTGATCTTGAGGCACGGATGCAAGGGGTGGAGGAGCACCGCCATATGGATGCTGGTACATTCCTTGAGGTGGTGGGAGTGTCGCCTCTGGTCCCCCCGCCTGAGGTTGCTGCTGAGGAGGCAGAGGTTGACCGTGGGCACCGTAGAGCACGACTGGCTCTCCCCCAGGACGCCCCCCGTTCTGACCATTTCTCATATGCGGGTAGGCGGCGTGGGCAGGGACGAAGGCCTGGGCTTGGGACGAGACCGGTGTGAACATGCACGGCTGGTTGAAGCGAATGCAGTTGCTGCAACGCCCATCGGGATTGCTATCGAAGCCGGAGCATCGAATCTACCATTCCGAAACTGTTAGCCAATGACAACCATGATAGACAGCGGGTCGAGTAGGCCATACCTTCCGTCTCCGGCAGTATCGACACGCAATGGCGGTTCTCTGACGAGGGGCAGCCTGGTAGACGACTGCTCCCGGTGCTGATGGGGGAGCTGGAGGCGGAGGCTGCTGGCCGTATACATCCGGACGGTAGGCACCTGGAGGAGGGGGAAGTCGGTAGGGGTCTTGTTGGGTGTGGATGGGGTGGACGGCAGCCATGTTGGGTTGAGGAGGGTATTGCGACTGAGGGGGATATTGCGCTGGCGGGGGCGGATACTGGTGGTCTCCGGCGGGCGTAGGATAGGAAGCTGGTGGAGGGTACTGGAGGAAGATAGTCGTGGATTAGTTATTGGTGGTTGGACACAGACGAGGGGGGAACAAGGAAGAGAGCAAGTATCCAACTACTACTTAGTAGAAGGGGCGTGCCTATATATAGATAGAGCCACAGCGACAACAAGGAACAAACATACCGGGTATTGAGAGGTTGGTGGGTAGTGAGAGGCGCTCTCCTCGGGCTGACTGGTGTTCCACTGAGGCGGTGGATACTGTCCCTGTCGATTAGGGCCGTTGTAGTCGTGGGGATTGTTGGACATTGGAGAGGAGTGAGCGAGAGGCTGCTTCAAAAACGGGAGAGGCGGATGAGGCGGGCTGGGGATTAAAGAGAATAAAAGGAAGGGACAATGCAGAATGATGTATGAGCGTCGGGAGTCCCGTCGTTGGCGTCGTTGGGCTCAAGCACAGGGCACTGGCAGGGGCAGTCAAAGCGTAAGCAGGCCGTTTACTGCGTATGTAACCGTATGTATGGGCGTATGGATGTATGTAAGTATGTGACGGTGTAAGGAGCCGTATGGTATGCTGAAGGAGCGAATGGAGGTGAGTAAGACGAATAATAATAACACAGCAATTAAGAGACGAGGATGAGCAGTTCAATGCGCTTCTGTCGGGTGATGTGCAGGGCTAGCATAGCCTCGTGGTCACCTGAAGCCCAGATGGGAAACAGAAACGACGACAATTTGCAAGGGAAAAAAAAGGGCTGAAGAACGGATTAACAAGCCAACAAGGATGAAGAAGAGGAGATGGAAGGAAAAAGAAGGCCTGAGTCGACAGGGGTGTGAGAGAGGCGGTGGAGGAAGAAAAAGACGGAGATGGAAAATATATGGGAAAAAGAGAAAAAGAAAAGAGATTAATGACGTTGACTGGGCTTGAGAGTGAATTGTAAGGGAAGCGTGATAGAGCAAGAGGATTAAAAAATAGAGGGGAAAAAAAAGAAAAACGGACGAAAAATCAAAATCAAAATCAAAATAGTAAATAAAAAAAAATGAAACTTACTAGTGGTGGAGAGTCAGGTCAGCAAGCAAGAAGGAATAATAGCGGGCACTACGCTGGCAATGCGATTACAGAAGTCAGTATAGGTCGAAACACGCGAGGACAGCAAGCAATCCCGTCTGAGAACAATCCTGCCCAGTCGAGACAATTTCCTGCAGGAGCCCAAGGAGCCTAGGAAGACCAACAGGAATAGGAGCTTGGAAGGGTGCGTGATACCTTAAGGAGAGAAATCTTGTTTGCGCGGTGGTGAGGAAGTGCAAAGAGCAAACGGAGGGAGTTGAGAAGATGGGCTAATATGAAAGCTGCTCAACGTGAAATTTCTTCTGTTCACCGATTTTGATGATCTCGAGAGCTCCATCTCAAAGTCTGGGTCCCGGTCCGTTCGGGTCGACGGGGTCTCTGGATACGGGGTATTCGGTATTCACCTACTCTGTAGACTCCTTGGATACATGACAGCCATCCTTGAAGACTCGACAAGTCGAGAGAGAGAACCGTGCTCCTCGCTAGTGAGTGATTCACCGCAACGGGAGCAACCTTCAGAGATCTCAAGGCAGTGGAGTTGGACACAGGATTGCAATTCACCCGATCAAACAGGCGGTCATGAATCCATGAAACCTGAGGTGTCCGTAAGCGGGTGGGACCGCAGTACTGAACCCAACTTACCAACAAGTAACAACCCCATAACCATGGATGAGATTGACTGTGGTTCCAGCGAAGAGATCAGCTGAAACCTGAATGACAGACTGTTCAAAAGGGAGGCCGGGACGGGTAAAGGCGCCGTGACGGAACTCCCCACTGCTCCAATTCTTTCTCCACTCTACTGGTAATGGCTGGTAACCTGGTAACAAATATTACCGAACACAATACCCGTCCTTGACTGAAGTCTCTCAAACCGCTAGAGTTTGAGCCCACATCATCGACCTGACTATCCCAATCCAGTCTTTCGCCCGGTTCTCTGCATTATTGACTCCTTCTCAGAGCGGAACTGCCTGCAGTAGCTCCTCGGATTCAAGTCCCTCGTTACCTCGTCCCTTGTTTAGTGTGCTGGTACCTTATACCCGTTCTCTGTGGACGATACCCAGATTCTCTCAAGGTGATTGGAGCAGCAGCGACTTTCTCCGAGTCATTGGCTCATCACGCTTGCAGAAAATACATCATAAAGTCTTGCATCCTTCCGATACCACAACCTCACGTTGGTGCGTAAGATTATTTGCCATTGACCCTTGGAATCTTGGATGACGCCACTAAGTTCCTAGGTTTCTTCGAGTTCCTTCCCATCGGATTTTGCGAACCATGGTTGGCTTCACTAGTGTTCCAATTTTCGCTTCACCGCAATACCCACGTGCTTGGACTCCTCTTTGTCTCTCGTTTTTCAGCCCGCCAATTCATGTCTACAAAGGAAGCGGAGACGGGGGCTGTCGTCACTTATCACCCCTCAGTGTTGGTTGGTTGGCCTGCTAGGCGGTTTCCGGTCGGCAGGTCGGCAGATTGAACTCTCCAAGGACTCAAGGAGAGTCACCCCAGCGTCTTTAGGCGCTTGGAATCCCGGACGTATGCAAGGAATTTGAAACTAAGTATCTGTCCCCGGCTTCGGCCCGTGCATTGCATACCTATATCAACCCTTCATGCGGGAACTCAAACCTAGCCTTGCCAGTGCCGCGCCCACATCCCGCGCTTGCTGCGTGTTTGTGGTCGTAGCATCTACCTTGCCTGCGAATGCAAGGACACTTTCAAAGGCGAGTCGCCAGGGTACCGCTACTGCTTGTGGCCGTAAGGCTGATACGAGCACAACTCTCAGGAACCTGGAGTTCGCCATGCATATCCGACTTACCAACTGGTGAACCACAGAGCCGGAGTACACTCTTTTGTCAACCCTTGCTCGCCTGGTCCCCAAGAAACTGGTGTACGCGCCTGGCCAATGCTTTTGGTCCTTTCGAGGCGTGACCTAGGATGATAGTCGAACCCCGGCAGATGCAGAAGCTCGCGGCAATCGGAGTTGAAGATGGCCAATATGCGCAACTCTACATCACCAGTTAGCTTTACATTGCTGCAAGGAAACCAGCCATTATGTATGCAACTCTTGGAGCCATATATTGTATCGGACTTCAGCCGCGTTCTCGCTCCATCGTATGCACTTTTGGCCTTGAGGATATTGCCTATGGTAAGTAGTGGACTGGTACGACCACTGGTACGAACGGTTGGACATCAGGAGAAAGGACCGCTCCGAACCGAAATCAACACCGGCAATTTATTGGGATGAGATACGGACTGAACCATGGTATAGATAACGCACTGGGCCGCTGTACCAAATATTAGACGGTGTGTTCTGCCGCCGATTATCTCGGGGAACGCTCGGCCCCGGCATTAATACGGAATACATGAAGTACGTCCGGGTAACAGCAGTATCTTCCTGCCCATTTGGTGTACGGTGACTGGCCGTAGGAAGTTGCCCAGCAGACTCCTACTAGCAACTGGCTATAAGGTCATTTTGGCTAGATTTACGTTGGTCAACTGTTCCATGGATCTAATTGATATGGAGGGGCGAACAGCGACGTAAATATTGGAACTGGAAAGTCCAATTCTGTCTAGCCAAGCTGAGTTGGCTTTCAACTTTCAGTGGCAACTTAAGTTAGATGATTTGGTTTCGTAAGTTATTTCCCCTCCGATTGTATCTTTGTTTCTTGCCTTGATGGCTGCAACACCTGGTTTCACATAGATCGAATGCGTGGTGCCTACCTCGGCTGTATACCTACGCGTGTCGTGACTGTGGTCGCACAGGTCCTTGGTGAAAAGTGGGATGATAGGCGCTGATTGGCTTCCGGCACATCCAAGAGCAGCCAATCGGGGTTCAGCTGATATACGGATGAACGGGCGGCTGTTCAATCAGAATGTGAAGCGGCGTTGTTTTCTCAGATGGTTGCAGAGGATGGACGCGGGAGGGGCGGAGGGTCCGGTGCTAGTGGCGGGGACTCTCCCAGTGCTACAGTCCTGGGAACGGGTGAGCGTTACAACCTTACCCACGTCCCACGGAGGGAAGGAGGCGCTTTTCAAAATAAGTTGCATTAGCGTGACTCGGCCACTTTGAAAATTTCTCGGTCCAAGACTTTCCAGCTGAAAAAGAAGCATCGGCCGACGGTGGAAGAACGATCCTGCCAATCAAACCGCCAAATCGCACTTCGATCAAGACGACGGACCTAGTTGTGGGGATGTCTGTCGTCTGCTGACATGCATCCATCATCGCATGTTCCACGACCTGGCAATACATAATAGTCAACTTGATCCAGCCCGGTCGGATCCTTGCTGGTGTCGTAATGCTCTCATAGAGCCTTCGTCCTGTATTGTTCTAGCCTCCGGGGCATCGGCAACAAGCTTGAGATCCATTGCGAAATCGGCCTCTCTGTGAAGTTATTGATTCTCTCTCTCTTCGGACCCTCCATCAGACGGACAATTCATCCATGGAGGATCGTTACTGGACCCGACCTGATTCTAGACATAGCATAAGGTTGGTACCACTTCCGCTCTCGTGACTCGGATTGTGTGACTCGAACAATTTCCCCAGAATACGGGCTTCATTGAATACCGTACACTGTACGTAGAGTTAGACCAGCGTCACTCCACTCCGCTTTGTGGGGGTAACACGTTGATGATGCGGCCGACAAGGATGGTCCTTTTCTAAGAAAAAGAAATGAAAAACAGAAAACAAGAGTTCAACGCTCTCCTGGAAATAATGCAGGTGCCTGTGACAGCCTGTCAGGGCGTTGGGCAACCACACCCCGATTCGATCATCCCCCGCTAGCGAAATTAATTGTCGTCTTTCCCATGCCACGACGGCCCGCACCGTCTCCCGACAATCTAATGCACGAGGCGTATCTGTTGTCATGACCTGCTGGGCAATCAATCAACCACCCAATACCCAAGGGCCCATGCCCGTTGACAAAGGCAAGAACAGTCATATTTCCGCTGTTATTCTCGGGTTTCATCTCCCTATCTGGTATCGAAGCATGCTGAGCAAACGTCCTTTTCGCCTGTCTTCCCCCTTGCTCTCGTCCTTTATCGAAACCCATTTGGATCGTGTTCCTTGCCGGAAGTAAGGTGCTTCTCTTCTGTATCCATGATATCCTCTACTCATGCTGCGGAAGCCGCGGACGCGGTCTCGCTGTGCTAAGATTGGGAAGGCCGGATTGCAACCAACATTGCATGTGGGCAAACTCGGTGTGCTGCCTCGTCGTACAAATTATTGAAAAACACTGCTAGCAAACTCGGTCTCTTACAGATGGCGAGTTTCACAGAGTTGACTCTTGCATTAGCCTCGCTTCATCGCATTTCCTGACCGATGCCGTCAATGATTCCAAGACACTTCTTGTCTCATTGCTCTGTGATCGTCGTTGTGATGCGACTGGGACGCCTTTCCATACCGTACCAAACGAAACTGAAACGGACCAAAAATACGTTATTACAGGGCCGGTAAGATACACCAGCCAGTTTCTCAGTCGCCCTTTTTGATTAAATTTTCATCCTTTTGCCACGTTTTTCGATCCCAATCGGCTCGGTGCATTGCCGTCCGCGTCTTTCCGCTGCGGCCCAGAACCCACAGGCCACAATCACCTGCGTTGTTGGGCTTTGCGTTTTCCTCAGTTCAGCTCGTCCCGGTCCTTCGTCTCCGGAACTCTCCACTCAACCCCCCCACTTCCACAACCAACGTCTTCACCGCCAGCCAGTCTTGCGAGATCCTGCGGTGACGGCGGTTCCGCGGGCATCAGCAAATTTAGCGCTGTGTTAAGGCCCTCCTCTCTTTCCCCTCGCGGCCTCGCCCGACTCCTCTACCCCTAGCCAGCGTGCATAGCCTCCCACATCCGCTTATATGAGACTAAACGGCGGACCGTGAGCTAGCGACTGAGTCCTGAGACCTGATCAGGCCAATGTTGTCAGCGTCGAGCGAGGCGGTATGACGAGAGTTGGACGGGCTAGTTCGCCCACTACTGCCGAGCTAGCAAACTAGTCGACCTAGTGTGCGGCTGCCCTGGGGGCGCAAGGAAAAAGGAAGCATCCTGCCTGTGATCATCGATCAACCCGCATACGTCTTCGGTCACGTGAGCCCTGGGAGCCTATGAGCGCACTCAAAGCCCGAGGCTATCATGACTTTATCTCCTCTTGGACCGCTGTTGGCCCGCTTGTGCGTCAGACACGCTTGGTGGTGGGTGACAGGGCGGTAACTCCTGGGATCTGGTTGGTGGACGGCAACTGTGACGACAGGGAACGGCCAGCATTATAGGGCAGGTCCAAACCTGTCTGTGCTTGTCGGGTACAAGTCACAAAGACGTGTGCGCTTGCAACTGTGCAGGAGTAGTGGCCTGAGAAAAAAAAAAGGAGTGACGTGGCGAGATGAGGAAAAGGATATCCTGCATACAGAATTCTCAAACCCCAAAACTTCTGAATTTTGAGAACACTGGGCACCCCAAACACCACCATTCACTCCTCACACAACGCTCGCTTCATTGACCTTGTTTGCCTAGCTGGATCCTGGCTTGAGGAGAAATTAATCCCTTCCCTCCATGGCTGACCTGCGATCCGTTGCGTCAAGCATTGGGTCACACAGGGGATCTCGCCTAGTCTGTCATATTTTTCCATCGCGTGATAGTATTCCATCGCGTCAGGCTCTGAAGGAAGCCGCAGTGATGCATGCCTGACTCTGCTCGCTTTCAAGGTATTCACCATCACTCGGCTTCGTCATCTCAAGTGCCCACTTCCCAGTGGCGATCTTCTTCCCACAAGTTCAACCCGCCCAAAAAAAAATAAGGAAAAAAAAAAAAAAAAAATTAGCATTCACCTCCAGATCTCCACAAGCGATAGACGATCTTACTGCAACACCGAAGATTCTCCAGATCAACCACTGAGGACTTGGCCAATTGTCCGCACTCACAACAGCTGGATTATTGTTATGTATCAGGCTCATCGTCGACCAGCGATGATCGCTCTGCTCTGTTGTTAGTTACAGCATGAGCACCCGGTCCATCCCTTCGACTTCCCCAGATATTCTATCTTGAATTGGATTTACTCAACACCCGCAAGGGATCACAGATCAGCACACCCGTGACTCGACGCTTCCTTCATCTAGATGATCTCAAAAGTTCATCTTTCTCCCCCCCACTCCCAGCCCCATCTCTCCGTGTCAGTGCACAACGCACATGCAATGCGAATCCGATCTGTATTCGAGGAGGAAACTGAACTGAGAATAATCGACAATTGCCATTCGCCACTCAATTCAGCTCCCCATATTCACGCCCTTATCTACTTCCCTGGCAGCGTGGAATATTCTCCTATGCGAACGAGCATCTAGAACCATATAACCTTTAGCATCCACTCACCGAGTCACCAGCCACCGAGCTGACTGTTGACTGTTGACTGACTAGCTAGCGAGCCCACAAGGTTAGAGCATCCCTCCGCGCCGTACAGTAGTTCGATCCCTTTCTCCCCACCCTAGCCAAGTCAGACTCAGACAGCGCTAGTATTTTCTGCCTATTGAACAAGATGAATGATGTTTACGAGTCAAGATGAGCCAAAATTCCAAACTCGTACCCTCAATCGACCCATGCATTTCGCCGACCAGGAACTTTTCCTTCACTCTCCCTTAGCTATTGGCGTCTGGCGATATTCTGGAAACGGACATTACGATTGTCGGGACTATTGGTGCTTTGGCAGGTCACTAGTTTCAACCCCCAACTCGATCGACTTCGTATAGACTTAGACTATAGTTGATCCTCCGTGTTGGCAACTTGGCGGTGGCTGCATGCGAGGCTGCCTCGCTGATTTTGCCGTTTTGGCGTTATTTTTTTTTGTCGATCTAGGTGATATCTGGTTAGGCTAGATCGTTGCCCACTAATTTCTTGTATAGCCTTTCTCTGGGGTTAGCTGATGTTGGGTGTGCTGTTCTACTAAGAGACTGTTCTAAGAGAGGGTGTGTACCTATTCATATTCATCAAAAAACATCAAAGTAGATGCCTTCGTCCTAGTCTTAGGTATTTACCCATTGTCCGCTTCACCTAAGCAAGCGTAATTGACAAGATTCTAAGCGAAGATGACGGATTTGAGAGAAGCTGATGCTGTACAACGACTGGTGCTGAGGTCGACTTGTCTTGCTCATTTATTTTGTCGTAGGTACTTAGCTACCTACATACTCCCTATACTACATACAGCCAGTCAGCCAGCCAGCTAGCCAGCGTCAGTAGATGTAAATACTCTCCGAGTCTCAGCAAGGCGAGGTTCATGGCCTTTTGTAGAAAGTTCGATCGAGTACACAATCCTTCCTTTCTCCTGCCTTGGTCGATAAACATCCATCCACGCAGAACCGTGCTAATAGGCAGAAGTCTCGAAATGCGTAGCGCTGAAAGTTTCAGAGATAACTCCGTCGGCTGACTGCTAGCTGCTGTCTGTGCGCGTCGTCTTGATTGTGGAACGCCCCTTTGTCACTTCTAAGTAGGTAACTTTGATGTATTGTGGATATCGACCAGTTGAACATAACATCGCTAATTTCCTTTATTAGAAAAAGACAGCAGGATCATATGGGGAAAGGTGATGTCGAGATCCATTCATTCTCTCCACACAAGTGGAGGATTAACAATACCCAACATAAATTTTTGTGATATCCATTGGGTACTTAGCTTAAAGCCAGATAGCGATGGATGGAATTGGCGTTTCTTGTATGGCTCAGGTATAGAAGAGAGTCCATTGGCCGTTCAAAACTCTCCCTCGATGTATTCGTAGTATTATCGAAGTTCTTAAGTTTGGTTGTGTCGGTATCTAGAATTCTAGATACGGAGTACACCTGAGGAGTGTTTCGACGAAAGCGAATACGTTGTTGGATGGTTCGATGGAGGAAGAGGCGCCAGATCACTCGGGATGGAATTGTGCTTGGAATCTTGGAAGGCTTGCCAACTTTTTTTTTTTGAAATGAAAGACGCCTTAGACCGAAGGTCTTTCTCAAGTCGGTGAGACGGCAAGAAAATGAGCATAAATAGAATTGGATATGCTGGGCCATTCCAACGATGATTCTGGAGCGAATCAAATGGGCACTGTTGGGGATTATTTCAGGAAGATTAGATGTTGCTTGAATAATCGGGCGTCTTGACTCATATTTATATAGAGGATAGCCCTACCCTAGCCCTAACTTCTGAGTACAGATAGAGTGAAGAGCTGCCTGATATGAAAAGAACTATACTATTAGTAGCTGCTCATTGAAACGGGATAACCTGGGTGATCCAGTTTTAAACCACGAGGATCCGAACTATATCCAATACGGTTCTTGTATGGGTCGCCCGTTCGCATCTTCAAAGACGGCAGAGCAAGTGAATGGCACTGCCTCTCAAACACAGGCCACTAGACTGGACCATGCAACGTAAGAGTAGACATCCCAAACCGTGCATCTAAATCTCGAGCAAACAAGAAAAGAAACACAGGGAAACTGTGCCCAACTCTATACCTATTCCACCGCCGTATTTTCCATGCCAATACGGATGTATAAGGTAAACCAATGCCGTGGATTGTCTCCAAAGTGACAGATACGGGCACTATGACCCGCACATCTGTCCCTTGGGGTAGATCCAAAGTTCCATGCATAATTATTTTTGGTGGGGGGGAACTCTGCTTGGGCACGGATGCAGTGAGCCGAAGTCTATTATAGGGATGGACAGCGAATTCCGCGGCACTGTAGAAGGACAGTGTAGTGAATCTGCATGTCTGGATGCGGTGCGGACGGTAAGCAGACCAGAGCATGCACGCCGAGAATGGCTTGTCGGAGTTGGAGACCCCAGGGCCTGTCAGTGTGTCAAGTTTCAACACAAGGGCCACCGGCCACTGCAGACGAAACTAGCGGTAAGGAGGTCAATAGCGAGGTGATATGAGTCCGGTGACGCAACTCCTGCCGATACATTTCAGTGTCGAGAATGAGGGGAACACCCTGTATACAACTTCCCAGAGCCCAGCTGAAAGTCTGAAGAGTGAAAACACGCAATATTTGGGTCGGTGCTTTATTAATCAGGAGATAGATAAGTTGAACTGCTAACGCCGCTGAAAGCAAATGCATACGGGAAAATATAAGACCAAAAAAGATACATCAATAGTTTAAATGTCAAAATAGTGGAGATTAAACGCTTCCTACCGGCAGCAAGTCATAATCGTTGTCATTGAAAGGCTACCATCGTTATCGGTAAATTTTCAATCATCTTCGAAAGAATCGGACGCGGCACTGCCCTGGGCCGCTGGATCAGGCATGACCACGCTGTTGAGATACGTCACCTGTGTATGATGATCCTGGTCAGCCAGTTTCTCTCCCACAAAGTACGTACATGTACTAAGGTAGTTTTGACACTCCACCTGCGTGACGAAGTGTGGCTGTGGGCGTCGTTCTGGTCGTGGTCACCGCAGACAGCTGCAAAGGGGAAGAGGACGGACGCTAGGAATGGGAGGGCCTGGAGGGGAAATGGCGAGTGCGAGGATCCATTATTGGGCGCAAAAGACGGCCGAATCGGAGGGAAAGCCAAAAGGCGGGCGCATAACTAAGAAGTATGGAGGAGAAAGGATGGCTTACAAATGATTCCATAGTGCCAATGAGATCTGCGATTTTCTCCTGTGCACCACGAGTCAAAAGATCTGCGTCGGGAAGTCGTTTGCCAATGGTAAAACTGCGCAGACGGAGGAGCTGGATGTTCTCATTGTCATATTCGTAGCCCTGAGAAAAAGGAGACAGGTCAGCTCTCACAATTGTAGGTTCTCAATCAAATTCGACGCCATCTCTGGCGAGAAAGGAAGGAGATGCTGGATAGACGCCTTTCCAAACTGGGTATGGAGTTAGGAACAGCAGAAGCACGGCGCACTGGCCCACTGCTCAGACCCAAGTGTCAGAGCTTTATGGTGGGATTGGGAGCCAAACACGGCCCAGGGGCGCTCATCCGCGCCTGCGCTTGAAAGTTGAGCCATAAACACAGTGATGTCTGCAACAACAGACCTGTGTTGCTGCAAGACACACTTGGCTGAGAAGGTCTCTTTGTGTCTCTCTCTTGACCAGGTTTATATCTTTCTTTCAACCTCCATTAGATGTGGTCTGATGCCTGTCTTGGGAACCATAACCTAGCAGTCGATGACCACCTTGAAACGGCTGCCAAGATGGCTCCGGGAGTCTCAACTCCCTCTGGACTTTCAAAATGCAATACAAGCTCTGTCACCATATAATCACTCCCTATCCGATGATGGATGGAGTGTGACAAGCGACAAAGTGCCAAGAGCAGGATGACCCGAGTTCCCTGATGAACGGACGCGCCCGAAGGACGTGGCGATATCATCAGATTCGAAACTCTCATCGCTCGTTGACTTACGTTCGATGATATGAGACTGATTGCCTCTGCTCTCATAATAATATGGGAATACGTAATGAAAATGGCTCTTACCTTTGGTCTGGTCTTAAGCGCACTCTCACTGTTTTGGCTAACAAAAGCGTTTACAGCTTTATCTTCATCGTCTGGTATTCCGTCGAAGAATTCACGCCGCATTCCCTCCTCCCTGAGAACCGCCTTTAAGCCTTGCGAGTTCCCATCGATATCTTCTCGAAGAAGAGCCAGCTTGTCAGCTTCCGGATGCCAAAGGCCCGAGCCTAGGATGGAAGAAAGATCGTTAGAACGTACTATGATGGACATAATGCAATGATACAGGGGGAGTTTAGGAAATAGGATGAAGTTCTGAGAAGGAACAACCGAGGATGATGGCAAAACAATCTATAGATGGGTATCCACGTCCATAGGGAGAAAACGCATTGCGGAGGAGAGGACAGCTAGTGAGGCAATTGGGGAAAGGAGATGCGTTCATCGCGTATACTCACCTACGAAGCTAGCTCCCGGCTGACAGTGAACATAATACGCGGCGTAAGGACCTTTTTTGCCCGTGCGGGACCTGTTCAACACTTCAGCTGACGTCTGTTTCGTAGTGGTATGCATCTACGTACCAAGCGGCTGAGAAGTGTGTCTGCTCCGTGTAGTGGGTAGACCAGTTAGACATTGCTCGATAGTGACTTGGGGATTTCACAAGGCGTGCGGCAATGTATGAGGAAATCAACATACCTTATACGGTGTAGGATCCTTACTGAACCTAATGTCTCTATGTATGCGAAACACCTAAAGGAAAATGGTTCACGTTAGTTTCTCTGTCCATTTGCTTCTTTATTGGGTGTATCTCACCAGGTCTTTTGCAGGTAGCTCTGGGATCGTGCTATCTTTCTCAGCGATCTTCTCTGTCAGGGTCTCAACGAAAGTATCCCAATCTTTTTTCGCAGTGCGATAGTCCGCATCATGTGCTACCAGCCG
The DNA here is from genome assembly GCA_027569075.1 of Aspergillus asperescens. Taxonomy (NCBI): domain Eukaryota; kingdom Fungi; phylum Ascomycota; class Eurotiomycetes; order Eurotiales; family Aspergillaceae; genus Aspergillus; species Aspergillus asperescens. The sequence continues at coordinate 217,730 of JAPDEH010000016.1, read as the reverse complement.
GAATCATATCAGTAAGGGATCTCGAGACCTGAAAGCCGGCTAACAGTCCACTGATGGGTACCTTTAAGCCATTGCCTCTCATTATTCTTGGTCAAGTCCTGCAAGAATAGTATGGTGTTGGGATGCAGGGTGTCATCATTATATGGAACATCTCCCGGATCCCTTGCTTTGGGTTTCTCAATGAAGACCTCTTTCCCAGGTCCAAGGCCAGTCTTGACACCTTCTCTCCACAGGTCTTTCTTTTTAGAAGACCCTGGTGCCTCCGGTTTCGCACCACGTTTCTCTACGAAGTCCTTTACGGCCTTTGAGATGGCTTCTTTTCCGGCCGTAGCTGACTCCTCTGGCCGCCAAAAGTCCGAATCTGCATCCGATGAATCTCCGTCTTCATCGTCTTCTGAAAGGAAGTCGTCCTTTGGTTTCGCTGAACGCTTTGCGTTGCGCTTAGGCCTTTTGGCTTTATCTTTCTCAAAATACTTGCTTTTCGTGGTGGTGGATCTCACGGATTTGTCAGGGGCGCTTGAATCGTACTTTTGTTTCTTTAGCGCCGCACTTGAGGCTCCAGCGACTCTGGCGGAGGCGCGTCTTTTGGGCGCCGTTTCTGGAGCTGCTGCATTTGCGGGAGCGGCCCGGGTCGACCGAGGAGGCATTGATGATTGCCAAAAGTGAACAGAGTGGTGAATTTCTGGATGTGGCCGGGGTTGAACTAAAGCTATAGCCAATAGAAGATTCCAAAAGATGTTGCTGAACTTTCTGTCGATGCGGTTGCTACCCGGAGAAGCAAACGTAAAGGAAACTGGGGTGAATGACAACGTTTTAAGGCCTGTGGCTGACTGTAATGTCCATCAGGGCGCTGGACAGCCTTAGCCGATTGAGTTTGGGCGGTCCGGTCCAAGCTGAAGACTAGGGGGCTGGTAGCTTCTGGGCTCTGGGGCAGTTTTCGCGTGGAAAGGAGCGGGATCCCAGTAGGACCACTCGCTAATCGCTATCACTGGAGACAAGGATTTTCGGGTCAACTGTCAAACACCACACCAGAACATTTCATCAAAGAACGCAAGAACGCAGGACCGTTCGATCTGGGTTTATTTCAGCGGGTCTTCCCTTCCGCATCACAAAGATTGTGCCGATGATTCTTTGAATATCTCCTTTGTCTTTCCCTGTGGGCATCGATCGGCTTTCTTTGGCTTCGGCAAAATATTAATATTGCGAACGAAAGCGAGGTGTTCGCTAACAAGAGACTGCTCATACCCCTCTAAGCAAGTGTCTACTATTCTGAGACACAACGTTAGCGAAAAGCGATCACGAATAAAAAAGGGAAAACGATGGAGAAAATGATCCCACCAATCTTTATATCTCGCAAGGACAAGATCCTCGCGGATCTTTCAACCCCAGACGAAGAATACTCAGATCTCTCACCCAAGGGCTCTGTGGATGAGGGAATCCGCGACCTCATCCAGGACATCAACAATCTGCCTGGTTTAGTGACGACAAGCAGCTGTGCTGGTCGAATCAGCGTATTCTTAGAAGGGAGACGGGCTCCGAATCCGTCTGAAGAAGTTTCAAAGGCTAGTGAGCAAAGGAAGTTCGTACCCTCTGGTGGCAAAGGAGCGGGGAAATGGCTGTATGTCTTGCATGGGCCGCTGGATATGGGCTGTGGCACAGAAAACAAAGAGAAGATGTCGCTGCATGAGATGTTTGGCATGGTTCCTGGGGATGGGAAGCCACCGGGCGTGGACGAAGGTCAGGGCCAGGCCCCACGTCTTGTGCGCTTCCATTTCGAACCTATGGTGAGCCTCATTATTGCTCAAACTTTCTGTATTTGTCTCGATGAGCTGTTCCTTTTCTGAATGATTTGATCCTATTATCTGGCTATTCATCTTTGGTTGCCGTTCTCGAGCAAGCAACAAAGCACCGCACTCCTGGGACCATGATACTAACCAGATCCTTACAGATCCTCCACATAATGGCTGCTACACTACACCACGCTCAGCCAGTCCTAGCAGCGGCATCAAGTTCAGGATTCCGCGAAAGCGGACTCCAAGGCCTCCGTTGCCTGGAAGGCGACAGCGGACCCAGCCCAATCGTCGCTGTACGATCTGCAGGCCTAGCATTAGAGTCTGTGATAGGGTACTACGAAGAAGACAGTGAAGATGACGACAAGGATAATGGAAGCGGCCAGCCGGTTATTCGGAGCTTGGTGTCAGAAGGGTATCTCCAGATGCTGGTTACTATGTCGAATGAGAGGTTCTCGGTGAACTCAGAGCGTAAAGAACGATTTAGGACGGCCATTTTGAAGGGCTGTTCTATAGACCACTCCAGCGGCACGGCGGCGAAGGGAAGGACGAAAATTCCTGGGTGGGAAGACCCAGAGAAGCGGAAGGAGAGGATGAGGGCTGAGGGTTTGGCGAGGAAGAAAATGCTTGAGAATCAGGCTACATCGTCGAATGACCAAGATGCAGTCCACGAAGATGAGAGAGAAATACGGAATTTGTTAGATACATAGCTCCGAAAGGAGTTGCTCTAGACCACAAAGGTCATTTCAGCTGCATCTGACCGAAACCAAACCTCAAATCCCACGGAAAACAAACCGTCTTTCAGAGACAGGTAGAAAACATAACGCACGATCGTAAAAAAAGTGAACAACAGTATTCAAATTTTCCAAGTGTTCTTCATCCAATTCAAAATCATAACGATGATATCGTAGACTTGATAGTTGCTAATTGACTTCAACCATGGACTAGTTTAACCATCCGATAATGTGATATCTTGGACCTATCGCATAGGTAGAAGCGAACCTGAAGGAATCCTGGGAAAAAAGAATATGAACCTAGCACGGCGAGCAGTGTGGAGAAACCATCTGATGGCACTACACGCTCACGCTGAACTTTGGTTAGCACTGGTCTGAAAAGAGGTTTACCAAAAGGAGAAGGGAACGTGCAAATACTGTTCTAAGACAGGGGGGAGGTGTCGATCATACCTTCCATTCCATTTATTCGCAGCCCTCCTCCCCCCAGGGCTTAGTGGTAGGAGATGGGAGACACATGGGGGATGACTGGGTGTTGCGATGGCCAAAGTATGCGGGGCGAGTTCTGGCAGGAGGATACAAAAGTAGCTTTTGGTTCCAAGGACTGCCGGTATCATTGAGGCTACCACCACCGCCAACGCCCACAGACTCACTTGCACGGCGGAAGTGAGTTGCGGACGACGACTCAGGATAAGCCTGGCTTCTTTCAGTACCAGAGGGGGATATGTACAAGTTGCGGCAGTCACCGGGGGCAAGAGAGAACGACGACCCTCCAGAAACTCCTCTGTTGTTCAACACGGTATTCATGTCATCGTTGATCCAGCCGCTGAAGACAAGACTGCAAAGGATAACCATCTCGTGATTAACAGCAGAATTCCAACTGGTAGAGGAGGCAGACTGCGGCCACTCAAACCAGATGCGTCCGTAGGGAGAACGAAGAGCGGGAAGGTCCTTTGGATACATGTTAGATAAGCCCATGGTGTCGAGCTCTGGATCGATGCCCTGTGAGATAAGGGTCGCGTAGTACTAGTGAAGTTAGTACTTATAGAAGAATCAACATCTAAATAGACACTCACCTTGTGGATATCATCGTGGAAGTCGGGCATCCTAGCAAGAGTGTCGAAAGGAAACCACTTGCTCGTCTCAGGCAGTTTTCTGATTTCGCTGGAGATCTCCGAGTTCATACATATGGTATATTTCTGACGCTCGTTAAAAGCAGGGCATTTGAGACCGGCCTGAAGAAGATCGTGGAGTAGCTTTTGATCCAGGCCAACGGTGTTGACCCTCTTAACACGAGAAACGAGGGACAGTATGTGACGATTGGCCAATTCAAACAACTGATTACGATCATGCACTGTATAGCACTCAGGAGCATACCAGGGAAACTATGTCAACAGAGAGAACCGATTAGCTAGTTTCGGTGCAACTGAAGTAAAGCAGTGAAGCCAACAGTGGGAAGATTACCTTGTGGAGCGTACTTATGGTGGATTCATAGGTACGCTGAGGGCATTTGTCGCAGAAAGGAGACTAAAAAGCTTGTGTTAAGCTAAGTCACTATCTCCACAAGGGTAGCTAAGACAGAAGACTAGCACTTACGCGATGAGGTATTTCCGCATGACGAATGGCTAGGATGATTTCCTCGGTGGTAAAGAAGCCAGTGAAGCCAGAGCAATAGCGGTCGTTGGTTTGCAGGAGACGCGGCACACCAGCTGCCCAGACAACGCACCTCGCACGTGGAAACATGTCCTTCAGAAGCTCGTTCTGGTCAGTCAACTCAACATCAACATGGCGATTACCAAGGCGGGGTGCACGTCCAGTCTCGTAGATACGATTAATGCGAATAACGGTATCTCTCGCATCGATATGGGTCTGGAACTCAGCATAACAGTCCATTGTCTTCGCGGTAGGTCTTTCCATGATGATATGGATCGGGCAGCCCTGATCTGCAGTAATGAGGCGTGCCTGACGGCCAAGGAACTGGAAAATCTCCTGCTTGGTAATGGAGTAGGGGATCTATATTTGATTTAGCCAAGGTTGGATGTGCAATATGAAGTTTCTTACGTTCGAGATCTTGACAACACCCCAAGTCGGTGGCTCTTTGAGGTAAACCGGGCAGCCGATTGGCATGTTACTAGGACTGGTGGCCTTGTCAACATTCTGTCTGTACGTAGCAAGGGTCTGAGCGCTCTCGGAGGTGTCCTGGATGTCAAGGTTATTCAGTCGGTGCAACAACGAAGGGGTAGCGCGCTGGGAAACAGTCTCAGTCTGACGGGGCTCTCGTGGAAGCTGGCCCATCAGAGTAGGCTGGGAGTGAGCAACAAGGTCATGCACATTTCTCTTGGGCTTAGGGAGGATTTGGCTCGACACGTTCAAGGTCTGGATAGCAAGTGACTGGGAATCGGTAGGGATGGTGTCAAGAGTGTTACTGCTCAGGAGGGCCCTGTTCTGGCTCTGCTGGCGAGAGTGGCTAGGCACAAAGGCCGGAGAGTAGGGATTCATGCTTGATTTATGGTCGATGAGCTCGAGCCCTATATCCAGAGAACCCCAGGGAGGAGAGGATGGGATGGTGGAGAGAAAGGAGGGGAGGAGATGGGTGAGGAAAGGAAGAGAATGAATACAACTGAGAGACTTGAAGACCAGAGAATGGCGACACGCCGAGACCAGTGATTAGTCGTCGGTCACCTTCACACCAAAGCAGTGAAATCCTCTTTAGGGGATGGTGCTGAAACAGTTATGTTGCGTGAATTGAGATACTAGTAGCATTAGAAAGGCAAGCCCTACTATCATGGCTCTGTATGTTAAAGGTACTAATAAATGACCAAGAGTGGTTACTCATTAGGTGGTGAAGTATCAAACAAGGAGCGTGCATGCTTTGAAAGAAGGCCTCCTCACAGGTAGCTGTAGTTCATGGTATATAGCGGGACACAATCAGCTATGTGCCTTTGAAGAAGCTTGATTAAACTGGTGTCCGGGGAAATTGGCTATGATGGGGATGCCGGACGCAATATCTGGAGGACATGCATTTCCAATCCGAGAATCCAGCACAGGATAGCTGAGCAATAGCTTTATATAGATTGGAAGCAATTGGGTCTGAATCCATTGTGAAGAATGGCGATGTGAAGGTGTTGGTTATTCCCGAGAAAATATGGCGAAATGCATATCCATGATGGTTAAGATCATATAGAATGGATGCATGTTTTACCCAGAAGAATAGTCGAATATAAGGGCATCAAATGCGTATGGAATCTAGATGCGGAAGGGCTCGCTCTTGTTAATGTTTGTAATATGTATTTAAAGTAGTCTCAAGCTCGAGGATATACGGGAAAAAACAATCCTTCAGCAAGCAGGATAAACCCAAGCCATCCCAGACAGTCTGCACATTTATTCGTGTAGAGAACTTGGAGAAACGGGGATGTTGATAGTTCGCTATGTCATAGGGCTTCGGAATAACCTAGTCAAACTGCACCGTTTTAGTTAGAAGGCAGGTGCCTTTCGAAGTTGACCAAGTGTGCTTACCGGTGTCAGGAAAGATTCAGCAACGAATCGAGCGCGGGCATTCAACTGCGAAGTATTAGCACAGACTGTCAAGACATATCAGCAAAAGATAAGAGAACGTACAAAAAGTTTCATCTCAGATATCTCCTTATCCACTTCCTCCATAAACTGGAGGATGAAGTCGACCAATTTGTGCTTTAGCATGGCTTCTGTGTGGAAGTTCGTAATGAGGAAAGAAATATCGTAGCCCTGCTCACTCGTTAGATTTTTGAGGGATCTCTTAATTAGGGCTATGCTCTCTGTACCTTCACAGGCTTTCTTCGCAATATAAAGAAGGATTCCGCGCGCTGGGTCAGAAAACGGCCGAATTTGTGCACAAGGACTTGATTCATGTCAGCATATATTTGACAACTTCTTGAAGCCACATCATCATGGCACCGAACGCCAGCTTACTATGTTCAATCTCATCCGCCTGCTTTATCCGGATACTAACACGCACACTGTTCACACTGGGCTCAATCAAAACTTTCTCATTCTCGTTTCGTGAGATCGTCAAAGGGTTAAGGAGGAGTTCGGGGGAGCTCGCGGCCTCGATCTCTGGCACATTGTGTCGCTCGGAGGTCTGGGAAGCGAAGTTGGAGATGGCAAGGGCGGCGGTTAGCGACGACCGGACGCATTGAAGATACGGACGCAATGATTGAGACTGCGATTGTTAGATAGGCAGCCAGAAGCGCTTGGTTCATTTGTTACTTACCATAATGAGGGGTGACGTAGAACGCAGCTATCGGGGGTTGGTGGGCTCAAAAGGAGCAAGCAAGCAAACATCGATTTCACCGCTCTTTGTTCAGACAGAACTATATTCCCACAAGCCCAGCTTCTAGGACATCAATGCAATCGTTTCAGACGTCCGTTGGAGGGTGAGCGTGGGAGACCACAGGGTTGAGTGGTCAGCTCTCGGAGATGGGCAGCGTCCCGCAATGTAGCCTAGAGATGTTTGCTTTGTTTGCAGCCCCAGCCCCACGCCTCTCTAATGAAGCTGACAATCAGTCATGTATTCACGCCACTACACTCTTCTGCACGAAGCTTCGAAGGAGCACTCATTCACACTCGGGATATCATAAGACGATAAAAATGGCTTCTATACCAGGTATGAGTCTCAATTACCTCGATGCTCACTATCGACTGGCTAGGGCAAAGCTAATCCTACACCGCAGTTATCGTCAAGCATCAAGGAAAACGCTACGATGTCGAGCTCGACCCAGATTCCAACGGCGAGACGTTCAAATTTCAACTATATTCCCTTACCGGAGTTGAACCTGAGCGACAGAAAATTCTAGTGAAGGGAGGGCAGCTCAAAGATGATACCTTGCTATCGTCCCTCAATGCGAAGCCGAACCAGACGTTCATGATGATGGGTACCCCTTCTGGAGGCCAGGGCGCCGCAGACTTGGCACGACCAAAGGAAGTGATAAAGTTTCTCGAAGATATGACGGAAGCAGAGGCTGCAAGGGCAGTAGGAGCCACCCCGGCTGGGCTGCAGAACCTAGGAAATACCTGCTATCTCAACTCGACCTTGCAAACGCTGAAGAGTGTCCCGGAGCTACACCAAGAACTGCAGAAATACCGTCCGTCTAGAAATGCTGGTGGCGCCTCGAGCCTTTCCAATCTTGGCGATTTTGGTCTGGGCGGTCTGGGCGCTTCCATGGACCTCACTTCCTCTTTGAAGGACCTGTTCAAACAGATGTCAGAGACCCAGGAAGGATTTCCCCCGCTCATGTTTCTCAACGCCTTAAGGAATGTCTATCCCCAGTTTGCTCAGAAGGATCGAAACGGGCATGGGTATGCTCAGCAAGATGCTGAGGAGGCGTGGTCACAGATCATGTTGCAGCTGCGGCAAAAGCTGGTGATCAAAAATGGTGAGAGAGATTCGGCCACTGAAGTTTCATTTGTGGATAAGTATCTCGGTGGAAGATTTGAGTCCACTACCGAGTGCGATGAACCGACAGCAAAAGAGGCCGGTGAACAGCCTAGTGAAAGTTCCGACGTGTTCTACAAGCTCGACTGCCATATTGACAAAGATACAAATCATCTACACGATGGTATACTTGCGGGGCTTGAGGAGAAGATTGAGAAGCATTCTCCTACCCTGGACCGCGATGCTGTCTACACGAAGCGATCACGAATCGCGCGGCTGCCGAAATATCTGACAGTTCATTTCGTCCGATTCTTCTGGAAACGTGATGCACAGAAAAAAGCCAAAATCATGCGCAAAGTTGTGTTTCCTACCGAGCTTGATGTTGTAGATTTCTGTACCGACGAGCTCAAGAAAACACTTGTACCCGTTAGGGACAAAGTACGGGAAATTCAAAAGGAGGAGCTTGACATTGAGCGTTCTCGGAAACGTCAAAAAATGGCCCATCAAAGAGAAGAAGAGGGGGAAACCGAAGAGCCTTCTACCTTGGAACCGATGCAAAAGAAGAAGGCTACTGAAGAGCGCAAGGAGGAAGCGAAGGACGGGAAGGGCGAGGATACTACAATGACCGATACTTACAAGACTGATGCCGAATACGAGGAAGAAAAGAAGGCCTCTATCATTGAAGCTAAGAAAGAGCTGGCTAAGCTTCTTGACCCCAAGCTGGCTGCAGATGATGGCACCAACAAAAGTGGGCTGTATGAGCTGAGAGGTGTGATCACGCATCAAGGTGCCAGTGCGGACAGCGGCCATTATACCTCCTATGTTAAGAAGCAGAGCAGCAATGGTAAGGAAGAGCGTGACGACACGTGGTGGTGGTTCAACGACGACAAGGTAACCGAGGTAGAGGGATCGAAGATTGAGACTTTGGCTGGAGGTGGTAAGTGTTTCCCTTTTCTGCCCTTTCCCTGCCTCTCCCCATTTCCTCCCGATATAGGCGAGTCGTCGCTAATGCACTCTTCTCAGGTGAATCTCATTCGGCCCTTATTCTTCTTTACCGTGCTGTTGATCTACCAACTGCTGAGTAAACCTGCATCATAGGTCAGATACATCTTGGTCAATGGCATTCTATAGGCCATGGTATGTTATTCGTTAGAAAGGAACTCACGGCCATTCTTGATGACTGAAATTGTTCATCGTTACTCTCTTCACCCTCTATAGAAGTGGTAGTCAGGACAGGTCTTTGATTTAGCCGACAAGTGGTATCGTCTCTAGAACCATAAGATTTACGAAGAAGTAGTATTTTACCTCCATATTTTTCCATCTCTGGCACATCCCTCATTGAGGTCGTAATCGATGCCTGTAGCAGTGGTCCAAATACATCACATCACGTGAGTCAAACCTCGGCTGAATTTCGCAATTGCCAGTGGGCTCTCAACTCTCTGCACAACATATTGTCCTTTCAGCCTGCGATGTAACAGCCATGTTCAGGACCCGCCAGGTTGTACATCCGCGACTGCGCTATGCCGCAGCTCAGTTCCACCCGGTACCGCAATTGATTCCCCGTACCTCGAGGAACGTTGGCACAGTCGCCAATGGGAACCCCCCTGGGCGTTTCCCTTGGCTGCGACGATTCATCTATTTTGGGATCTTTGGGGGGTTCGGCGTCGCCCTTGGGAAATTCGTGACCCAAATTTTTGACCCGCCAGACTTGCCGGAGTCCGAGCGGGATCTGAAATGGATGGAATCCATTCGTTTCCTGTTCAACAGAGTACCTATCGTGAAGCAGCTGCGGGAGGATCCAGATTATGTCGAGGCACACGTTTACGGTAACTACTCTGGAGAAGACAAAGAACAAAGGCTTACGTCTGGGCCGCTGCGTGGGAGTAGAGGATTAGCACTCCAGGTGTGTGATTTCTGTTTTCTTATGCTCTACTCCAGCGATGTACCGGTTCTCTTGGGAGGCGTCGGCCAAGTTCTCTGACGCTGAAATCGGGCGTTTGAAATAAGTGCCGAGTCGAAGAACTGCTGGTGGAAAGAGCTCAGCCTCGGAAAACGGTTCCTTTTTCGCTAACTGATTGGCCCCCACAGAAAATCTTCTGGAATCATAAGGAGAAGAAAGCTGTCAATGTCGTATGGCTTGGAAGGGGCTTGGAAGGATGGCCACAAGTTGTCCACGGCGGCGTCATTGCCACTATACTCGACGAGCACCTAGCCCGGGTCGCCATTCAACATTTGCCAGAGCGTACCGCGGTCACTGCGAATCTGGATATCAACTACCGAAACCTGGCTTTCTCGCACCGTTATCACTCTGTTCACGCGACGTTAGATCAGGAACGGAGCACAGATCGCAAGGCCTACGTGAAAGGCGAGGTGCGCGACTCTAAAGGGAACGTGTGCGCCGAAGCCTCTGGCCTCTTTGTGGTCCCTCGAGGGTATAAGCTACGGAGATTAGGAGATGCGTACTGATCCCGGCTTAAGCCATGCGTGTGATCAATGGACGAGCCACCGCCTTTGGTATTTCCCTAGATACCATCATGCGAAGGCGGTCATCAGAAATCCTTGACACCAGTTCCTCAAGACGAGATAGCCACTTGGAAGACGCTCAGAACATTTTCAACACCAGCGCGATGACTCCCACTATAATACGGCCTGCTAGAGCACCTACCATTTCCTAGCTGCTAAACCCTGTATACATGTAGCAAGGCCCTAGTCGTTGGTTCTGCTGTCTAAAATTCTCCGTTCACCGAGCACAACCCTCTTGGAACGGTTCGGCTCCGTAAAGCATGGCAACGCAAGCGAATTGATCTGCGCCCTCCCCATGGCAGGCTTTCGACTTCGACTAGTTACTAGCTCTAATGTCCATTCAGTTAGCACTAGTGGATACGCCAACCCCGGTCCTTCGTCCCCACGTTTTTGATGGTGCTAAGTCTAGAATGGCGAATCCCCCGCATTCTCGGAATCGATTGTTACTTCTTCCTCCAACCACAATCCTTGTCTGTCCTGTCGGCAATGAAGTAGTCTCAAAACCTCGAGATATGCCTCGGCCTGCTGAAATGGATGTTGTTGACTATTACAGCTTACTGGCCGCTTTAGTTCCCTCCTACGGTATCTCTTCGATATTCATTGTTTGTTATCGTGGTCCTAAGGCCCATCTCCACACTCTAGACCCAGAAAACAGGCATCAGACTCCGTGGTAGAAGAGAGAAGTCAGAGCGCTTCTTGCCCTCGCGAAGTACCCTATCTTCCCCAGTCGTCTGAAGCAGGAGCCTCGTACTCTTGGCCTAACGCTCGTTATCACCTTTATCTCCGGCGCAAATTGCTTCTCGGCCATCATGTTCTGGGCCTACACAGGCGTTCAACGTATACGGCCATGACCTCCTTGGTGTTGGTCTTCGCAGCCTTCCCATCGGCTTCGGAATCATGGGTGGCGTGTGTATTGTCCTATGACTGCTCAGTGTTCTCCGCGGCCACAACAAGGAGCTCTTGATTGTTAGCAGCATTCTAATGACAGCAGGTTTGCACACACAGAAGAATGACAATAATCATCCAATAAACTGACTTTTCACAGGGTGCGGCGCTCTAGCTGTCGCCGGAGTTGACAACATGTTCCAGCTCTGGGGCATCCTCGCCGTTGCCGGGCTAGGAATTGGAGCAATTGTCGTTCTCGCTTCTATAATTACAACTATCATATGCCCAGATGTATACTCCCCACCTATTGTCCCATTCAGCTAGCAATACTAATACAAGCCCTCCTTATCTAGGACCTCATCGCCACTATCTCCGCCCTCACACCCTCTATCTGCGTCGTCGGCGGCAGCATCGGCTACACCATTTACTGCAACAAGTTCGTCCCCAACGCCGAACACTACGTCGGCAGCCTCATGATGACCAAGCTCAACATCACGGATATCGCCCTGATAACCGAGGCCATCGAACTCACCGGTGCGTCTCTCTTGGAAGAATTGCACCATATTCCAGGGATTGCGGGAAATCAGGCTGCCTACGAAGTTGTTGTGAAGGCTGGATAGATTGCTTACGCGAAGAGCTACAAAGGGGTTTACTATGCTAGTATTAGGTTCGGAGGGGTTTCGATCCTTGCTGCGCGCTTCCTTGGGAATATTGCGAATTATATGGATGATCATGTTGCTGTTGTGATGCATTAGCATTGTTATTATGTTGCGTCGATGCCTAGGAGGGGTTTTCTGATCAGTTTAAAGGATTGCGAGGGAACTCAATGTATTGTGTCTTAACGTGGCGGGACCTAAATATATATCTTGATCTGAAGAATTAATTGATGGATGGATGACTGCACAATTATGAAACTGTGGTTCCACTGATAATTACTAGTTTCTCCTTAATAGATGACCTCGTAATCAGGTCTATACAATTGGTAAACCTGGTTTCTTCAGAAGCCTCATGGCGAGAGTTGATAGTTCTCTAATTCTCCACTTTCCTAACGGCGCACGGGAGGCCAGACTGACAGTTTGGACAAGGAAGAGGGATCAAAGATGAAAGACATTTCATTGAGCGCGAGAGGGTATAAATTCGTATAATTAACAATATTATCATGCTCAATATCAACTTAGGACCTGATTCATAAATGACCTCTTGGGAACAAACGCAGAGTTCGGGGTTTTCGATTTCCGCTTGTCCTCCTTGCCACGCAGGCCTCTGCTAAGGCCTCCTCCAAGGCCTCTGGCAAAAGAGGCAAACGGCGATGTTCCCCAATGGTCCAGGTCGTCCTCCGGGTGGCCGGAGTTGACCAGACCATCAATGGATCTCGACCCATCCGAGCGTCTCGTTTGAGGTCTATATATGGAATGGTCGCTTTCTAACACCGGAGACGGTGGCTGGCTCCATGGTCCCGGTATATCGGCCATGGTGTGATCTGCGCATCTACAACCGCAACCAGCAGGGCAAAATTGTGATTCTAGCTCCTGGTCGCTATCATCACTGTGAGGTGAGTCTGTCAAGATGGCAGAAAGCCACTCGCCGTAGCAACTGAAGCAACAGACATGGCCGCAGCCGAGACAGGGCGTGAGCATTCCTTCGACCACTTCATGGCATATGGCGCACGGGAGTTTGAGTGGCAACGGTCGTTTGGGTTTGCAGTTAGAACAGATTATCGTTCTCAGATTCCCTTTGGCTTGACCTTTTGAGGCCGCCACTGCGGCGTCTACGACATTTTGGATCGCAAAGATCGATAATTGTTGAGCCCCACAGCGGATGCAATGCTGTTGGATTCCCAGGCCCTTGCTATCCTCGTCTGTTGAAGTATCAGCCGAACCCCTACGGGCAAAACTCGAAAGTGAAAACGAATCTTCAGCGTTGCTAGAATCTCCGTGATGAGTACCAGTGTCACCTGGTTGCTCTATGATATCACCGATTTTCAGCATTTCGCTTCGCTGTACCGGCAATCCCCATATCGAAAGCAAATGGGCATAGGCTATGCGGTACGACTGATACAGTCGGCCTTTCTTTGGATCGAGAAATAAGTTTTTCGTAGTGCTATGGCTGTCAAATGAACCTTTATTCTTCAGCACAACCCGGATTTCCTTTGTTGTTCTCGGATTCAACCTTTCACTCTCTGAATCAAACTGGCTTTGCGAGGAGGCTGCGGTGGTTGCTGTAAGATGATCAGGTTTGGCAGACGCAGGTTTAGCTCTAGAGCTACCAGGCGTCCATACCCCAGCGCCCCCCGCAGCGCGAGGACTCTCACTTTGTCCCTGTTTCCTCCTAGGAAGGCCACTTGCAGGAGGTGATGATGAGGATGGCCCGAATGTGAAGGATCGAGAAAGAGAAGATGCAAGAGCAGAACCAAACCCAGAGCCGGTTCGGGGTTGTGATTGTTGGTCTGGAGAAGCAGCTAATGACGGGTTCTGAGTAACCGCCCTCCTCTCAACACCTAATCCACTTGTACGAGAAAGCATAGGGGGTGTTGTGCTTGTGGAATAGGGTGGAGTAGTACTTGTGCGCCACAAATCTAATGATGATCTTCCAGAGCTTTGTGTACCAGGTGTGGTATGGCTATCCCTCGGCGTAGAGTTGAGGGGTGTAACTGCTTGCGATTTGTTTGTCCCTGAGGTAGGAGTATTATGAAAATCTAGGGAGAAAGAATCATGGTGCCCTCGTTTTGGTGATATTTCTCCTTCTGGTGGAGCTCGTTCGAGGTTCGGTTCGTACAGAACGCATGAAAGCATTGCAACCATCTGTATATCGCCAGTTTGTTCGAAATGCTTGAAAAGGGCTGGGATGAGCCAATGGCTACCGAAAGGATGGTTTCCCCATTGAACGGCTCCTGCTGTATTTTGAGAAAACTGATCGGGATGGAGGGCGTCAGAACTTAAGTCTATACCGCTATCTTTTCGTTGGATGTGCGAAACTCTGTTCGTATTCTTTAAAACGGGAGGTGACCGCAACGATCTTCTTTGATGCAAGATGAGTTTGACTAGACCCCAAATACGAGCCAGCTCATAGTAGCCATGGTCGAGGGCAACCGCTGCGTTATGGGCACACACATCAACGACCTTCCCACATATCTGGTATTCACTCGCCAGCTCTCGCTTGGCTGGCAGTAGACTATTCAAGTCATGTATAGAAACCACATTCTGTGGCACGTCAGATGATCGTGAGGTCATCGCACCGACGGTCGATCTCTGGGAATTGTCCGTCGAGTGTGGCCGATATAGCCCAAGACTACCAGCACTACGCCATGTCTGGGTTGTCGGAAACCGATGTTGAAGCCCTGATAGAATACCAGACGAGCCAGACGAGCTCGAGGTCTCAGCTTCAGAGTCATCGGAATATTCGGAAGCACCATCATCTGTACTTGCAACAGTACCTGTTATTCGCGGCCCTGGCGAACTCGTTTCAAAACGTCCGAACCTTTCAAAAAGGTTGTCGGTTCTCGACAGTCTAGCCATCTCCTTGAAGCCCAGATTTTCAAGAGAGTATGCCGTTGGGAAAAAGCATACTAGACGGCCGTCCTTGGCCCAAACTGCTCCACACTCCCTGGCTCTTGGAACCATCACATTGGCATTAACAGGTCGAATCAACTCGGAACTCGTAGCTAAGTCTTGGCTCTGGGACAAGCCGACTTCATCCTCGTCACTGGACTCGTCACCTACGTGTTCATGCGTTGGTGATTTCACTGTTTCCGCTGTCTCCCCCAGAACCCACGCGATGCTTTCTTCGAGGCTGCTTTCCCCCAAGAGGTACCGGACAACCCCTTCAAGGCAGCCTCGTTTGTGTGATAGATATATTTCGGAGATGGTCTGCAGCTCTGCAATAATCTTGCTAGCGAGCTGGTCACTAACAGCGGTAGTCTTTTGCACGCTGAAAGTGGGTACCGAGTCCCTAGGATAATCCGGCGGGAACTTGATATCCACGCGGATGAAAAGGGACGCACCATCAGTACCCCATGGTCCATGTAAAGATATTGTAGCCTTTCGTTGCCTGATATCAACTGACTCGAAAGCGACTTTCGTGAACTTTTCCCCAACATGGGTTATTTCGTCCCCAAGCGTTTCGATATCCCACCCTGATATTTTCACGCCCTTCATCCAGGCTATAGGGTTGGTGTCAGCCCGTAAGCCAGATTTATTTTGCATTCCAACTCTCGAGGCGGTGTTGCCTCCTTGTGACCAGGCAGGGGCGTACGGAATTGAGATCGTATTCATGCCCGCTCCGCGAGACGACGGGGTCACGGGATCTTCAAACGCTGGTGACAATGGGCCGTCTTCTTCAATTTCCAAGCCGACATTTTCATCCCAGAAGCTCCTGTAGACTGCCCCTTTCCGGGTGATATTCAGGTTTGATATGAAAGACTTTCCTTTTTCGTAACCGACTCTTTTAAGGACCTCAGGATCGACCCGATGCAAGCGGAGTTCCTTATCGGTACCCCAAGATACTAGTTGAAATTCTCTATTGTCGATACCATCGGTGACGTCTCCACGCGCTCGCCAGAGAAACTCTTTCACTTGTCCTTTATGGCCCGGGAAGCTATGCACTGGAGGGAGTGGGCCTTCAGGATCCGCGCCCTCCACAGCTCTGCGACTGTAAAGATGGAGATCACTGTTACCCCTTTGAGGCATAGCCAGGACACCCCACCCAAAAGGCGTATTCCTCGCACGCCAAACAGGAAAAGGCGTCTTGATCACCTTTTCCGGTACGTCATCCTGAACGGTATAATCCCAGAACTTGATTGTTTTGTCCAAAGAGCAGGTCGCCAAGGCTCCAGGTCGAACCCTATTCCAGTCAACGCCGTAGATCTTAGTATTGTGAGCTTCAATAGACCGAATCGGGTAGGCTCCCATGCGATTATCCCAGATCCGAAGGAACTTGTCGTGAGAACTCGCGATCACATTGGAATTTTGTCGGTTCCATTTCACCTGAGTAGCTCCTGCAAACCAATCTGAGAACGAGATAGCCGGTCGGGAAGTAGCTCGAAGGTCCCAACAATGGATAAAGCTGTCGACAGCACAGGTCGCGAGCATATCAGGATGGTGTGCGGAAAAGTTTATGTCCGTAATGGCCCGCGTGTGAGCATGCAAGACATGTTCAATGGAGTTCTGGTAACTTTGCATCGCCAGGTTCCATACCAAGGCTTTCTGGTTTGACGTGCTCACCACCCAATAGTCTCGAGCAGCAAATGGGGACCACTGAACATCTGCAACCTCCCATGGCGTATGATGAGGGAGATACCGAGGCGGAGAGTAAGGCGAATCCAAGTCAATAACGTGAAGGCCCTCCTTCGATGCTAGTACTACGTCTCGGCCGCATGGCGATATGGACATAGAACCAACTGGTTGATCTACATGAAAAGAGCTGTCCTCTCCATACGTTGGACTCTCAAACGCCGAAATTAACGGCCTTGGTCCGTTGGAGTCGGACATTTTGGCGTTGTCGCCGGTCGTCAAACGGCCCCGTCTATGTTCTGCTACCGGGGTCGGTTTTCAAGATACCGGTGGACACATTGATGCAAGAGCTCCAAGTAGCTACAAACAATTTCATCTCGACATAACGCGGGGGTTATCGCTATCGACAGTATAATCTCGGACGACTCAAGGGCTAATCGCATGCAGGGCGCATGGCGTGGGGCACCAGCTTTGGAGGGTGTCTAGTGACTAACAGACTCCGTAAGTACAAGGAAATTCCAAAAGGTTAGTGAAGCTGCTTACAGATGAGCGGCGGGCCAAATGGCAATCTCGCCGTAAGATTGAATGAAACGGAGGGAGATTCAGATAACGGTTGGCACGATAGTCAGAGCAAGCATCATGATGGGCGATAGTCACCTTAGTTGCTGAGCCTAGTTCGGAGTCGGAGTCGGAGCTAATAGCGCCAAGAAGTTACTGTTGGCATTAAAAGGCCGCCGTATTAACTACGGAGGCCGAAAGGCGCTAGAAGTGCAAGGCCCCTCCGTCACTCTGGCAGTTACGTCGTCGCTCAAGCCTTTGCGATAAGTTCTATTCTAGTCCTATCCCCATCCTGCTTTAATTTTCCGTTGGCTATACCACTTTGGAGCTTTCCTGTGGCTGGATTCTACCCTCCTCCTGATACAGCCTGAGATAGCCGGATTCTTGGACTGGCACGAGGGAAGAAATCTCGAGTCACCCCGCGCTGGGATATCCTCGAGCCTAGAAGCACAATCTGCAACGCAAGATGGCCTTGCCAAAGAGAATCGTGAAGGAGACAGAACGCCTCCTGGCGGAGCCGTATGCTACCAAAGCCAGCTTGAAATTTTGGATCTATAATGCTAATTTGTACTCGTTTTAAGAGTCCCTGGCATCACTGCCGTCCCGCACGAAGACAACCTACGCTATTTCGATGTTACCATTCACGGCCCAGCACAGTCACCATATGAAGGGGGAATTTTCCGCCTCGAGCTATTCCTGCCAGAAGATTACCCGATGACTCCTCCCAAGATCCGATTCCTGACCAAGATCTACCACCCCAATATTGACCGTCTTGGGCGGATCTGTCTGGATGTTTTGAAGAGTATGTTTTTCGGGATTTGCTATATTTGAGAAGTGTGTATGCAGACTAACACTTGGCTAGGTAATTGGTCTCCGGCCCTTCAAATTCGTACTATCCTACTATCGATCCAGATTTTGTTGGGAGCCCCGAACCCGGACGATCCGCTTGCAAACGATGTTGCTCAGCGCTGGAAAGAGGACGAAGCGGCGGCAATTAAGACCGCAAAAGAATGGACTAGAACTCACGCAATGACTTAGAAATCTTTTGCTATTTCTGTTGCCGTGCAAATGACCATCAACGACACCGTGATGAGACCATGAGGAAAAATATGGGCGACTTTGGCCGTCAGTCACTACAATGATCTGTTGGATCAAGATTATATTCTCAAAATTTAGTCTCGTTTCTTCCATGGAGGGAAGGAGCCGCACCCCACTGAATACATCTACATTTCATTCCGATTCTAGTTCGTTCTACCCTCTACGCTGATTTACGACGAAAGGGCGACTACTCACTTCTGATCTTCCAGGCATACCACACCTTCAACCTCCTGCAGTCCCCGAAACCATGAATTACTACCCGAGAATTTATCTTAGAATCCTCTTCAATAGAACTCTATATGTCCAACTACCCGTACTAAAAAAGGACTTTTGTTTGTAATTTTCTTGTAGTTCATAGCCTTCTGGTTTACTTGCGCTCAAAGTCAAGACTTCTTCATAAAATAGACCATAACCACTTGTTAGAGACAGAGGTTACTGTGAACCTCTTCATATTTTGCACTAATATCCAGTGATTGTGTTAATTTAGGGCTTTGCTACTTTTGTAAGTGAAGACTTGTGAAACAAGCTCAAAGACCTTGGAGCCTTGGAGCCTTGGAGCCTTGGAGCACATTGATTATGGCCTTGAACCTAGAATAAATCCCTAATTCTTTCTCTTCTCATGTCCTAGATCCTTCTGAGTGAATCCGGACCCGGCTTGAAAGTTCTTTCTGCACAACACAGACAGACAGCAAGCCCTTTAAGCCTTAGCCCCCAAGCAGCAATTCAACATGCCAAGCAGATCAAAGAAGAAGAAACCAAAGAGTCTAAAGGGACTTACTAGGTAAGAACTGTATTCTTCCAGCTACTTTTGAAAGCACTGGGTTATACCACTCTCGCGACCTACTAACAGAGCCAGCAGCAGCGGAGGCATTGAGCCGCCCCAGAGCTCTGACGCTCACAAATCATCTATCAATAACACTGAAAACATCGAAGCCTTGTTTCATATTGAAGATAACAAGCTCATTGACCTACCTTCACCGGGAATCCCCGTGGCTGATACCGCTCAAGTGCTTCAAGAACACAATCCCACCGAATCAGACTCCCCCAAAGGAAATTCCTTTCAAAATCGCGTTCGAGCCCTTACTTCAACCTCAGCGAAATCACCTACCGTGCCGAGTAGAGAGAGCTGGGAGTCCAAATCCTCGTCAAACAACGGCTCGCGCGTATGGTCAGGTTCATTTCGTGATTCGGTCACAACACAAGATCCAAACTCCGCAGAACTCAGTCCAGTCTCGGCTTCGACTATCACCCAGAGTTCCAAGGGAAAGAAGAAAAGCAAGAAGGGGGCTTCGCGGAGAAAAACATCCGAAGCTCTCGGTCTTCTGAAGTACATCAGATCGCCGCACGGTAGGGTTTAACATTTGTCTCTTCCCTGCATGATAGCTAATTTCGCTAATCACAGATTACATGTTGATTGACCTTGGTTACTGCGAGGCACAGGCAGCAATGAATAGTGGTCCGAACAACGGTCTCGACCCAGAGATAGGGAAGAGTTCGTTTGATGAATTGGTGAGAATACACCACCCAACACTAGGCAAGCATCAGGTACTGACGAGACAAAGCTCGAATATGTCCGTCGCGTGACCGGAACTGAAGTTGTTGCAATTTCTGCCAATGACCCGAAGGTTCCTCATAGGCCAAACGAAGCCAGAGCTTGGGATCACAGAAACCTCTGGTGCGTTGACTGCCGCAAGTCGTGCCCTATCTGCAACACGACATGCTGTGTGCGAGAAGAAGTCGTGCAGGCGTCCGACGAAAAGTTCAGCCCTAAGGAGGTTCATCAGGCAAAGCGCCTTGCGAAGATAATTGAGTTTCTTGGAGTCTATGCCAAAGATGTTAGTACTTTCTCGCAGTGCACGCCTCTTGATGGATGTGGACGATACGTATGCCCGAGCTGCTGCGGTGTGTGTCCGAACGAGATATGCCGGGATATCCAGTGCAAGGTAAGCACTCATAGCCATCAAGAGTACATAATCCATGCAGTATCACTAATGACCATGACCTACGGATATACAGGAGTGCAAGCCAAATGTATGGGATTCCTGCGATTGGCATGATTGACGATGGCATGGATCGCGCGTACTGGATTTGAGGATCGTCAACATATCTAGCAGTCCAGCGTCATGCCCATCGCTTTCACGATCTCAAGCACCTAATTGGAATCATCCTTTGAGGCAGTTGGCATGAATGTCATCATGAGGAAGAAGCGATTGGATTAAGGGGGATTTTTTGCGCCTATGCACGTCTCAACACTAAAATGTCCACGGCTTGTCAAATATTAAAAAAAAAAAAAAAAAAAAAGGAAATTAGTGAGGACAAATGAGACCCCAATTCATAGCAAATCCAATGTCATAGCATGTATGTTCCGTATACTATGTAGATAAAGGGTCAAGGGCAGAGCGAGGTCACGTGGCACGCTTAGCGAGCTCCGCACCGCACCACCACAATTGTGTCAGTCTTGCGAAGCACGCCGCCGGAAGAGACCGATTCGACTCAACCACCCAACGCCAATCGACAACATCTCGTCCCAACCGGTCGCGCATCTCTCACGTTCAAGATGCGTACCTACGACGATTCTTTCAGCGGTCAAAAGATCTACCCTGGAAAGGTGCGTTTTGTCCTTCCGCCACCCACCCGCTCAATGAATCCTATCGCTCCGTCCGAAGGCTCTACAGGCTTCACGATCGATCGAAATCATCGCCAATGAAAATTTTATATATGAGGATATTTGTTGACAGATTGTTTTTTGTTGAAACAGGGTAAGCTGTTCGTCCGTGGCGACAGCAAGATCTTCCGCTTCCAGAATGGAAAGTCCGAATCCCTTTTCCTCCAGCGCAAGAACCCTCGCCGGATAGCTTGGACTGTCCTTTTCCGTCGCCATCATAGGAAGGGTATCTCTGAGGTCGGTACCGCCTTTTTCTTTACCAGTGGATTTAAGTTTGGTTGTTTGGGGGTATTATGTCGGGAAGCGGGATCGGTTTAATCATCGGGTTATCGGGAGGAACGATGAAGAGAGGGGACTGCCATGAAAGGATTTGGAGGATATGATTTGCAGAATGGGGCACAGAATGCTGACGGACGATTTCGACGTGAACAGGAAGTTGCTAAGAAGCGTACCCGCCGTGCCGTCAAGAGTCAGCGTGCCATCGTCGGTGCCTCCCTCGACGTGATCAAGGAGCGCCGCGCTCAGCGCCCCGAGGCCCGTGCCGCCGCCCGCCAGCAAGCCATCAAGGACGCCAAGGAGAAGAAGGCCGCCGCCGAGAGCAAGAAGAAGGCCGATAAGGCTAAGGCCGCCGCCGCCGCTGGCAAGGGTGCTGCTCAGCGCATCCAGAGCAAGCAGGGTGCTAAGGGTTCCGCTCCCAAGGTCGCTGCCAAGACTCGTTAAAGAATCGATATAACGATCTGGCATGGGATTGGGAGGCGCGAAGGCAAGAATTTCATGGACGGAATTTGGGAGGTTACTGGAGCTGGAATATGTGTTTTCCCTATCACCCAAAATGAAACGTTTCACAAAACTATCAGTGTGCAAGACGGTTTCTTGCAGATTCAACGGCTCAGACAGGTTCTATCATTTGCGCACCATCGACTTAACGAAATAAATATGGCTGTGAAATGTTAGGCCGCTGGTATTGGTCACTTTATTGTAAATTCCTACATGATCTTGCTACTCGCAGCATACACCTAATCAAGCATCCTTCCAAGAATTAAGTCTTGATGATCTTTCTGATACATTCGACATGCCTTTGATGTCATTGCTATATGGGACCAGTAGGTAAGGTTGATTTAGATACCTGGAGCTAAGTAGATGTAGGCTCACCAAAGGTAGTTGGAATATCCTATCCCCAGTAGCTATAGATGAATCTTCTCCATCTGATCAACTCGTTATCAGGTTATCTTATGCATAAAGACATCATAAATCTGCCATCTAGAGCCTCGAGTCTAGTCGTAGGGCTCAAACCTATCCTAACCAGATTCGGCATCTATATCACGGTCTGGCAGCATGAATCAAAGCAGCAGACCACCAAGAGGAAATTAAAAACCCATTGGATAATAGACCAGACAGGGACCTGAATGAAAAATAAATATCCAAATAATAATCCTCACGAATTATAGTGTCAGAAAACTGTCGACAAACCCTCATGTCCGATTAAATATATGCCTCAGGCATCAGTATCCCCGCTGAGTCACGCTCCATTTTGCCATCTCGCTTACAGGTCAGCACTAGCGCGATTCGCCCACAGAAGCCCAGCACAGCGGTGACTCAGTGTATCCCCTTTATCACAAGTTCCCACTTCGACTTTTCAACTTTCCCATCTCGATCCGACAAGTTCTACATCACCAGCAGCCATGGGTAAGGTTCACGGCTCTCTCGCCCGTGCGGGTAAGGTTAAGTCTGCTACTCCTAAGGTGGGTTATTCTTTTTATATTTCATATCTTGATGAGGGGGTTCTATGAGGAAGAAACGAAAAAAACGAGAGAGCGCGGAGCTTATAGTTAATAAATCTGCTCTTTCCGCACTGTGCTCGATTCTGGAGGATATTTTGATGATGGAAAGTCCAAAAACGGTTGAGAATTTGTAAAGCTGACGAGTTCTTTCCAATGATACAGGTCGAGGCCCAGGAGAAGAAGAAGCTCCCCAAGGGTCGCGCTATGAAGCGTCTCAAGTACACTCGTCGTTTCGTCAACGTTACCATGACCGGTGGCAAGCGGAAGGTACGTTCATTCGGATAATGGAGGAAGATGGGGAAACTGGAAAAATCGGCGACACACCCAGTTCTTCTTGCGGATCGCTCCTCAGTTGGATGTACATTATGGAATAACGAGCTAACTTGCATTCTTCCAACAGATGAACCCCAACCCCGGTACCTAGATACCCTAGCGAAAGGAGGAACCCGGTATTCGCGGCGGGGAAATGACGATGACGACCACGAACAAAAAGAAGAAAAGCAGAACAATACACGACCTGGACGTTTAATCTCCGTCCTCTACCTAGTCAGAAAAGAATCTATCAACGCCGAAGCGGGAAACTCGAGATTTCGATCCAGAAAAGGAGCCGGACTTGGGCTTGGTTACGGGACGGTTTGCGGTTGTTTCTTTTCATGCATGGCTAGTTATTTATGGGCTTGGTATCTTCATCATCATCAAATGGGAACTTCAACTTCGTTAGTGGGATTGAAATTCAATACTGCTCTGTTCTTCGCCGATTGTTGCTCAGGTTCCGTGGGCTCCCTACGGGTAATACTTAAGGAAGCGGTGTTCTGTGACAACGGACTGATATTGTCCTTCGGAATATTCTTGCTTCTCTTTTTCAACATTGTTCCATATCTGGACTCTAGTACTTGTAGCGCACCACCTGTGCAGTGTTGTAGAGTTCACCCCTACGCACTCTGGGGTTCGGCTTCGGTCCCTCAAGAGGAGCAACGATAGGTTAAATTCATGAAATCTAGTTAGCAAGACTCTAGAGCGAATGAAGAAGTCATTTAGACTGATTGGTCCCTTCTCCATGCCCATATCTACATTGTTCTTCAGTACTTGCGTTTCATCTTTCAATCCATCCCTGAAAACATCCCCCTTCAGGGCTCCGACAAAGTCATGATCATAAAACAGCCTTTAATCTATGTATACGTCTATCCTTCACTAATAAACACTGCGAAAAAAGCAAGTATCGATCAAGAGTCTCTGAACGCCAGCAGAGACGACCTCGAGTATACTCGCATAGCACAGAACAAGCACGATTCAACCCCCATCGCAATTACTCCACAGCCGCCCATCTAAAGCATCCATCCAGCTCTAATAGTAATGAGCCATCTCCAATCCAGCCCTCTTAAACCCACACTTAATATAGAACCCCTCGTTAGTCTCAGAGCAATCCAGGATAGTCTATACAAACCAGTTAGTCACAACCACCGCCAACAATACGAACAAAGAGAATAGAAATAGAAAGAGAGGAGAGAGGAAAAGAGGAAAAACAAACCTTATAACACCCAACCTTCTCCGCTACAAAATCCAACGCCTGGATCACTCTAAGCCCCAACTTCTTCCCCTGTTGCCCCTTCTCCACAGCAATATCCTCGATATGCCCGACCATGCCTAGGGAATGGATGAACTTGCGCTCAACAAGCAAACTCCCCGTCGCGACAATCTTATCCTGCTCGTCCACGATAACGAGGAAGTAGTACTCATCGTTCCGGGAGGAGATCCAGTCAAATCGCTTGTTCCAGGCATCTTCGCTTATGTCGCCGACTATTGTGAGGACGCGCAGGACGTCGAGGTAGCCGCGGTGGAAGTCGGAGCGTTGTACAGGGCGGATGGTGTACCCTGCTGGGAGGGCGGAGGAGACGGAGGGGGAGATGAGGGTGGTGGGGAACAGGGGTTGCTCCTCTTGGGTTGAGGCAGGCATTTCGGCTGGGTTTTGAGATTTCTGAGGAAGAGATAGGCAGGTAGGTTGGACGTTGGAGGTTTCGATTGAAGGGAGAGTTCCTCTTTCGAGAGTTCAGGATCGCGGTGTAGATGAGATTGTAAGGAGGAGGGCTTGAGCGGCGGTGAACGGACGATTGAGTTTCGGTCTAGAGTCTATCGTTTCAAACTTAGAGAAGGTAGGGGTAGTCGAATTGGAAAGAACGGGCGAGGTGAAGAAAGCGATTATAAACGAGAGAAGTCGAGTTGGTAGAGCGAGGAGAAAACTTCGCGCTATCAACAGTGGGAGGTTTGAGGCGGAGTAGATACACCTATACCGATCTGAAATCGAGGGGAGCTGAACCATAGTCCCACTTGAAACACTGCAAAACTGGACCATTCAAAGCATTTGATGAGCCGGGGAGACTCAAGTAGGTAAATAATAACACTTACAATGCTGAAAAAAAAAGACTATTCTGTATGATTGTTCAATTTTTCTTCTCATATCTTCAGGGGAAATGTTTCTGTTCCTGGACACCAGAATATAGAGCCGATCCAAAAATAACTAAGACAAGCCAAGACACTGACAATCCACGAGGCAAAAAAAATACAAAAAAATATAGAAAAAGGAAAGAGAATAATAAAAAATATATCAATGTACAAGTTAGCTAAAGCTCGCTACAATGTTTATGGCGGTCTAAGTATACACCCCTCCCACCTCATGATGCTCGTCTATTTCTTCTCCTTGGGGTTCAGCATTAGCTCAGGACGGACGTACTTGTCAAAGTCCTCCTCGCTGAGAGCCTTAAGCTCCATAGCACTGGCCTTGAGAGTGATGCCCTTCTTGTGGGCGTTCTTGGCGACCTTGGAAGCCATGTCATAGCCAATGATGGGGTTCAGGCAGGTAACAAGCATCAGACTACAAGAGTTAGTAAACCTGACAAAGGCCATAAATCAGGGTGGATTAATAAAACTTACCTCTCGTGGAGAAGAGTGTTGATTCTAGGCTCGTTGGCCTCGAGACCAACCACAAGGTTCTTCTCGAAGCTCTTCATGCCGTCGGCGAGGATGCGCACGCTGTGCAAAAGGTTGCGGATTATGAGAGGCTTGAACACATTGAGCTCGAACTGGCCGTTCATGCCGCCAATCGTGGCAGCAACGTGGTTACCCATGACCTGGGAGCAGATCATAGTCAAGGACTCGCACTGGGTAGGGTTCACCTTTCCAGGCATGATGGAAGAGCCGGGCTCGTTTTCGGGAAGGATAAGCTCACCCAGACCGCAGCGGGGACCAGATCCGAGGTAACGGACATCCTGGGCGATCTTGAACAGGGAGCTTGCAAGGGTGTTCAGGGAACCGGAGGCCTCAACAATGGCATCGTGGGCAGCAAGAACCTCAAACTTATTAGGAGCGGTCTTGAACTCGGTGCCGGTGAGCTTGGAAACCTCAGTAGCGATCGCCTCATCAAAGCCCTTGAAGGTGTTCAGGCCGGTACCGACAGCAGTACCACCCTGGGCAAGGTAACGCAGGTGCGGCAGAGAGCTCTGCACACGCTCAATGTTGCGATCTAACTGAGCAACGTAACCGGAGAACTCCTGGCCAAGGGTAAGAGGGGTGGCATCCTGTAGATGGGTACGGCCAATCTTGATGATGTGCTGGAAGTTGTCCACCTTCTTCTGGAGAGCGTCACGGAGGCTCGTCAGAGCAGGAAGTAGAGTGTTCTCGAGTTCAACGACAGCGGCGATGTGCATGGCAGTGGGGAAGGAATCGTTGGACGAAGCGGACATGTTGACGTGGTCGTTGGGGTGAACGGGCTTCTTGGAGCCCATCTGACCTCCGAGGATCTCGATTGCACGGTTGGAGATGACTTCATTTGAGTTCATGTTGGACTGAGTGCCGGAACCAGTCTGCCAGACGACCAGGGGGAAGTGGTCTAGAAGCTTGCCCTCGGCGACTTCAGCGGCAGCCTGCTTGATAGCCTCACCGACCTTAGGGTCTAGAGCCAGTTAACACCCGTCTCCTCACTAGAAAACTCGGGAAATGATGCTTACCCAGGCCATAGTTCATGTTCACAGTAGCAGCGGCACCCTTCAGGATACCGAAGGCCTTGACGACAGCATCGGGCATGCGGTCTTGAGGCTGGTTGATGTTGAAGTTGCCCAAGGAACTATCCATCCATCAGCGTCTAGCTTCGTCTCTTCGCATTCGATGGTGTCTTACCGCTGAGTCTGCGCACCCCAGTACTTGTCGGCAGGGACCTAGAACCGTCTCATTAGACCTTGCGTAAAATCGCTTCGGAACTGACGATCGTACCTGAATTTCGCCAAAGGCATCGCTCTCGGTGCGGGATCCGGAAGCCTATAGATGACAAAGTCAGCATCTTCTGATCAGAAACCCAGTATGTCGCCGTCGGGTCGTCCCAAAGCGCAGGGTAACGTACCATTGTGACGGTTGAGCTGAATGATCTCCTGTTGAAGGACTGGAAGGACTGAAGGCGGGGAAACTGTTGGAATTGTCGGCTATTGGAGCTCAATGACCGTTGGCTAGTGAATGATGCGGGGCAGTGAGTAGCCAACGTCAGGCCACTGAGGCCGGCGCGGGCCACTGCGGAGGTGTGAGAGGTTCTGACGACCGCATGTGTCAGAGTGCTCATAGAGTGCACCGCGGTTCGGGAGGTCATAGCGAAAGATTAAATGCCAGGGTATAAAAAGAACGGGAACCCGAGAGTCAAGTATACGCTAGTTGTTTGAAACAGGAAGAAATTGGGAAAATTGAGCCGTCTCAAGGAGAAAAGAAGGAAGAAAAAAGTGCTCCGAAAGGTGGCCAGCACAACAGACTTAAAAGATCCACGAGTGCTCTGCGACAGCTTCTGAGGCTTCGAGCTGCTTTTCTCTGCTGCCGTCCGAAGTCGCCGCCGATTTCTCCCGGCCCGGTATTACAAGTACACAATTACAGATTTCTATGAGGATCTGCCCGAAATTGATGTACGATACAATACGGCGTATCGGCGGGTAAAAAAAAGTCCTCTTTCCTCCTTTGATCCTTAGCTCACGGATTTTCCTTACAAAAGCAATACTAGGAGAGGAATTCCTTCTGCATCGTCTCAATGACCCTCGCGTTAAATATCTTGCCAGACTCTAGAATCCCGTCCAGTCCACTAAAGGTGTGCGGAACCCCGGCAACCCGAACCAATTCCACTCGTCCACCTGCCGCTCTCAGCTTGTCCGCATATACTTCGGCTTCGTCTCGCAGAGGGTCCATTTCAGCATTGAAGACCAAGGCTGGCGCCAAGTTGGAGAAGTCAGGGGCCAGCATGGGGGATATCTTCCAGTCCTGGGGTAGAATTTGCAATGAGACTCAGAGCAATAATAGAGACACTTAGGGCAACTTACATCGTCCGACGGAGCAGGCCGCGGCACCCCGAGGAAATGCTTATGGAAGTATGACATCCTCGCCACTGGCAAGGCTACAGTGTACTCCATCTCCCGATATGACTCGTACGGGCATTTTTCTCGGTCAAATTCCCCCTCTAGTGTGAATGCATTGTGCAAGTCGCAGACAGGCACCACAAGGACCTGCAGCGCAAGCGGGATGTTGGCATTTCGATAATGATGGGCTATTACCGCCGAAAGATGCCCCCCAGCAGATGGTCCGCCAACCGATATCCTATTCAGGTCGAGATTGAACTCTTCTGCTTGGGATCTGACCTAGAGCAAGTACGTCAGCTCAACGGACAAATGCGTCTGCGGAGGGCATATCTACCCAGTTGAAGGCCGCCCAACAGTCCTCCACCGCGGTGGGGAATTTGTACTCAGGCGCAAGCCGATAGTCCACGTCAAACGCTACCAGGTGGCCATCGAGTCCGTCCACGAGGCGTTTACAAAAATCATGGTCAGTTGAGAGGTTCCCAAAGACCTAGCCACCCCCGTGGAAGTTGACATAAACGGCTCTTTTCTTGGGCCGTCCTTGTTCATTCTGGATAGGCGCGGGCTCAAAGATGCGGATCTTGATCTCTCCGTCTTTAACCGCGCACGTCCGCTCAGTGATGCGGAAAATATCCGGACCTGGAGCACGACCGTAGACGGTCAAGTACTTTGCTGGATCCTTGCGAAAAGCTTCTATCGGCACCTCATGAGTATGCAGCCGCCCAGCATTGTATTTGTTGTAGTACTCTACGTAGACTGGGTCAAAGCGCGGGAGCAGCTCCAAAGGAATGCTGTTGTGAAGAGGCTGGACAATGAATTCCGGATGCAGTTCATGCAGGTCCTTGTTTCCCGCCATTGGTTACTTGATCAGACAGAAGACGACGTGGTAAGTGCGATTTCAAGAGCAGGGATTGCTCTGTAGAGGTGAATAGGTGGTCAGACAAGGTTGACGCTACGATGAAGAATGATGCGGGGGTGTTCTTCCTTTTCCTCCAGCACGCTATCTTTCACCATCTCCAACTACGTCGGAGCCCGGCACAGAACAACTCCAGGGTATCTACAATGCTCTAGTGTCAAGTCCGTTATCTCACGTTGCCATAAAAGCCCATTCAATCCTATCACGGGTTCGGCTGTTCGCGAGAGACCTGCTTCACTATGCTGCTCGGCTACTGCCGGCTATCTCTCAACCTTCTGGGAATATTGTTGACTGGAAACATCCAGCTGACTTCTAACTTCGTGGATCAGTCTAAGGAAACAAGGGGATCCCCAACCATCCTGTCACATTGCGCAAATCAGTTGATGTGAATTTGGTTGTGGGCACGGGGCAGAGCTTGAGCCCACACGAGCGTTGAGAAGCCATGGACCTCGAGTGATCCACCACCATCAATGGCGCATCAGTCGAATCTCGTTATCCTGGGCCAGCTGGACCAGATGAAGCAATGCGTCACCCTTGTATTAACTCTTATTAGGTTAGCGGCTGCATTTGCCGGGTTAGAAGTTTCTTTCGGTTCCAGCAGAATTTTTTTGAAAGACCAATGAGATGGAGATCCAACAATCGGGACCACATACGGGGGCGATATCGGTCCAAACTTGTCGGTCTACCACGTCCAAGTATATCTTGACACTATTCCCTAGAGGTCCTAAATTCGGCTCACAGACAATGCGAATATAGACATCTACTAGTTAGTGTCTTGACTCTTCACCCATTCATTGGCTCGTTTCTTTACTTATTTTTGCCTGTTCCTTTACCCTTTGTTCACCCATTCATGCACCTATTCTTTCATTTACTCATTCATCCATCCACTACTAGTACTACGGGGGTCTCGCCTAGTCATATAAAAGCGAAATCCACTTCTCCACCTTGAATCCCACACTTTCACCGCTGCGCAATACCTCTACAGGACCTTCTTACACATCAATCGCAATGACTGTACTCACCGTAAACCCAGTGCCTCCGGACGAGATCTTCGCTCTGAATCGTGCGTACCTCGACGATGACTGCCCGCAGAAGGTCAACCTTGGTCTAGGTGTTTACCGCACCAACGAGGGCCAGCCATGGCCTCTACCCGTCGTCCAAGAAGCAGAGAAGCAGCTCGCAACAGAGAACAATCTCTTCCGCCATGAATACACAGCCATTGAAGGCGATAGGGCATTCCTCCCCCTTGCACGGGACCTAATGTTCGGCTTCGATTCGCAATCCACCTCCGAGGAGCAAGAAGCAACACAGGCACGCATTGGAACCGTCCAAACAGTCGCAGGTACCGGTGCAAACCACCTAGGTGCGCTCTTCCTCGCGACACACATGAAGCCGCGAACCGTCTGGCTCTCCAACCCTTCGTGGGCAAACCACCTCACAATCTGGGAACTTGTCGACATCCCCCACAAGACATATCCCTACTACTCCGCTGCTACCCGCTCCTTCGATTTCACCGGCATGATGTCAACCCTTGAATCCGAAGCCCAAGAAGGCGACGTTGTCCTCCTCCACGCCTGTGCGCACAACCCAACAGGCCTCGATCCCAACAAGGAACAATGGATGGCCATCATATCCCTTTGCGAGCGCAAGGGCCTCTTCCCCTTCTTCGACTCCGCATATCAGGGCTTCGCATCCGGATCTGCAGACGAAGATGCCTGGGCCGTGCGGTATGCCCTCAACGAGAAACCCCAGATGGAAATGTGCGTTGCGCAAAGCTTCTCCAAGAACTTCGGCCTCTACGGCCAGCGCGTCGGCGTGTTCCATTACATCCTCAACGATGGCGGTCAAGACCTCCGCGACACTGTCGTCAATAACCTCTGCCATCTCATTCGAGGTGAATACTCTATGGGTCCGACGGCCGGGTGCAGTATTGTCAAGAAAATCCTCACAACCCCCGAGCTCACGGCACAATGGCACGATGATCTAAAGGTCATGAGCTCGCGCATCATCTCTATGCGGAAAGGCCTTTACGATGAACTAGTCAGACTCGAGACTCCCGGAACTTGGAACCATATCGTTGAACAGGTAACTTCCCCTCCCCTAAAAAAAAAGAAAGAAAGAAAAAAATTAAGATCAAACACTAACCATCTCCACAGAACGGAATGTTCTCCTACACTGGCCTTACCCCCTCGCAAGTCTACGCTCTCAAAGACAAATACCATGTCTACCTCCTTAAATCCGGCAGAGCCTCGATCAGCGGACGTAAGTTGCATCTGGGTTGCACTTGAGTTCTCTTAACCTCCTTTTTCCCGATATCCTATCTATCCCCTGTCATATACATATTCTTCATTCCAATTTAAAACTAACAAGATTACCCTCCACTACAGTGAGCTCCAAGAACGTCAACTATGTCGCCAGAGCCATTGATGACGTTGTACGGAACGTCAACTAACCATGAAATTCGAGAGTTGAGAACGTATTATTAGAACGTACGTATTGCGCATGCATAGATAAGCGGTGGCACTGTTCATTTATTTCCGCAAGGCAAATTCGTTGGATATGTATGGCTTCAAAGCGTGAATGAAAATTTGTATGCATTGCATTGTTATGAATAAATAAACAAAATTACCTAAGTATTGTTTTGCTAGGGGTTAATAGAAAGTGGGATGCTATAGGATAAGTTGATATAGAATATTGACTGCTCATGACATGAAACATTAAACGAAACTATCTAAACCAAACCATCTACTATACAGAATGGTAGTCAGTAAAGCAAAGCACAGAAATCGAAGACAAGAATGGGAAATAGAGATAGATGGTAAAAAGTACGAGTATCGAATGCGTCATGGCTTTGCGTGAAATAGGGAATAAAAAAGAGATTCCGGACCAATTCCACAGGGGGTGATATCAAGTAGGATAGAATATACAGTACTCAAACGCAACGCTGGACAGTCAGTTGATTATTAGAGAGGTACCTCATTGAAATCCGATTCTCCCGAGTTGTCCTTTGCTTTACCCTTGTTTCCTTCTTTAGCGCGAGATAGGTCCTCCTCCTCGTCTTCTTCTTCCTCTTCGTCTTCTTCTTCCTCTTCGTCTTCTTCTTCCTCTTCGTCTACTTCTTCTTTCGCGTTTTGCCCCTGAGGTTGTTCATGTCGGCTTTCCGCTTTAGCTTCTTCTTCTTCGACTTCTTCGTTAGATTGAGATGCCGTCTCTGGTTTGGATTCTCCATTTGCTTTAGGCTGATCCTGTTGTGGTGGAGGCGTCTGCGTCTCCTTGGCTTCGGGGTCTTCGTCCTTTGGAGGCGGAGTGGGCGAAGTCTCTGCATCCTCTGAGCAGCTTCTATCATCGTCTTCTGCCTTTGGCTGTCCGTTCATTTGTGCTCCGGGGAACGGAGTTGGGGGCGGTTCAGAGGTATTCTGATCTCTTTCTTGTCGGCTGGCAGGTAGGGATAACGACTGCCACTGGGACTGGGATTGGCGCGAAGGAGACGCTATAGAGGACGTAGTGCGCTGGTGCTGTCCCGCGCCGTGGATAGGTCCGAGTTGCCGGGCCTTGGGGTCAGCGTTCAGATAGTAGCCCCTTACGCTGACGATAGTGCCCTCTGCCTCGCAAGCGTCCACCCACTCAGGCACCACGACAGGAATGTTCATTTCGACCGCCTTCTCCCATAGCGGGCCTCTACCCTCAGTACAGACAAAGTGTGTGGTATCGATCCGGACCGAGTCAATGAGCTTTCCGCCAATGCGATCGACGGCCTCAGCGAGGGCGTCCTTTCGCTGAGGATGAAGAACACCGGTAGTGATTGTAATACCAGACAGGTCCGTCATCTTGTGCGTCCGGCAGGTTAACTTCTCTGATTGATATGTGCCCGCGGTCGTACGTAGAACGAGATGGAAGGTATATTCGGAGTGGATGGCGAGACCGCTGATTTTAGTGCTGCGCGTCTCGAGGGCCCGGGGGATGGAACCGGCCTTGGATCCATTGCGGTATAGTGAGAGGGTCTTCAGGGATGCGGTGGCTAGGTCGATAGGGTCCCATTCGAGAACAAGGGAGGTTTGTGTAGCGTTGCGGAGGCGGAGTATAGGTGGTGAAGGGGTCTTGATGCCATAGGTGTTGAGAATGCGTTTTTGAAGGGATTGGAAGGCAGCCAGATTGGCAGTTTCCGCGGCATTATTGCGCGACACAGTGATATCAACGATGCTTCCAGAAGTGATGTTGTTAGGCAGGAGGACTGAGGGGAATTCAATCTAGGAGCAAGTTTAGCATTAGTGGCCACGTGGGATGAGTCGAAATTCGAAAGTCATTGCTCCCCGCTACTAAGCAATGGGCCCAGAGCGAGTCCGTAGCAGGCAATTATTCGCCAAGTGTATCCTTTCTGCGGAAGGGGAGTGCTTACGAGGCGATTGTCCTGTGTCAATAGGACGGCGACCCCAGCGTCGACTTTTCCAACGGTCAGGGAGACCAACATTCTGGCGGACGAGCACAAATTGACAAACGTGCTAGGCAGGGCACATCAGCTGGCGAAGGAGAGCACTGGGTGAAAGTGAGAGACCAGGAGTTGAAAGTTGGTTGTTGCTGCTGTCTGGAGATTGGCTGCAGTTGGCGAAGATGCCAAGCTGGGCCAGACTGGGGACATGTGCCTGGAGCATTCGTCATCACCAGCGATCTGCAAGTTGTAACTATCACTTCTCTCTTGTTCTCTATTTATATACGGAGAATCCTCATGATGATTGCAATGCTATGGGTGTTCCAGTAAATCTATATCCAACGATTTTTCTTTCCGTTGTGGCAAACCGCTCGGGGTTTTTATACAAGCCAAGACACACCAAAGTCTATATAACTAATAATACATGGGTATCATTTAACAATCATCATATATAATCAAGATTGAAAGCCCTCTTCCTGCCTTTTCATCGGACGCTTGCGCTTGACCTTGGGCTGCACCGCTTTTGATACTTTCTTCTGTGCGGTTTGCATCTTTTGTTGCTCCCGGATCAAGCCATCCATCGTAGGCTTCATCTGCTCGCAGAACGCAGTATAATTCCCCTCACGACAAGCCGGAGTAAGCATAATATTGAGCGACCCTCTCATATTACCGCAAATCCCATCAACGGTAGAACCTGAAGAGTCCGGGTCCAACCTCCTGCCCTCCGCATCAAACCCGCGTGCATTCAACTCCTGTGCAAATGCAGCTCGTGCTTTTCGGGCGGCCCAGGATCGGACCACTCGTTTGTAGCAATTTATCTCAGACGTTGAAACTCTCCACCATAGTGTATTCGGATCACGGTCATTGCACAGGTGCTCGACCTTTGGCCTAATAGGATTGCGTTTTGCTGTCAGGTACCGGTAAGCAATAGGTGAAATGATTTGTTTCGGTACAAATCTCGCTATGAACAGTTTCGTTTGCGCAATTTTCTTCATTTCCAGAACAAATGTCCCACGAAGGAGAGAAGGTATCGGCGCAAAGAGATCATGGGAGATTGGAGAACGAGCAGCGTGTCGTCTGATAGGTATCGGCCTCCTAGGTGCGATCGTGAGGTGAAGGTTGCTCAGTGATCAGCAAATTCGGGGCAACAGCACAAAGAACCGCACTGAAGCAGCTCCAAGCAAGACCAAAGGAAATAAAAATAAAAAGGTCTTGCGACACAAATCCATGTAAATATCCAAGGCGGTGAGAAGAACATTAATAGGTGGGACGAGCCTGAGGCAAATATCAGGCCGCCACACCCCGCTAACATAAGCCATCACAAACTTGACTAAACGAGAGATTTAAAGGCACGATTGCCCCCCACTTTCCACGTCGCTTCGACTGCCCATCTCGTTTCACCTCTAGACTCCAGTTTCTTTTTCGATCTTTTGATCAGGCATACCGCGCCCAGCAAGTAT
This sequence comes from Aspergillus asperescens, assembly GCA_027569075.1. Classification (NCBI taxonomy): domain Eukaryota; kingdom Fungi; phylum Ascomycota; class Eurotiomycetes; order Eurotiales; family Aspergillaceae; genus Aspergillus; species Aspergillus asperescens. The sequence goes on along the minus strand of JAPDEH010000016.1, from coordinate 182,884 downwards.
CAACTGCTAGGGACTTTTCAGTATGCCCAAGAATAAGGGAAAGGTAAGACTCTCCTTTTCTTCCCCATTCACCCCACTCTGCCAAATTTTTGCTGTGTGCCACTCGGCCTCGCCTCCAACACCTACCACAATATTTCGCCAGCGATATTCCGTGACATCGGTAAAGCGGAAATACTGCGGTAGGGAGTGACAAATAACGAAGTTTGATCGCCAACAGCTTCAGATTTTGTGTTCGCCACTATGACCTTATGCTAACAAAACACTGCGTACAGGGCGGTAAGAACCGTCGTCGCGGAAAGAACGAGAACGACAACGAGAAGCGTGAACTCGTGTTCAAGGAAGAAGGCCAGGAGTATGCGCAGGTCGTGAAGATGCTCGGCAACGGCCGTCTAGAAGCGCTCTGCTTCGATGGCGAAAAGCGACTCGCACACATCCGAGGCAAGTTGAGGAAGAAGGTCTGGATCAACCAGGGCGATATCATCCTTCTCTCGCTGCGTGATTACCAAGACGAAAAGGGCGACGTGATCATGAAGTACACCGCCGACGAGGCCAGAAGTCTGAAGGCCTACGGCGAGCTGCCCGAGCACGCCAAGATCAACGAAACCGATACCTATGGTCACGAAGGTTTCGAGGACAACGTCGAATTCGACGAGGACCGCGACAGCGAAGACGAGAAGGACGTCGATATCGACGAGCTCTAAAAACTTTACACACCTCCGATATCTTTGCATTCCATACTCCCACAAGAGCCACAGGGTTCTTCCCGCCAGCTTCGACCATCTCCGACCTTTCTTTTCCTATCATCGGCGCGGCCATTCAAACTACTTCGCGGCGAGAAATTACTCTCCCTTCCGAGGACGGTAACAAGAAATCGACGCTTACGGGTCCTCCCTCCTTCGGCCTACCCTCAGAAGAATAGTGCTCTTCCAAGCTCCAGAGTATGGATCATTGATATTCGGGATACGAGATTACTCCATGATGATTATGGATTGGGTATATTTCCATTCTCCAGCACAGGTTTCATCGTGGAGGCGTTCTCCAGGTTTCTGCAGAGAAATGGACGCGACGCGTACAGTGTCAGCTACGTGCTGGTCTACGTCGTGTCAACGATCCTTTGTCTGTTTCTCTTTTTACTCGCTCCTTGCTCCTTTTCTTTTCTTGTTGAAAAAGCTTGGATGATAGATTTATGAAAGGGTTATGAACTTACAAAAAATACTTCCATACTATTTTCCATTCGTAAAGCATTTAGAGCTATAACTTCTACGTAGTACTGGATACTTCAACTAGCCCCCATCAAAAACACTCTTCCGGAAGAACCCAACAACCTGCCTCGCAGCCTCCTTCCCCATAAACGGATCAAGCTGCTCAACATTCATATTCGCAAGCTCCGCAATATTCCCAGTCTCAAGGATCAATCGTTCCAACACCTGAGGCGACACACCAGGAACCGCTCTTAACATCTCCTGAGGCAGAAGATTAAACGTCCTATGTTCGATCCCCGAAGCCGTCATAACATCACCCGTCCCCATCCCGTTGTCTAGTGAAATATCCACATCTAGACCGATCTGCACGGCGCGAACAGGGTCCGGCTCGGGTGCGTTCCTCTTCAACTCGGCGAAGATTTCTGCGGTTTGGTAGGGTGAGGATGACCAGATGATTTTTAGTCTAGGGAAGGCGAGTGTTAGGAGGACGAGGAGGTGTTGTGCTGATTTAGGGGCCGAAGGGTTGATGAGTGCGCTGCTGGATGATAAGGACGTTGTTACTGCTCCTGAGGAGGAGAAGCCGAAGTCCGTGAGGAAGGTTGTCCCCGGGGTAGTTGCGGAAGTGAAAGCGTCGAAGGTGAAGGATTTGTTTTCGTCAAATTCGATTAGCAGGAGAGGTGTTTTGTAGTGCTGGGACATTGTTTCGGCTTGGTTGTAGAGGCGCCCGTTGCGGAGGGAGGAGATTAGGTCGCGGACGGATTTGCGTTCGACGCAGATGTCTGGAGTGAGGATGTAGTCACCTACTGTTATTTGGCATGGGACGATGATCATGTTGTTACCATGGAGGAGGGAGGGAAGGGCACTTCTAAATTCTCGGACATCAACGACCACTCGCGGGGGTGACGCTGTTGCTGTGAGGCGGCCGCCGCCAGCGATGCGGGTGTTTACTGTTCGCAGGAATTGTTCTTGGGGATCTTCCAGGCTCTTGTCGTGCGTGAGGGTTACAGCCATGTTCTAAGATGTAATGGATTAGCTTCCACCGTTCAAGCCTGCGAGTACTTCTTACGCTTTTCTCTTTGATGAGCTTCGTGAATGAATCTTTCTCGCGCCTGACTGCGCTCAGATAACGTTGTTCTTCGACAGAGCCACTGTAGTACATGAAGTATACCCGCACATTCCTCCCTACGTGGGAGCTGCGGTACACTTCCACCCGTCGAATGAAAGCAGGGTCGGGCTCGTACATGATAATGTACCGAGGGCGGACTTCGTCAAGGATATGCTCGTCCATATCTCCGTCGAACGGATGTACCATTACCAGGTCGTCCATATCATATAGCTCGTAAAAGTCATCCATGTCCTCGAAGTCATCTAAGACGACTTCTTCCTTGAGAGTTTCTTCGGTTTCTGTAGGTTGAATCTCATCCAGGAGAACAGACATCTGTTCCGAAGGTTCAGTCTCCGCTTGAACGCTGCTATTTGGTGGTCGGGGTGTTGACGTTGAGACCGCACCTCCACCGCGGACTCGGCGGCGTTTGTTCGGAGGAGCCCTCCCTTGTTGAGTCGACGGCCATGGCGAGTCCCGGCTAGAGCCTGTTTTGGTCGCCTCATTCGCTAGTTTTCCGGACAGGTTCTTGTTGACATTGGATAATGGGCGTTTCCAGTCAATGTATTCCCTTAGTCTTCTGCGCAGCATCACATCTGCTGAGCGCCTCTTCTCTTGTTTGGCTTCATCATCCCCAGGATTATCCTGCCTCTCGTCTTCCACTTTGGTATGCATCGTACCTAGATACTCCCGAAGTTGACGGCACATTCGTTGATCGGCGCACATTATCAGTACGGTACTGTTCGATTCATCTGTATTCACTGGATTAAGATATGCGTCGGTTTCGATTTCCTCAAGTATCTCTGCCATAACCTCCCACTTAGGCTGCTCTTCCAATACCGGCCGAAGTGTGGTGGGTAAAGAGGTTAACGACGAGCGAGCCACGTCGTTGCCGATTTTCCCTTCATACACTCGCGACTTCGCCGTCTGGAAAAGAACGTGGGCGGCGTCAAGAAACAACCACGGTGAATAGTTGTGTCTTGTGGATCCTGAGGGTGGAGAATGCGCGGTGACGATGGTATCGAGGTATTTAATAAAAGAGACAGCATCGTAAGTGAGCAAGGCGCTGATAGCTGTTAGTAACCGAAATTAAGTGGCAGCGTTGTAACGTACTGGAGTATCGCCCGGAGATCACTGAGATCGCTGACAATCTGTCTAGTTCTGAAACTCACACGATGCCACATAGGATCAAGCTGGCGTCTAATAGCAATGTCAAAGCTTCTGTGCAAAGCACTGTCCAAGGTCCAATCAGCCACATCCAAACCCGTATTCGCTTTCTTGAGCTCTCCAATACAAAGCTCCACACACTCAAGAACGGCATTTTGTATTTCACGCATTTTATCGCTCATAGGGACCTCAAGCTCAATTACTTCAGCCTTTCGATGGCCTTCCAAGGATTCAGCGACGGTAACGTGGAATCGTGGCCATAGTGACGCTTTTCGCAGGAACAAGTTTCGTAGAGAATTCGCCAAGGGCGCAAATCCTGTGGTGAAAGGTTCCGGGGAATCAGAGAAGGCTTTCAGGAAGCCACTTTTATTGGCATGACGATAAATCCGGATGATGAATGCTTCGGTTGAAGTTGCGACAATTCTGCCCAGTCAGTTGGTTTACAGGCAAGCCAGAAAGCGAGTTCTTACTTATCAGCATGAAGCACAACCAGTCCAGTCACCTTCTCTGGGTCAAGTAACTCTGGGGCGAATTAGTAGCTAAGCATTGAAGATGGGAGAAGAGAAGTACTTGACAACAAATCCACAACTAGTATTCTGGATGTTACACTCAGAATACCACCTTCGGCATACATCTTTTCTCTAGAACACTATTAATATCCACACTCAGTAACTCAAAACAGCACACGCACCGCATTGTTACCGTAGCCCTATCGGTATTGATTACCTTGAGGCCCCTCGCAAGAGGGGTCTTGCTAATCGCATAATGCTCTGCCAGGGCTTCAAGAACGTCAGCAGCGTTCTGTTTGACAGATTATCGCTGGACCAACATACCCTCGCCGATCCATTCGTTCTCCCGCTCGTCCGCTCCCACTAGCAGAACTAAGTTATTCCCCGCCGCATCATAAAAGTGAAGCAGGTTTGTTATCAAGCGGAGGAGCCCCAAGCCCCGGGCGAGGATGACCAGCTCATCCTCCCCGCGGAGTTCGGTGAAGATGTCCTGCTGGAATTGCTACAGTGCATATAGTCAGCGGGGAAACACACTTAATCATGAAGACCAGAGGTAACAAGTACATACTAAGGGCAGGGACAGCTTCACCGGCGCATTCTGTCGTTCAGGCGGCATGAGGAGCCTCTTTACGCGAGCAGAACAGTTCTCGTCGCGAACTGAGGCCCAGGTGGAACACAAAGTCACGTGATATGACGTAATCAATACTATGCTCACTTTTGTGTCCATCGGCCCCGTACATATGGAGACCCCAACTACTATGTTATATTTTGTATGTATTGTAGATCATTAGGGCTCTCTAGAAGATTTCAAACTATTAGCGCCCTCGGTGAAGACCCTATCGACATAGCGAGCAATGTGGACCGGGTTACAGGCTTCACATGCATATAACCAGCTATGCATTGAAGGCCCTCGTATCAAACAGTTGCAGATTGAATGAACTAGTTCCAGCTAGTAACAATAAAATTTTATAGCTTGATATTGACCCCCGTTTTGAAAACCGTCATGGCTCATTTATTCAACTCCTTCATACGTGCCTCGATTTCCTCTCGAGATGCTTTAGGCGGCATGTCTATCCATGATGGCTGGTTGGTTATCTGAAAGTATACAGAGTTACGATGGATCCAGATTTAGAAGCAGCACTCACTGTCAGGAATTTGAGGGCCCTTTGAGATATAATCTTGGGCGCTGGCTTTCTTGCTCTTGTCTTGAGAGCTCGAGGATTCGTTGTTGTTTCCTGGAGCCGAGGTCTTGGGGTCTGGAAGGACAGGCATCGTGGTGGATGGTGATTTGCAATCTTTGAGGGCTGTTCTGATAATATCGATTTTCTGTGAATGGTGATGAAGAAAGTGACTGCCTGGAGTTTTATACAAGAACTCTGGGAAGAGTGGGAGAGTGGATGACGTCATTCAAGGTAGGACAGGCCAGGCAGAGTCATTACCTAGCAATATAATTTTGGGAGTGGCATTGCCTAGTTCTCTGGTTGCTTTTTTCCGTACGGTGAGGTGGTTGGTGTATGGACGTATAGTAGTTGTGCAAGTGATTCGGAACCCAGCAGAATATACTATATATAGTTCCGCGTAATTATTACCAGTGTCAACTGGATTTACCTAAGCGTCGAAATAGGCGTACTGTTGACAGATTTAACTAGGTAGCGACTCTTTTTACCCCAATTTACGATGATTGAGGACGATAGTAGTCTTGAACCCTTGAATAAGTGTACTTTTGGACATCGTAAGGCTGTTGTTGGTCGCATGGGAGTTCCCCACTCGTACTGGGCGGTGCCTCTTTGTTTAATGCCTGCGACTCCGCCTGCTCTCTCTCACCTGAACCTCAACTCCGCGAGTCGACTTCCCTTTCCTCCCCAATCCTGCCTTCTCAGAAGAGCCCTTATTCTGTTTTCACTGGGGATTTTCTAATTTGTTTGGATCTGTGACCCCACATTGATCCCCAATAACTCATCCCCCAGTTGCCCAGCTACGATCGACCCGTTTTCCTGCCACTGACAGGATCAGCTATATCTGTCCCTAGGAAACAAGCGCTTCCTGTTCTTCGACAACCTCCCCTGCAATGTGCTGCGGGGACTTGACTTAAGAGAATATCTTCCCTCCTATTGTTTGATCCCCTCCGAAATTCCGACTTCGCCTAACCCCGCTTTAATCGTCATGCCATCTATCCTCAGTGATGCCGACAAGGAGACGGTGAAGAGAAATGTCCCGAAGCCGGCAAATAAAATCCAGGCTGTGGCGGTTGCGCGGCTCTTCGTGGCATATCCGGATCCGCACAGATGGACATATACCGGCTTACAAGGCGCTGTTGTGCTGGCAAATGACTTGGTTGGCCGTACCTTTTGGTTGAAGTTAGTGGATGTATCGGTGAGTGATAAGCCATAGTCTTGCCAGGACTGCTTTCTAACGTCGCGCCTCTGTCTGGGACTGTAGCCTGCGGGAAAGGGTGTTATCTGGGACCAGGAAATATATGAAAACTTCCAATACAACCAAGACCGGACGTTCTTCCACACCTTCGAGCTAGACGATTGCCCCGCTGGTTTATCGTTTGCCGATGAAAAAGAGGCGAAGACGTTCATCAAAAAAATGATAGACCGGGAGAAGAACGCAAGCAAAGAGACACGCCAGACTCCTTTCGCATCCACACCGGGACAGGGCCCTACGCCCGTGGTGAACGGAAAGTCCGGTGGCGTAGGTCGATCAATATTCGGCAGCCTGCTGGGACGGTCGAGTGCACCAACGCACATAACGCCGGCGGAACTCCCTCCTGCGCCTACAATTCAGGTTGCTCCACCACCTCCTCCCCCAGCAGCTACCCCGCCACGCAAGGAATTGCCTTTCGATACGAGTGACCCATCATGGAAGGGGCTACTAGGCGAACTCGAGGCAATGGGGTTCACAGAGGACCAGATTGCGGATAATGCTGACTTCATCAAGTCGTATATCGCGCAAAAACAAAATAGCGAAGCGGAATCAGCAATACCACTGGCTGATGACAGGAAAGGAAAGGCGCCGCCTCCACCTCCTCCCTCTGGACCACCTAAAACTAGTGCTGTCAGCCCTCAGAACACTGGCAGTAGCTCAGGCAGTCGACGCGGTGCTCCTCCTCCACCACCGCCCTCACGCAAAACTCCAGCCAAGACGGACGAAGACGCAGCTCCCGCACCCCCTCGGGATCCGTCGCCGCCGCGGCAAAGGTTCCGTGCCCCTCCTCCTATCGCAGATGCCGGCAAATTCGCCCATACAACCGGCCCAGCTCCACCTGCACGTGCACGAGCGGCGTCAGGCACTAACCCTGGACCCCCTCCGCCGCCTCGACCCCCGAAAGCTCCAATGGACGACGGGCCGCCTCGATTTGGAGTTCCACCTCCATTCCAAGGGGACCGAAAGGTATCAGCTCCGCCAGCACCCCCTAGCCGTAGCCCGGTACCTCCAGGACCCCCGCCCCCCCCACCGCGTACAGCAAGCCCTGCATCACCACCCCAGCCACCCCCTAAAGTTCCCAATGGGTTTCCCCCAGCCTCGGGCCCTCCACCGCCACCACCAAGAAGCCCGGCCTCCCAGCCTCCGCCGCCTCCTCCGCCTCCTCCGCCCGGATCGCGGCCTATTCCTCCACCCCCGTCTGCAAGCGCTGCTCCGCCACCACCGCCACCGCCCCCGCCTACTTCAAGTGTCCCTCCCCCGCCCCCGCCTCCTCCACCAGTGCGTCCAGCTGCAAGCGGGCCGCCTCCCCCTCCCCCTCCACCCGGAGGCTCCGCTCCGCCGCCGCCTCCGCCGCCTCCACCAGTACGTCCAGCTGCAAGCGGCCCACCCCCACCACCACCGCCGCCACCGGCAAGTTCCGGGCCTCCAGGGCCTCCCCCTCCTCCTCCGCCACCCGGAGGCTCCGCACCGCCACCGCCGCCGCCGCCGCCTCCAGGGGCCGGTGCACCACCACCACCCCCTCCTCCTGGTGGAGCAGCACCGTTATCTAAGCCTGCTGGAGGTAGGGACGACTTGCTGGCTGCTATTCGAGCATCCGGTGGCCAAGGTGGTGGAGGCTTACGAAAAGTTCAGGACACCGAGAAGAAAGATCGAAGTGGAGCCGTGGTCCCAGGGGGAGCTAGTGAATCGTCAGCAGCAACTCCTAGCACAGGTAGTGCCCCTCAAGGAGGATTGGCCGGAGCCTTGCAGGACGCTCTGGCGAAGAGAAAGCAGAAAGTTAGCGGTAGTGGTAAGTACTCAGCTTTGAGAGTTGTTTGATATTTCGATGTAGATTTCTAACTTGATGATAGATGATGAAAAGGATGACGACGACGATTGGTGAGCGACTGGCAACCTACCGTCTTCCTATTGCTTTTTTCCATACTTCGTTGCGAGGTTTTGTTCCGTTTTTAGATACCTACATCCTCCAGTCTTCTTGTAGCCATTCATATGTTGTCTGCAGTTCCTCGATTGCAAGCTTTGGGAGAGGGGCGTTTGTCGAACTTCCAAAATTTGCAGCGTTCAGTTCACATTTCAGTGTTTTGTCTACCAAAACGGTCATACGCATCAATCATGGAGGCTACAAAATTCGCAGTGTCGCTCCAGAATATATAGAAGGTCTGGAAAGAACAGTTCTTTCATGTTGCCATATCAATTTATTTGTGGTCTGTAGAGATCTGCCATACTCCGTGCTCTGTTGCTGTTGTTGTATAGATGAGCGGAATATTGTTAATGCGGCCGATATTTTTGTATGCGGAAAACCCAAAGTCATTCCAGAACAACCGCGGAGCACGAAGAGTGGATGTGAGATTGCGAAAAGAAATCAAGGTGGATTTCTCTGCTAGGCTTCTTGCCAACGTAAAACAGAGATGCTCTCACCGTCGCCTTTGAAACCATCTGTCCCCTCAACGTCACTCCTCCGGTTCCTGCGCGCTCAGTCCGAGTCGGCTCTCTTTTCGACAAACCAGTCATCGGCATGCCGCCGTATTTCTACCAAGCCATCAGCTCGCTCTAATAACCTGTTAACACTGAGAAAAGCCTCCGATCGAGCACATCTCGAAGCCCGTCCGTTCCAGACACGCCTCTTCTCTGAAGTGAACCTCCCATCACGAGGCCGCACCGCTTCACGATGCGACACATCGCTGGTTCTGGCGTCCCCCTCCAGCGCGTTCCGGGCCTTCTCGAGATCACCACAATCTCGGACCTTCTCCTCGACGAAAGATCGTTCCATTCTTCGCAGATTCTGGGATCTCAGACGCAAAAAGCCAGCTGCCGAGACCCGCAACAGGCCTTCGTTACTTGATGATACGGATGGAGGGTTGAGCCTTGCGCGAGCGCTAGCAGCAAAAGCCTCGAACGAGTTGCGACTTAGATGCACAGAGTTTGATATTAATGGGAATGTGACTCTAATGAACGGAGAGTTCAAGAAAAGCGAGCTGATTGCCAGGGTTAGTATTGGCGTGCCGAATGGAAATGATAGAGACTAAAGAATATGCTAGTATGGCCTTCTCCCGCGTGATCTTCGAAAGATCGATTCCTCAACGCTGCCTCATATCTTTGTGCGACCGAGCACCATCCTGATCAACCTACTTCATCTTCGCGTGCTCATCAAAGCTGATCGCGTCTTGGTCTTTGACGCATACGGTTCAACGGATTCATATATGCAGTCGTTGTTCGTGTATGATTTGGAAGGAAAGTTGCAACAGAAGCAGGCACAGAGCGCGGGCGCCCTGCCTTATGAGTTCCGGGCTCTTGAAGCAGTTATGATTAGCGTGACCACCGGCTTAGAGGAAGAATTCAACGGTGTTCGAGAGCCAGTCGTGCGCGTTCTGCGCGCTTTGGAGGAGGATATTGATCGAGATAAACTCCGACATCTACTCATTTATTCCAAAAAGCTAGGCACATTTGAACAAAAAGCACGACTCGTTCGAGACGCCATTGACGATCTACTGGAGGCGGATGACGACCTCGCCTCCATGTACCTGAGCGAGAGAGCAAACGGTGTCCATCGAGACGAGCATGATCACCAGGAAGTCGAGATGCTCCTTGAATCGTACCACAAAGTATGCGACGAAATTGTACAAGCCAGCGGGAACCTGGTGACCAGCATCCGCAACACAGAAGAAGTGTCAGTTTGAAGTTCTCTCTTCTACAAAGCCAGCGCTAACTTCAACAGTGTTAAAGCAATTCTTGACGCCAATCGCAATTCCCTCATGCTCCTCGACCTGAAATTCAGCATCGGCACCCTCGGTCTCGCAACAGGAACCCTCTTCTCGGCCCTCTACGGCATGAACCTAAAAAACTTCATCGAAGAGTCCGACTTCGGCTTCGGCGCCGTCTCCGCAACCTGCTTTGCCATCTCTGCTTTCGTCTGCGTCTACGGCCTCGCAAAACTACGCAAGTTGCAACGCGTCCGCATGTGGGGTGAAGCCGGCGTCGGCGGAACCCCAATCATCCCTCTGCCTACCCGTAATAGTGCCCTTCCAGGCCACAGGGCAAACTGGCGCGCTGATTCCATCGAGCCTGTTTGGGGCAGTATTCCCGGCGAGGGAAGGGCAGAGCGCATGAATCGTATCAAGGACAGTGCGGCAGCGTCGGCGGCGGCGGCAGCGCGGTCCGCTGCTTCTAATGCTGCGAGTAGCAGGGCTACTTCGTTGAAACGCGCGATCAAGTTTCCTTCCGGTTCCAGTTCCAGTTCTGGGTCTGGGTCTGGGTCTGGGTCTGGGTCGAAGCCCATTAAGGACGCTGATACCCAGAACGGTGACTCTTCATGAACTACACTATTCCCATCCTTATTTATCGTCGCCATATAGTCTAATGTCTTGACAGCGAACCATACATACGGTCATGATTGAATATTCGCGATTTGATTTGCATTTGAGACACTCGGTGGATGGAGTCCGGAATGGCTTTCTATTTTCTCCTCTTATCGTCCAATGATTTAGACTTCATGTACTAATTTGTCTTTCACCCCTTTCCCCCTATCTCTTCTCCCATTTTCCATCATTTGACCTTCCGGAGCTGGAGTTGGAGTACCTGTGAGCTTTTTGCACTCGATGTCGATAGATCGATTCACCCTCTTGGTATATAGACAGACTAAAGTCCCCAATCAATGTATATCTAGATAGAAAACAAACTCCACTGGGCATCTATCTTTTCTCCCTCTACTTTACTAAGTCTCCATGAGTCAATATAACCCCCTTGGCCAAGCCAAACCAGACCACATACTGCTGCATGTCTAGAGCACTAAGTATGACTTTGCCCACTCCCACCACCACCCGCCTTCAGCCCCTTGGCCCTCTCAACCCAATTCCTCGCCGCAAGATACACACCACCATCACGGGCACACTCCCTATCCACAATCGACGCGACCTGCGCTAGCACCTCTTCCTTTTCATATTCCTCTTTCCCCTCCTCTTCTCCTCCGCCACTACTAGTATCCCCACCCCCATCCCGACCCTCAAGAGACTGCCGTAAAGGAAACGTCCCAAGAACACCAATATTCCTCGTACTCGGAATCCTCAACAAAGTCTTAAGCACATCAAACCCAACCTCACGGGAAACAGCAATAAGCTTATCCGTAAGCGCGCCGTAGGTAGATGTGCCAAAGGACGCGCTGTGTGGGTTTTGTTCTGTCTGGCGCGCTTTGCGGAGAAGGGCTAGGTCTCCTGTTTCGATGGAAGATGGGTTTTGCTGGTCTCTTTGAGTGGTGGGATTCGAGGAGGAGGATGAGATTTGAGGTTGGGGTTGGGTCTGGTTCTGCGGCGGGTATCGGTGTCGTGCGCCTGAGAGGGAATGCGAGCAGCATGGGATTGCGAGGAAGGGGGGTGGGGAGGTTGGGTTTAATAAGGCTGTTAAAAGGGGTGTCCAGAGAGTGAGTTCGTCTGCGTGGTTGGAGATTATGAAGGTGGTTTTCTGGATGGGGGAGGGTGAGGGTGAGGGTGAGGGTGAGGTTGCTGTGTCGGAACTGGAACTGGGGTCGTCATGTTTCGACTCCGATGATAATGGGTGATTCTCGTCCTGGACCCGCATGGAGAGCGTATCGGCAAAAGGCTTTGGGATGTAAATATCCTCCTTTAGACGCTCTTGTATATCGGGAGGGAAGATACTCCACGTTTTCCTACGGCGCGCATCGAAGCCCCAGCCGGGGTATCCTTCGCTTAGGAGGATGTAGACGAGCACGCCGTTCCCGCAGGCGATGTCTACAAAGCCTGGGAATTGTGTTTTCGACTGTGACTGCGACTGCTTTGAATCGTCATCTGGTATCAAGGATTCTTGTTGTTGTTGCTGTTCATCCTCAGGCACACAGCCATACATATCCCGCCACAACTCCACCAAAAACGCAGCGACACCCAAATCTTCATAAACATGCTTGCTTGGTTCCGTGCTTTCAATCCAGCGAGCGCACAAGTCGGCCGCGTACTTGATCTTAAGCCGCGAGTACGTGTCCTGGACTCGCTGGCGGGGAATCACGTTGTCCTTGATAGGTGCGTAGATGGATTGAGTTGTTGGTGTTTGTGCTTTGGAATTGAGAAGACGGCCTCTTGTGATTCGGATTTGGACTTCTATGAGGTTGGCGAGGGTCCGCTCTAGGCGGGTGTGGATTGGTTCTATTGTGTAGGGGAGGAAATGGACGGACATTATGCCAGTTCCAGCTCCAGCTCCAGCTCCAGCTCCAGTTTCTGTTTCGCTTGCTGGGAGAGTTTCTCCAGAAGCTGATTCTGAGCTAAGCAAATGAGATGCTTGTTCGCATTCGTATAGTAGAGCTAGAGACCGAAGAAGCGGGTGATAATACGGCAGCTCCTCCTTCGAGGAAGCATGCGGCGTATAAACGACGAGAAACCGTTCCCTGCTCGACTCTGACTCGGCAGTGGGAGAAGCCACCTGTAGGTAGAAGTGACACGTCTGATCTAATGGCCGATCGATCTGGGAATTCCTCGGAATCAGCCTCCTCACAACTGTCCTGCTAAGCTTGAACCCAGGGATATCCCGAGCAGGCAACGACTCCACTTTTTGATATCTCGGCGTCTCGGCATCACTATCAGCCAGGATATCGGCACGGAACAGCACGCTAGAGCTCAATCCCGGGTTCGCCAGGAGGAAGAAAGTCGTGTCTTGGATGTCTCGTAGCGTGTATGGGATTTCATACTCTGTTAAATCTGGCGAGGTAACCCATGCTTCCTGTGGATCTGCGGACGCAGCTAGCACTGGAGACGGCTTAAGTGTTTCAGAAATCGGGTTGCCAGAGAGTCGTATTAAATCTCTTAAGGACTTTTTGGCTCTGCCCATGGCTGGCTTGGGCTTCTTGAAGCGTGGGGTGTTGGAGATGTTTGATCTCGCTTGGGGGAAATAGGTGCTTAGTCATTACATCTACAAGAACAGCCAGAGGTCTATAGATCAGGACAGGAAGAGGGTCATTGGTTAACCAAATTAGAATGATAGGTAGAAGATATCTCGTACAACTATCTTAGACGGGAACAATGACAAAGGCTTATGCAGCCATGACACACCAACCAGTCCCTGACAAGATCCTGAAATGTAGTTCCTATGACGCAACTCTCTGGGTTCCTCCGCTCCTCCGCATAGATCTCACCGAGCCCCTCTGCTCCCACTTCTTTCAACAATCGCTTCATTAGCACTTTTCATATAGTTAAACCCGACAATTCCACCTTCCCTTCTCTTCCCTTCCATTCCGTTGATATTTTCCAAAATGGCCCCCCGCTGCTTCATCATCCGCCACGGCGAAACCGAATGGTCGCTGAACGGCCGACACACGGGGATAACAGACCTCGCCCTGACAGAAAACGGCGAGAAGCGAATCAAAGCGACAGGGAAAGGGCTTGTCGGGAATGACAGGCTGATTGCGCCAAGGAATCTGGTTCATGTGTATGTCCGCACTCAATGCCTACCTTTATAATAAATCTAATACTAACGGTGTTGCTGGGGCGCAGGTATGTCTCTCCACGGGCCCGAGCGCGACGGACGCTTGAGCTCCTCGAAATTGGGTGCAGGGAGCGCCTTCCCTGGATGGAGAAGCGGAATTCCGAGACCCAAGAGCCGATCCGGACGGAGGCACAGGTGGAAGTCACTGAGGCTGTTCGGGAATGGGACTATGGCGACTACGAGGGCTTGACCAGTAAGCAGATTAGGGAGCAGAGGGCGGAGCGTGGGGAGGGGCCGTGGGATATTTGGCGAGATGGATGTCCTGGTGGAGAGTAAGATGATCCTGGTCCATTTATCTGCCAGCAGTGCTGTAGCAGCTGACTGTCTATCCACTCGCAATAGATCGCCACAGGATATCATCAAACGATTAGACGCATTGATTGCCGATATTCGAGAAAAGTACCACAGTCGGTGTCTCTCGTCGGATTCTGACAAGGGGGACGTTCTTGTCGTCGCGCATGGTCACATTCTTCGTGCCTTTGCGATGCGCTGGACAGGACGGCCATTGAGCGAGACGGCGTTGATATTGGAGGCTGGAGGAGTGGGCACACTGAGGTACGTAATAGGAAGAACCACGTGCACTATTGAGTGTCACAAACATATCCTAACAACTTCATAGCTATGAGCACCTTAACATCAAAGAGCCGGCAATTATTCTTGGTGGAGGTTTTGTTGTGGAAAACTAAACTTTGCTGTTCATTTAGACACTGGTTAGAAATAAAATAGAAGACCTTTGACAGAGACAGTACCAATCGTGAAAGCCCAGACTAGGTAGGCCGATCAAGGCAAGAGAATCAAGCTACCTGAATATATCATACTGACGGGGAAGGAGATGAAGAGACACATTGACATGGGGGTATGGGTCTTCAACAACATGTACCCAGAATCATCTCCCAAGATAGCAAGCTGCTGGTGTCCGCTTTCGACAGTCTTCGAATCTCTTCTTCTTTTTTTGTCCCTATCATCTTCCCATTCCCCTTTTCCCTTTTTTCTTTTCCGGTCTCATGGCCTCTTTCCCCATTCTAGCATTATTCAAGGACAGTTCACCCCCTTGCTGATAAGTGCTGAAGTGACCACCTGGCATTCCTATCCGGCGGTCATGTGGCAAGCAGATTAGTCGGTTCAGAAAAACCCAGCAGACGTCAAAGGATTATATCTGGTTTATTGGGTCTAGATCGCAATGTCCGCGATTTTCGCCCTATCCATCCACGACTGCATGTCTTTCATTCGAAGAATACCAGGAGACCCGCGTTCAGGCTAGAGTTTAGACAGCTGAACTGCTTGCATTGAGGCTGCTCTCTCTTGGTCTCTGAGCACCCACCCTGCAACCGTAATTAGTGTGCATGGTATGTCCACCTCGGTGAACACTTGACACCAACATGGGTGAGTCTGGTCTGCCGCTGCATGACCGTATCTCGGTGGAGAACTTTGTCGTGGAAAGCCAAAACGCTATCGATCTAAAGAGTGGTCAGAGACAAATTAGACCGTAATATAGAAAGAAAGAAAAGGAACAAATACTCACTCCACCCATATCATCATTATTCCACTTCTGAACAACACAGTATCTGTCCTCTCTAGTTCCCACCTTCCTCATCCTCATCCTCACCTCCATCATCCTTCTCCATCTGACTCTGACTCTGACCCTGGGTATCCCCCTTAACCCCCTCCTCACCAAGAACCTTCGCAGACCCCATAAAGAGCGCACCAACATACCCACCCAAAAACCGTATATCGGCCGCCTGCACCGCCGTCATGCGCAGGAGGTTCTCCGTGTCCGCTAGGTGTGTGTTAAGCTGTGCGAGCTGCGAGTGGAGGTGTGCGTATTGGCGGGTTTTGGCGGCGGACATGGATGAGGGGCCGCTGGTGGCAGCGGGGGTGGCTGATGAGGGGAGGATGGAATGGCGGGAGAAGGATTGAGAGTGGGAATGGGAGTGGTGGTGAGAAGAGTACATTTTGAGAGAGTGCTGTTATTAATTATGGGAAGGATGAATTTGGGTGTCTTTGTTTGGAGGTTTATTTATTTTCAGACTGAAGTGCATTGGAGTTGATCGTTCCCGATCACGTGGGCAGCCGTCCTTGTTTGTCACATTTGACTTCTGTCAAGTTACTACTTGGCTACCTTATTGAATCATTGACTCAATTTGAACGCCTTGGATGGAATGAACTTCAATTCGTGTTTATTGTCAATCAGATAGGCACGGCTCGACTGGCCACAGAACCCTCATTAGAATAACCCGCAAGAACCAGCCAAGTCAAAATAGTCAACTCATTGCTCCTTTATGCGCCGCAAATACAAACCGTGAAAAAGGAAATTGTAGGATGGCGGGGTGGCTAACAAGCCCATATAGAACAACTCAAACAACTGAACAACACTGGTAGGAAAAGGAGCTATAGGCACGGGGAGAATGAATGGATGACAGGCGTCTGCAAGAGCAACTGAAGGTCAAAAGCATTGAACACCAACAGCAAGTGTTGCGCAGACAAGATAATGTACAGCAAAGTGTCATGCATTAGTATGATTCACTGGCGTTCAAAAGGAATCATGGTATAATTGCAGCGAGTCAAAAAACCGTTCTCATCCACAAGGACTTCTGGCTGCTCCGTGTTCATTAGATAAGACAATGTCGCAGGAATGAAAGACAAATGACCACATGCGATATAAAACTCCCACCCACAGATGCGCCCACCTGAATGAAACAAAACGGACAAAAAAATAAATAAAATGGAAAAAAAACAAAAACAAAACGAGCACGTCCCTTATGTATAAGTGGTGAACAGAAACAGTATGACAGGCGGGCCATTTCTTACCCTCCTTGCCAGGCGTCTCATTAGAAGGTCTTCTTTATAACAAGTAAGCAGCGCTCTGAAAAGAAATTATCAAGTTTAGACAATAGCGGGAAATGAATGGTGGGGGAGCGAGACGTGCGGATTGGGAAGGAAAGGTCAAACGATGGTTGTTGGTTGTGGCGCTCGACCTGTACGGTTGTATGGGGGGCCTCGTCGGGGGCTCGTAAATAGGGGGGGGGAGGACGCTGGATATCGTCGTCGTTTAGCGAACGAGCGCCGCAGCCGCAGCTTGCTGCGCGCCTAGGCTGATCTGGCTGCTATGGGCCGAGTTTTCGGATTCAAGTGTGGCACTAGCGCCGCTATCACCACTCTCCGCGCTGGCGCTCGCACTTCCGGTCAGACTTCTTTGTTTGGGAGTACCCTTGGCGGAGTACGGGTTGCTCACCCCATAATGTTGTTCAACTTGCTGCGGACCTACCGCGTTTCCTTGCCCGGGAGGATGCCTGGGGACCGGTGCCCGCATGGCTCCCGGTGGCGACGGATGTCCGCCGTTCATAGGGCCATTCATGTGCCCATTTGTCGGGCCGTTCATCGGACCGTTCGGCTGCAGAAGACCATCTTGGGCGGTTCCTGGTCGACCCATTCGAGGGCCTTGGCCAGGGCCGGGGCCGGGACCCCCACCGCCAAACGGCGCCCCCGGAGACTGGCTATTCCGCCTGCTTCCGGGATATCCTGGGTGCGGAAAGTCGCCCATTCGGCTGGCTGTGAGTGAGTTGGCACGAGACCCTTGGTGCATTTGGTTCCTATCAACAGCTCCGTAGCGATTGGACGAGTACGCCATCATAGGGTTATCCATGAGAGAGTCATGGAGACCGGGGATCTCTTGCATGATACGATCACTAGCACGTTTCCTGCCTCCAAAGTAACGACCAAAAGAAGATCTTCCGCCGTTGACATTGATTTCGGGGTTTCTGCGGAATTGGCTGGCGTTAGGAGCCTTCTTCGTTCTTCGTGACGTTATACTCATCATGTCCACACTATCCGGGTCAATGTGCCGAACAGGTATATTGTCCATGGGGTCAAAGTAGTCATTTTCGTCCTCCTCATCGAAAACCGACCGGGGTGGAGGCGGTCTGCGTGGTCCTCGCCTCATACTCATTTCTTGCTCCCGAATCATCAGTTCCCGCTGGCGCAGGGCTAATTCTCGTTCTCTCAAAGCCATATCTGATGAAGGTGGGCCGCCAGGAGACACATCGTGGTAGCCGTTAGTCGCAGATTGAGGAATCGCGCCCTCCGAAGCATCGTCATAAAGTACCAAGTGACTAAATTCTTCGAGGCCTTCTAATGAGGGTTCTCGGGGAACACGACCAGTAAGGGGATGCGGCTGGGCACTCCCAGGTCTCGACATTGGGGGTGGGCCTCGTCTCGGCGGCATCATCCCTGACGAGATTCTGCTAGGGGGCGGACGCATCGGGCCGTTTCTTGAAGGAGGAACCGACGAGACTCGCGGGGGTGGCTGAGCCATCACGGGAGGCGTCGAGCCTCGAGGTTTAGTCAAATTGGTGGTATTGACATGGTGTAGCAGGGCATATAGAGTCTCGATGCGGGGGACCTTGACGCCGAGTTGCATAGCTAGTTTGACGGGTGATCCGAGATAGGTTTCAAGCTCCATCGGCCGTCGAGATTGAAAATCCTGGTACATTGTGCTTGGCGTGTCGATGGAAGTCATTTTATCAATCGTTTTCTGAGCAAAATCGCTAGGAAAGGAGCATTCATGCGCCGTAGCTAGGTCAACCAGCTCCTGGATGAGATCGGACACGAGTTGACGTACTCCCACTTTTTCTAAGAGTTGCTTATGGTTGGCGGTTTCGAATATGACGCTTGCTGGGTGGAATGCAATAGGACTGAGAAAAAAAAAAAAAAAAAAAAAAACCGGTTAGAGTGATCAAAAGTCCCATATATCTCAAGAGCAGGGGAGCTTACCCTATCATACGCTCAAACTGCTCCTGTCTAATGTTCGTTGATACTTGACAATTAACCTGGCCCGAAGCCAAGGTCATCGCCAAGGCCTGAGCCATATCGTTCTGAATCTCAGGGGGGATGCCAGAATGGCTACTCGTAGCACCGACGCAGATCTCGGATGAACCGAGGTGCTCGAATTCGCTCGGACCAGTTTGGGTTATCTCGATACCAGACACCAGCGACAAAACAACATTGGTCGGGAACCGCTGTTCCAAGTGCGATTCGACACCTAGGGTATTTGTGGTATTGACCAAGATACATGTATGTTGAGGGGTAACCACGGACTCGATAACCGCGGCCAGATCGTATACATCGGGCAGTGCCTTGACGCACAGGATGACATAGTCGAAGGCGTTTTCACGAGATGCGGCTTCTTCCGGGGAGCGGACGACTGCGATAGACGAGAGTTCTATTTAGCAACGTAACTCCAAGATAGACGTAGGTATGTTCGAAGGAGGGCTCACCATGACGAGGCTTATAACGTTCGGTTCCAAAGGTTTTCGACCTAGGTACGATTAGAATACGTGGATGGGACAAGTCGAAGCACCTTGAGAGAGAAACATACTTCATAGTCACTCCATATTGAGAAACGGCCTCGAAGCCGGCTTTCCAGACTAGTGTCACGTCACAGGAAGTTGTTGCCTGGAGCCTCCAGGAGAGGAAGGCAGAGATGCCATTGCTGCCCACTACACAGGATTTTGTTAGATGACGGACCATTCTCGGAGCTTCCGGGAAAACGAAGGGGGACTGCTTTGATCGATTGCGAGGTGTAACAGAGACGGGAGGACTGGAAGCACCAGGTCGAATCGGTCGAGCAGGGTCCCGGAGTGATGAGTGATCACTAACCTGACAAAATGCGCAGGCGCGGCGGAGGAGCCATGATCAGCGATCAAAAATGGAAGGAAGCTGATCCCGCCAGCCGGATGCCGATATAAGGACGGCGGACGATACTGTTGACAAACGACAACTCCAGAGGCACGATGGACGCTACCTATCGCTGAACGAGTGGACGCGATTAAATGGTCGAAGGCAAGGTGATTTTTTGATCAGACGAGAGACCAGGCACCGACAGGACGACGAAAAGCACGCGAGCGAGAAACGAAGGTCGGGTAGGAGGAGAGATGATAGAGGGAGTGAGAAAGGGGACAAAAGAAGGAGGAGAGGGATGGAGTGCAAAAAGGAGAGAGATGGAGGAGTGAGGATGGAGAATGATGGATGAATGGATGGATAAAGGTGGAAGCAAGAAACACCGTCGGTCAGGTTTAGGCGGAAAGGCAGCCCGATAGAATAATTCAAGAGCTTATGGAGCCCTGCGTATTGACGATTTTCTTTCCCTTTTTTTTCCTTTTTTTTCTCGATTGGTAGTCCAAGCGTCTCTCCCTAACAATCGTGGAGCCCACCAGAGCTTGATCCGGAAACGGATCCAGGGAGGCGATAACTGACGAGAACTGTTTGCACGCGAAGAAACTGAAGGAAAACGAGGAAAAAGGAAATCAAGAATGTGCTGGAGAGTGTGCAGGCTGCCTGGCCTCCAGAAAAAGAACGGATGTGCTCGCAGTGCGATTCAAAAGCTGGCAGGGAGAGAGGATTGATGAGGGATACTAGGACTACGTAGATAGATGGATACGGCGATCGCAGTCCATGGACGAGATTCTCTCGAGCATCACTCCGGATGCATCTCTCCTTTCCCAAAAATGCCCCTCGACATCTACTCCTTGGTGTTTTACGTGTTCGCACTATTTAGTGCAGTATTTACCAGCGAGTCATCAAATGGATCATCCTGATTATGTGTTTGAGACACGACAGCCATCCGCTAATAATAATAATAATAATAATGTGGCCAGGCGAATCCACTTCCCAGGTCAAGAATGAGACCGAGCACTCGGTCGGACTCGGTCAGAATCTGATTCTAATCAATTCGAAACGTTGAAGCCAAACCGCCCCGATCTAGATCTGGCCGGCTGCATTCTCATCATCTGAGCCCTCTGTGAGATGTCCCCAGGAGCTGGGGAGACAGGTGTGACCGCCTTGCCCTGCGAGCTCCTATCAAGCTGAAGCCTTTTTGCAAGGCAGCTCGCGGACGGCGATGGGTGCCTCCCGCCCGCATTGAGCGTGTTGATCGGACACGGCGATGCGTAGGACAAGCTGGGATGCAGGATCGTGATATGCACCCTCTGATCTTTCCTTTTTCCTGTCCTGTCCTGTCTCTATTTTGCGATTGCTTCCCTGCCGCATTCAATGCAGGAGACCACTCGATTGCGGACTGATCTAATCATGATTTAACTATGGAGGAGTTACCTCACGAATCGCCGCCAATATTATTGAAGGAGGCCGGGGAAGGGGGAGGCAGTGTTCTTCATCCCAGCATGCCATAGTTTTGTCCGGAGTAGGGATCGGCGCCCTTGGACAGGGGACAGAAACGGGTGATGCTGTTTGCAGCTGTTGATTGCATCCGGGCCCCAGGGACCCTGCCGTTGAACTTTTGGTTCCTCCGTCTGAGTCTCACAATTTCCCTCTTGTGGTCTCACGCCGTCTTAACTCCAGAGCGCCTCCCCAATCTCCATAGGTCCAGGGCTCTTGGGGTTGTGTGGCACGTTAGCCACTCGCCACCGGACGATCGCGATCTACAAAAGGCTAATGATATCCAGAACTTCAAGAGGAACTTCAATGAAAGGTGTTGATCTTCAGCCGCGTCGGGAATTATAAGCCGGAATTAGTTGGCAACAGTCGCAACACTATTGTGCACCACCAGAGTTCTCCAGCAGAACGCGGACGAGCCTTATTTTCACTGCGCCCTGTTATGAGATGAGTATGGATGCATCAGGGCTCGACCGAATCAGAAACCCCACTGAAACCAAGATAGAAACATCCATCTGCATCCATGCGGTGATTTGCGGCCGCATGAGGGCAAGACTCCAATCGTCAACCGCCGCCCCACCAGGTTATTTTCTGCTTGGAATCTTGGAATCTTGGAATCTTGGACTCGGAGCATTTGCCAGTGTTTACTCCCCAGGGTCGGCAGTTACTGAGAACAGTGAGGACAGTGCACGTTCTCAGCCAAATAACATGTCACGATGGATCGATCTATCGATGACCCCGTTGAACGCACACTGTCAAAGTCGGCTGCTGCCTGTACACATCAGTTGGGCTAAAAACGCCCACTACGTCAAGATGATCGCACGCAGGATTAATGCCAGCGATCAGCCACTTGGACTTGTCCGTCATTAATTTCATCGACTCGCAACACTTTTCCCCTTCTTTTCCACAGCAATCACAACTCACACCCGTGAGCCGTGGAGCACTGGAGTCTGGAGCCAACCCTTCTAAGTCCATGCTTGTGGCTTGACTTCTTTGTCAGTGTCTCGTGTTTGTCTGTCACTGTAGTGACCTTACAGTCGCACAATGCATTATCGCAGTTACCAGGCCAATACTTCAAATCAGTGCTGCTTGCTTTTTCAGCGTCCTCAATTTTCCGCCAACTAGTAACCCCAATAGCCCAAGCAATTGAGTTTGAGTTCGTTCCCGAGAAATGTCGCCCGTTCCACGTCGACTGCGAATGACTGGTCGAGTTCACTCACTTGGTTTTGGCCCTGATTCCTTGGCTGAACTGCAGTGCTCTCTACAACAGGGCTGCTCTGAAGTCATAGTGGTTCCTTCCGTATCGATACGTACACAACGTCCCCATGAATCGCTTATCTCGACCCTGCAAAGAGACAACTTGGGCTCAAATCTCACTTAAGAGCCGACTCAAGAAGCTCTATTCTGCGGCTCTTCGTAGGCTTTGCGGGCCCTCATCTTCCGACCAACCTGACCGTTGCCACCTTGTCGGGCATTAGAAATCCCCGACAGAGCTATACTACGGCGGTTCTCAACACCGACTACCCCGACTCTGTCTGATTATAAGTAGCCTACTATTCCCCTTTATCCACGAGAAATAATCTCTTCAAACCCATACGAATCTACGTACCATCATGCCCCCATCCAGCCCCAGAATCGCCATCATCGGCGGCGGTCCAGCAGGACTAACACTAGGCCTCCTCCTCCACAAGCACGATATCCCATTCACGATATTTGAGCTTCGCCACAAGCCCACAGACGAAGAGCTCACAAAGCCTTCCGGAATGCTCGATCTCCACGAGGAGTCCGGCCTCGCTGCACTCCGCGAATGCGGCATATACGACGACTTCCTCCAGCTAACAGGCGAATGCTCTGAGGCCCAGAAAGTCGCAGACAAGGACGGCAATATCCTCTACACAGATGAAGGCGAGCTAAGCGAGCGGCCGGAAATCTCCCGCCATGCTCTAACTGCCCTCCTAGCCTCCAACCTCCCAGCCGACTGCATTAAATACGGACATAAACTCCTCTCAGTCTCTGTCTCACCACAATCTACTACTACTGAGTCAATCCTCGACTTCGGCCCCCAAGGCAAACACCCCTTCGACCTCATCATCGGCGCCGACGGCGCCTGGTCCCGTGTCCGCAGCACCCTAACAGACACAAAACCCTTCTACACGGGGATCCAACTCATCACAGCAACAATCACCGCCATAACACGCAATCACCCAACACTCGCCTCTCTAGTCGGGCAAGGGACCTTCTCAGCCCTCGGTCTCCACCACGGGATCATGTCCCAGCGTGGTCCCGCAGACTCAGCCCGGATATACACCTCCCTCTCGATCCCAAACGATGAGGGCTTCGCATCGACGTCAGGGTTAGCGGCCAGTGACATCGAAACGGCCAAACACCGTCTTTTGACAGATGAGACGCTTCTTGGTTTGTTCGCGCCTGGACTTAAGAATCTTGTCTCTGTTGCTTGGGATGAGGAGTTTGGGGCTAGGGCTGAGGCTGCGTCTGGTGGCGGTGGTGGAACTATCGAGATCAAACCACTCTATACACTCCCCACGGACTCATCATTCGCGCACTGTCCTAACACGGCTATTACGCTTATCGGTGACGCAGCGCATCTAATGTGTCCGTGGGCTGGTGAGGGCGTGAACCTTGCAATGTGGGACTCGCTGCTCCTTTCCCGGGCTGTGATTGAGGCGTTTCAACAGAGACGGGATCAGGATTGCGCGTCCTTCCTTGCGACCCTTGACCCGTTACTAAGTGCATTTGAGACGGACATGTTTGCGCGCGCGAAGGAGAAGGCCGAGGAGACGGTTAGTAACGGGCAGATGATGTTTGGAGACGACGGAGCGGGGGCATTTAAGAGGTTTTTTGAGAGTGTGTATGGTGCAGACGGTGAGAAGTGATGGTTTTATACCCCAGTCTTAATTGGGTTGGATTGGTTTGACTACTGTGGGAGAGGAATAGGGAAGTGAGATTAAATAGATAATAGAAATCAAATAAAGCTTCTTCAACCCTACCTACTACTTACGTAGATTGAACCGCACAGACACCGGGAAGTGTGAATTTGGACATCTTCTGTATAATCTTATCGCAAGTACATTTTTTCGACCAGATGTCCCAGATGCCCTTCCCCGAGCATCTAACAAGACAAATCACATCCGAACCATCGCGCCAAAAGCAAAACAAACTGACGTAATAGATAGCAGAAAAAGCCGGCCACCGAGTTTACACTCGCTCAAGTAACGTGGCAGGTGACATATAAGCGTCTATGCCATGTAGGTGCTCGAGTCAACACCATCCTCGGGATACTCACTGTGGGAAGTTTGTTAGCTCGCTATTAGAACCCCTGAAGGACGGAGAAGGCTTACGGAAGGGCGACTTCGAATCGCTTCTCAATATCCTTTAGGACCTGTTCATCTTCCGTAGTGCTGACAAAGGAGATAGAGAGACCCTTGGTACCGAAACGACCGGCACGACCGACACGGTGCAGGTAGGAATCAGCGTCGGCGGGTAAATCGTAGTTAATGGCAAGGTTGATTCGCTCAATATCAATACCACGTCCGAAAACGTCAGTAGCAACACAGATACGCTTGTTGAACTCCTTGAATTCTTTGTAACGTTTGATACTACACCATCTATTAGCAATTGCCTTCGTAATCGGGCAAAGGGATCTTACCGCTCCTCCTGGCTGACACCCGAGTGCACGGCGATACTGGGGAAGTTACACTCGCGCAGTAACTTGTCGAGCTCATTCGCACGGACTGTGCTCTTGACAAAGATAATGACTTGGTTGAACTCAAGGCTGTCCAGGAGCTCGTTCAATTTGCGGTTCTTCTCTGCTTCACTGAGTTTAATGTAATATTGCTGCAGACCGTGGAGGGTGAGCTTAGTGTCATCGTCAACATAAACTTCCAGCGGATTCCTCATGAACTTCTTGCAGATAGGTCGGACCTCCTGCGAGAGAGTAGCACTGAACATCATGACCTGCTTGTCGGTGGGGGTGGCTCGGAAGATTTCCTGGACATCGCGGCGCATATCTAAACTCGTGGGTAAGTGGTATGATCAGACTTAAAAGAGTGTGGAAACTTACCGATCTGGTCTAGCATCTTGTCACATTCGTCAAGAACAAAGGCCTTGACGTTGCGAAGCGAAAGCTTCTTGTCGCGAACGAGAGCATTAAGACGACCAGGAGTACCGACAATGATGTTGGGGAAAGTGTCTTTGTTCGACAGTAGCTCGATATCTTTCTGGATGGGGGTACCTCCGTAGAAGACAGCGGTCTTCACATCAGGAAGATACTTGCTGAATCGAGCATATTCGTTCTTGATCTGATAAGCCAACTCACGGGTGTGGCACATAACCAAGACGGAACACTCTCCGGGAACAGGCTCCAGTTGGTGAAGGGTAGTAAGGACGAAGACAGCCGTTTTTCCGAGACCAGACTTGGCCTGGCAGAGAACATCGACGTTGAGAATAGCGGTCGGGATACAGACTTGCTGGACTATGGTGAGGCGGAACGGTATGTTAGAGT
Organism: Aspergillus asperescens; assembly: GCA_027569075.1. Classification (NCBI taxonomy): domain Eukaryota; kingdom Fungi; phylum Ascomycota; class Eurotiomycetes; order Eurotiales; family Aspergillaceae; genus Aspergillus; species Aspergillus asperescens. Next base: position 157,303 of record JAPDEH010000016.1, on the reverse strand, counting down.
TTGGTTCGAATCCATGAAACTTGAAAGAGAAAAGGCAATTCGTCCCAAGGTCCGTCCATCCCCACGAGTGATCGACTACGCAAGGTCAAAGGTTCCAGGCCCATCTTCTTCGCCTGAATAACCGGAAAGTGCAAGCTATAAGCATGCCAAAATATCAGATCAACCGCTGGAGGATAGATTCAACGTCTAGACCCCCGTTGCGCGAAAGACGTTTTCCGTCCAAATCTGTGGCAAGCGCCCCGTATTTTCGGATGCGCATTATTTCACCCGGATCCGCTCAAGACGACAATCTGGGGAAAGAACCGGCGAAATCGAGTTTTTCGCCATAAGTCACTGAAGCACTGAAGCAACAGGTATAAGCTGTGGAGCACTTTCCGCACGGCGCGGCCATTCTCGTGATGTTCTAGAAAGAGACATCTTTCATGGTGCCAGAGACCCGAGAGAAACAGATGACAAGGATCGACTATGGATCCCCTTTCCCGAGGAGATGGACGGACGTTGGAACATGGAGCTATGGAGGAAGGCTATTGGGAAAGAATATGTGATGGACTAACCCTCCGAAGGATGTTCGAAACCGCAATCGGTGATAGCACGTAGAAGTTCGCCCTTGAGCAAAAAGTCGCGGAAACCGGTCGAATGGATACCAACGTAACTTCCCTTCTTGTCCGCACGGCCACCAGTGACCGTCAACTCGCTACCCTCCTTCTTAGCCTGAGCGCCATTGGCGGTGGGGGCAGCAGTAGTGGCTGCAGCGTCAGTGGTCTGCAGCTCCTCATCAGAGTAGTCAATGAGATCCTCCTCGTGAGACATGTTGAGAGATTGTGGCGAATCGAGATGAGATCGAAAGCGAAGGGAAAATGCTGATTACGGAGTCGCGTCTGAATCTCCAGAAACCGGTGTCTGGGATAGCGGAGTTGGAGAAGTCGAAAATTGAGGTTCAAGGTTGAGATTGAAGATGAAAAATACAAACAGCCGCTTTTATCGAGGCTGCGGGATGATTTGAAGGGGACGGCGATGATGAAAGGAAGGAATCGAGGTGCAAGTCGCGAGGGATGAAAGAACAAAGCGGCTCCATTCACGTGACTACAATTAGTCAGCCAGGAGCCGCGGGCATGCCGCTTTGGGTTAGCATGAATTGCCACAGATCCAGTTCATGAATATCATCAATTCTACCCTGCGTCTTTTGCAGTGAACCACAGCGCCTCCTCCAATGGCGAAAACAAAGGGCAAGAAAGGCTCTGGTGGAGGAGTCAACAGCCATGTGCGCGCGCGAATTAACTACCTTTACAATGCAGCCACATATCTACAGTCCGCAAAGACGACGACGTCCCGCGAAGCCATCAAAGACGTCGCGAAAAGCCAAGACAAAATGGAGTTAGACTCTGCGCATATCGTACCGCCCGTGTCGGCGAACGAACCGAGTACTCGCGATCGGGTTGAATACCATCCGCAACTCGCCCGAATGTGCATCTCCCAGATGCGGGGGGTGTCGCAGAAATCGCAACTTCGACTACCGATTGAACAGAAACGGTCATTCTGCAAGCGCTGTGATACGTTGTTGATTCTTGGGATCAACTGTACACAAGAGCTCAGAAACCCAAGTCGAGGATCTAGGAAGCCGTGGGCTGAGGTACAAGTCGTTCGCTGCAATATTTGCCGCACAGAGAAACGGTTCCCTCAGGCGGCAAAGCGGAGCCTCAAACTCTCAGACCGCAGGAAAGACACACAACCAGACGCAGCCAAACCGACGTGATTCAAATACAATTTGAAGGCCAGTGTGAACCAGCTTACCCAAGTCCTGCACGGATGGCCATTCGGAGTTTCCATTTGTCCACAAGTATGAGAGGAATTTGTTTACTCCGGACGCGAGAGGGCGAACCTACTATTCAGCAACCACTGGGTGACTATTACTCTTCCTAAACTACAGCAGAGAGCCGTGCGCTGGACTGGATGCTGGGATTATAAGGCGTCGCTAAACCGGAACCGACAGCGGCACCTGCACCTGCACCAGATAGCATGGGATTCGGAGCCCGAGCTTCGATTGCAGGTTTCCCTGCACTATAGTAGTTGGGGTATATGGACCGACTATTGGTCCACTGCGGACTTCCCAAAACTCGTGGATAATAGCGAAGACACCCGGCCTGTTTATTTTTATTTTATTTTTTGCCGTTCGCAAAGACGGGAAATACCTATTCATGCGACTCTTCGGGCAAGCTCTAGGGCATACAATATACTTAGGTTTATATAGACCCCTGCCTATCGGCAGCGCCCCCGCGCATCAAGGTTCATCCGAATAGATGGCAAAGAAATTGCTCAGGAATGTATTTCATATTTGTTGCGGAAATGTCCGCGAAAACAAGGAATAATTCGCTTGTCAGGAGATGAGATGGATTAGACAAAGGAAACAACGGAAGACGCAATAGTAAAATTAAAACTCCTAAGCACCCCACCGACGCGAGTAAACGCCAACGCTAGAAACGTAATTATACTGTTATCCTGTGGGTTCTTATTTCAACGTTGTTCCACAATAGCTAAAATTGCTGCGAGGCAGGTATCCAATCTTCAGAGAGAAAAAATTCGCCAGATTTGCACGCGAAGAGGGTGGTAACCAAAACAGAAGCAACATAACACGAAAGCTAGTGAGGCCACATTTGGGGGGCTAAAATAGGTTATAGATGTCATAACATAGGCATAATTTCAAATCACAAGAGTCCGTGAGGACAGGTACAGTATATAGGGATTTTGGAGATATTTTTTTCTCCTTTCATATCTCTGTCGTAGCCGTCGTCGTATTGGCGGTCGTGCAGGTCATACTTTCGTGATCGTATTGCAGAGGGTAGGAGCTTCGTCTGGGAGGGATAAAGAAAAAAAAATCATTGTGCGGATTAGGCGTTTGTATAGACAGTGTGGAGTTGGAAGTGAACGCCTCCAGGGCTAGAAATTGGGTTAGGTTCTTTCGAGAGTGAAGTGTAAGAAAATGGGAAACGCGTAAGATCGCGGGTATATCGCAGCATATCCGAAGTATGAATAAAATATGCTATCTTTCATCGTCGTCGGCGAGCAGCTTGGTCAAGGCGTTGGTCTAAGCCTTCTATTCGGCCACGATATGCTCTCACGATTTCTCTAATGTGTCCAATCTTTGCCAGTTCGTTCTCCAAATCGTCAATTGAGGACAGTATTAAACGGGTACGGGCGATCTCTGCGTCGGCATTGCGGATAACGTTGCCAGCTCGGTCATAGCTATTTTGAATGGACAGTTGCATTTGCTCCTCCAGCTAATGCGGGACAGAGTCAGCGGAAGAAGGACTACTATGTTTGCGCACAGAATGTTGCATCGTGGAAGATCGGTTCAACGAATCGTCTCAGGAACCGGGGATAATCCCGGCACTAAAAGAAAAAGACATAAAAATGAAAAGAAAGAACGTACATATTCGAGGCGATTCTGAATCTGTTGTTGTAAACTGTCTAACTGATGCGAAAGTGCCCGGAGGCTCATCGGATCCAGCAGTAATCGACCGTGACTGCTGGCGGCACTGGCAGCGCGCGAGCTGGAGTTGCTTGTGCGTCCAGTGCCTCTGCCCCTGGAAACCCCATTGCCGGTATGCCCACCCTGTAGAGCGATCTGCTGTTGCTGTCGGAGAATCTGGATCTCGGAGGAGGTAAGGCCAAGCGAGGTATCGGGAATCGAGGCTGCGGACATTTGGTCCGCGCAGAGACATGCTCTAACCGCGACAATCTAGGAAGCGCCAGCCGATCTCAATGTAGAAAGCTGGGACGGACCGAAGTTCATGATGCTGATGACCAAGATTGGGAGGAGAGAGACGGCGCGGAGGAGTTGAAGATAGGGGAAAGCGGAGGAGAGTCAGAAGAAGGTAAGGGGAGAAGTGGCACGAGGACAAGTTGAACACCCCCCAACGGGAAGCGGGTTATGGTTTCAAAAAATAAAAAAAGGATGGCTAACCGATTCTCTGGCGTGATTAATATAGCTTTATCAGAAACAGAAAAGGGAAGGAGACGATGGAGCGGAGGGTGGATGGAGCAAATGGATTGGATCGTCGGCGGTAAGGAAAAGAAAAAAGATACTAAAAATTCGATAAAAGAGACCGCGGCGAGTCGCCGCCGCCGTCCAGTCAATCGGATGTTACACTAATGGGGAACGAGGGAATCATGATCAGGCCCCTTCAGAGGAGTCGAGGGAGGGTGGGATATTAATATCACAATTAAGAGAGGCTGCTCAGGGATGGGGAGACTACAAGTAGGGACGGGGTCACGATGCAGCGGGGGAAGAGGAACGAGGGATGATAGGAAAAAGAAAAGAAGATGGAGAAGGCGAGAAGACGCGGAGATGCAAAGAACAAGATGGGGCTGAGAAGCATGAATAATGAAGCACGAAAGTATCTACATCCAGTACTTGAGAACCTTGAAGCTGCACCTCATACAATCCATGAGCCTCACGTTTCAACTAACAAAATCCCGGATCCTAATTTACATCACCTCGAGGCCTCTGATTAGGACAAATCTGCCCTATCAGCTTGACGAATAATGCAGAAAGACCGGTAACTAAGTTAATTAACGATGTATCGATCTGTATGTCGCCCGTCCACCGCCTTCTCCATCTCTGGATCCATCTTCGCTCTTCTCAACTCAAGCTCCAAGTCTTGGTCTCGACCATCTCCTCACCATCCAACCACCATATCTTCCCTTACAGCATCGGCCGCAACCCCCAATTTATTCTCCGCCAATTGTCTAAAATCCGAGCGTCCGGTTTGCCGCTTTTGACGCCTTTCCAGCCGCTTCCACTACACACTGCCGATACCCATCATTCGCGCATCTCCAGACAACCCACCGACCTAAACTACCGCTGCCCAACCTGTGAGGCTAGAGCCCTACGTCTTGCCCTGGATTATTCCATTGGGTCTGGGGAAATCCCACGGGCGGCGAGGAACAATCCGACTTGCTCAGCTATTTTTCACTGCCTGCAGCTTACCTCTACTCCCAACCTGTGAGCGTTCCCCAATTCTCCCCAAGCCCGTCTAGTTTGCTGCAGCTGTCTATGCTTCCCCGCTGCCCCTCCGAGATAGATCCTCTTTTCTGTTTTCTTGTTTTTGGAGGCACTTGACTGACGCCATTCCCTAGTCGCTCAACAGGACCTCATCGAATAATCATCCAACACCCCAGTCCGATCTACGAACCACTCCCGTATTATCTAGCTGAACCTTGTCATTCCTCTCACGCCCGTGTCATTCTCTTCGGACCAATTGGACCTCACGACCCAGGAAGAAAAGGAAGGACGAGCTTTCTAGACTCGCAATGGCTCGAGACAAGGAGCGTTCGGTCAACCCGGCTGCAGCGCAGCGGAAACTGGAAAAGCAGAAGAATCTCAAAAAAGGAAAGGCCGACGCGCTAGCCCGCAAGAATGAAAAGCTGGGGCGTCGCAATCCAGAGCGCATTCAGCGGCAGGTCAACGACCTCAAGGAATTGGAGCAGTCAGGACAGGGCCTGCGACCACGTGAGAAACAGATTTTGGAAGCTCTCGAACGGGATTTGCGGGCTGTACTGAAAGCCCGAGAAGCCTTGGGTGAGAAGGCACCCAGATTTGAGAATTTACAGCATAGGCGGGGTGACGATCACCCGCGGGAGCGCAGGGATGGGGGGGTATTGGGAAAGCGGAGGCGAGACGGTCGCGGACGCTTTGGAGAGCAAGATAGCGATAGCAGTGAGACTGATGAGGAGGTGCGGAGGATACCCATGCCACGAGATACTCCTCCACCTATCCCGCGCGAGTACGAGAGGAGAAAAGAGGCAAACGCGGGTGTCGAGGGTATCGAGGGTCGGGACCCGCATTCCCTCCTCCCAATGAAACCTCCGGGGACAGACTCGAGGACAGTCTACGAGGCACAGCCCGAAATCCGTGACCTACGAAAAGAAGCTGTGAACAAATTCATCCCAGCAGCTGTGCGGGCAAAACACGAATCAATTCGCGGCCAGGGAAAGCTATTAGAACCGGAAGAACTCGACCGACTAGAGAAGGCCGGGTATAACGCCGGACCTGCAGAGACAGCAACCACCGCTGAGGAGCAAGAAAGGCTCGTCGAAGAAGAAAGACGGTTCAACCAAGAACTCCGGTCCGTCCAGATCGAGGAAGTCGAAGATGAAGAAGCGTGAATGATACCCACTTGTACTTTAGTAACGATAAGCCCGGATTCAACCTAGCGTAGGCACCCCAAACATGGAATGTGATGATACCTACAGGACCGTCACACTACAGTCGAGAATAAAGTCGAGCCCTGTGCATCCCAAACTACACCAACTGACCTCACTGGTGATACTACATCCAGTATCCTCCGGCCTCCGGTCTAGATCTAGATCTGGATAGGCCGCATCATTTGGCTCTTGTAGTCCATGCTATCCCTGATGAAACAGTACATCAAGCTCTAGCATTTTGTGTCCAGGGTTATGGATGTACTTGAGGCAGTACAAGCCAAATTAGGTCCAATTATGCAGCTGGTAGGAGTGGATTATATACTTGAATCATTCTCATCCACAACAGAATCCCAAGCTTCAACCAAACAATATACATACCGTTAGACAAGACAACACAACGCCATTAACGCCATTTAAACAATAAACTATTCCTCCGGAACATCCTGACCCATTTCATGTAATTTCATCGCAGCCCTATGCCGACTCTCCTCATGCACACGAGGATTATGCTGAGCACTACAACCGAAGTCAGTAACCATATTTCATCAATCAATCAATCAATCAATCAACCAGAACCAGAAAGGGAAAAAAAAAAAAAATACTAACGCTTTCAACCCCCCAGCCACTCTAGTCGGACTCTTCGACTTCTCCCGATAAAGCTCCTCCCTAGCCCCCTCCTCATCCAAATTCTCGAGCATCATCCGTGCATGCTCCTTTCCTTCGGCCGAGACGAGCGGGTTATGCAGTGCCCTACTTAGTTGTGCCTATTAGCTATCCGCTTACTTAATCATATCTTACTTGTCCCTCTCTTCTCGTGCTAGATACTAGTAGCAGAAGGTAGGTTTAGGCCAGGAAGGGGGCCATACGCCTTATATCCCCGAGCAGCATTGATTCGCTCCTCCGCCGAACGAGGCTTTTCACCGGATGGATGGTGGCGATGATAAGCAGCGTGGGCTGGGCCTTCGTTGTACAGCTCTTGGCGTGCTTCTTCCTCGTCTAGCTGGAGGAGCATCTGTCGCGCGTGTTCTTTGGCTTCGTCGGATACGTGAGGGTTGTGGAGGGCTCTATGTGGATGATTGGTTCAGTATTTATATACTTCTTAAGGGAGGGGATGGGGTTGGGGTTGGGCACGCTTTGTAGCCGCGAGCGGCGTTGATTCTCCCCTCTGGGGTAGTTGGGTTTTCGTGGGAGGGCATGGTGGATGGATGTGTTGTGAATAGTACAGGTATACAGGTGGTGATGGAGAAGGAGAAGTGTATAGGTTAAATGGGTGCATACATTTAGTACAGCGGTGGTGATGTCATACGTCCGTGGAAACGCATGTTCAATGATGGATTGTTCTTTTTCTTTTTCTTATTATGGTGGCGTGACATGGTATTCAACGCATCTAAAACTCTGACAATTACTTGGTCCCACTTAAGGAATAGTATTGTAGTTATGTTATGGTCTGCATCCCCCTACACTTCCCGACTGATATCATCCCCAGAAAAGAGAGATACCAAACACAGCGGACAATTGTCATGACTATTTAAGATCCAGCTCTCTAGACATTTCCTGTGAAACACATGGTGACATGGGAGAGCATGGATCGGATTCTCATCGAGGACCGCATCAAGGCATATCGTACTGATCCGCCAATTAATATAGTCAGCACCTAAGTAACGATCCGACTGGGCAAGGGAATGGTTGATTGAACTCTTTAACTTACCAAATCAACAACTGACTAGAATACTCCACTGAATGATTTACTTCTGGCATGGATTTTCGATAGTCGTTCAGGGTCTTCGTTGGTGCGACTCTCTCTAGAGACTGTAGTCTCGCTTTCACGTCTTCGGGTGTGGGAACTTCTTCTTCATCCCCCTCCTCTTCTTCTATAGATCCATCCGGGATGATATTCAATGCTTGACGTGCAGAAACAGAGAGCTTTAGTAGCCTGGTTGCTTGTAAGTGAGTCGTTGGATATATAACGAAGAATACTAACTTACCAGATGGTGCTGCAAACACTGACGACAACCCATAGGAAGAGAAATATCCCGAGAAAAGCATAGTCTCTAGCTGTGGATTTACGGGGCGTATCGCGAGAAACCTCCATCCCTAGGTTCTGCTGTTCTGGATAAGTCTCCATTCCTCGACTATTTCTTGCGCTCAGAGGATATCAACAAGGAAGACCACGAGATGAAGCTTCTACAGGGGGAGGGATTTCAAGAATAATAAAGAATTTAGCTACTCGCCTGATAAGCGGGTAGTATTTGGAACTCGGGTTGGTGGGGGATTGCATGTTTTGGAGGTGCCCCTGTGCCAAGTATATTCGAGGCCAACGCTGAACAATTGAGGTTGGTCGCTTGGATTCCGCATGTGGGATTCAAAGGAACAGCAGGTTTTTTTGGTCTCATGATCGCAAAGTCGAGTGATATTTATCATTGAAGGGAGTGTGATAAGACGTTCATTCGATGTTGCCACAGGTCGGAACCAGGAATCGAGCTGGTGGTGTTATCCCGAACCCTAATTCTAAGTCAACAGTCAGGCAGGCAGGCAATCCTTGGCTTTATCTAATATAAAGTCTCGCTAACTATTTTTTTTATTATTATGTCTGTGTGCTATTGGTAAAACTATCTAATAAACCCCAGTCCGATACTTCCCCGATATGAGACTCCTGGGCGAGATGACAAGTGCCCTGGTCATAGGGGGCATGGTTCGCGACCCCACATGGCACACATACTAGGAGTACTACGAGCCCCAAAAGGTGCCATTATACTTTTACATCCCACCATAATTTTCCACTACCAACAGACAGACGCACTTAACAAAGCCAAACCCCCCTAATTCTGCTCATGCACCCGATCAAGCGTATCCTTCAACCCCCTGGCCGACACAGCTATCTGCTCCTCCTCATCCATACTGAGCGGGACATGAACCGTATGTATTACGCCAGTCCTCCCCAGAACAACAGGCAAACTAAAACAACACCCAAATTCCGGCTGGAAATGGCTGACCGGCCGGATATCATGCTTATCAAGCAAGATGGACGCACAGATGCTGGACACAATGGACCCGATTCCAAAGGGCGTTGCTCCCTTCGCACGAACAATGCTTCGTGACTGATTTCTGCATTCATTCTCGAGGTCTTTCTCGTTGATGGCTGCATTGGGCGGTAGTGCTTTATGTAGCGGGATACCGCCTACGGCGGCGGAGGACCAGGCTGTAACCTGTGAGTCGCCGTGGACGCCCAGGACGTAGAGGTCGAGGGAGTTTGCTGCGATCTGTAGCCCGTCAGAAAAAAAAAAAAAAAAAAAAAAAAAAAGATATTCAAGTGGCTAGATATACATACGCCAGCCTGATCTGCTAGCATGCCACGAAGCCGCGCGGAATCGGGAAATGTGCCGGATCCTAGCACTTGGGAGGGTGGGAGTCCAGAGAGATCTTTCGCCAACGAGGTGAGGAGGTCCACGGGGTTTGCAACGACGAGGAGGATGGTGTCTGACCTGAAAGGTTTCATTTCGTTCACTATACCTCGGAGAATTGCCGTGTTGTGGTACAGGTAGTCTAGACTAGTTTGGGCTACTCAGGTCAACATAGGTATACCAAGGTATGTATGTAGGACAAGGCCGTTGTGAATTGGGTAGTATATACCGTAGAAATACTTCGACCCAGCAGCTATGACCACAATATCACATTGTCGAGCTTCTTGATATGTTGCCGCCCGCACGCGAGTGCTGCTGCCATTCGTGTAGGCCACGTCAGACAGATCTCGCACCTGGCCATCTCTCCATTCTGACTTGATGTCGATCAAGAGTAGTTCACTCGCAACCGAGGCAAGGATGAGGGCGTATGCCGCGGCAGCACCGACTTGGCCGACACCTATAATTGCAATTCGCCGGATTGGCTTGTCCATATTGTCCACAGATTTGCGACTCGAGTGGATGGATTCCTTCAGAGTACTAAGTAATGTCTTGCAAGGCTCTTTCGCATTGTGGCGGGTAAGATCGGTGGATGGCGTGTGGGATGATGCTGCCCTAAACTCTGTGAACCAACAGGATCATGATGTTAGTTTTATGAGGTCACCTTACCGCGTGTCTGTAATTTTGGAAATCCAAAAACAAAAAAAAAAAAACATCCCGCCGACTGGCCAATTAAAATTCTATCGCATCCTGTCACCAACTACCTACAAGGTAAGGTAGTAAAAAGACAGCCCAAAAAGAAAGAACAAAAAAGAGTAAAAGAGTAAAAGAGCAATCATGACAAGGACGAGATTCGAACTCGCGCGATTTCTCACTAGTAGAATCGAATTCCTGAAACTAGCGCCTTAACCACTCGGCCACCTTGTCGACATGTATTTCCTTTTTCAGTTCAGTCACATGATGAGCCAGACCCGGATCTCGCCCAGTCTGGTTAGTGTCATGGAGATCTGCGTATTATTCTGTATTACTCTGTATGTCCAGCCCTAACATACATCAAAGTTCCTCACTCACAGACATGGAAGATTCTATATATCTAGTGCTTTATAACATCACGGCTGTCCAGAAAAGCTCGGAATCCGCCTTCCAATCGAATCCCGGAACATCCTAGGCATATTGATATCATCACGAACCCACTTCCTCCCAGCCCAAAGGGCCTCATTCGGCTTCAACCCCCCACCACCCCCTTGATCCTGTAACCTCCTCGCAACCTCTTCAACCTCCCCCCAAACCCGCAAGATATTCTCGCCTGCAAACTTGCCAATCTGCGCATCAGTTGCCCCGCGCTCCATCAAAAGTTCAACCAGCCGGGGATACTTCGACACATCCTCCAGCCCAACCGGCGTCGCAGGCGTACCATCAAAATCCGAGCCAACACCAACATAATCCCACCCGGCAACATTCGCAATATGCAAAATATGGTCGACGACGTCGTGGATGGTAGCTGCAGCCGGGTCATCCGGTCTCAGGAATCTAGTGACGAAGGTGACCATGATGATTCCGCCGTTTTCAGCAGTCTTGCGGAGGACGTCGTCTGGTGCGAACCGCATTGATTTGGAGAGGGCATGGGCTCCGGAATGGGAGAAGATAATAGGGGATTGTGAGAGCTCTAGGATATCGCGCATTGTTTGGTGAGAGACGTGCGAGAGGTCGATCATCATCCCGAGGCGGTTCATTTCTTTTACGTATTCGTGCCCGAAGGCCGTTAGGCCTAGGTCGTCTCCACCGGCGGAGACGGTGCTGGCGGCTGTGGCGAAGACGTTGTCGCAGTTGTGGGTTGTTGTGATGTATCGTGCGCCGAGGTCGTAGAACATTCGCAGGGCTGCGAGGGAGTTGCCGACTTGGTGGCCTCCCTGGGGTTGCGGGTTGTCAATCCTAACGTTTTTTTTTTGTTTTTTTTGGGGGAAGGGTTGGGGGGGGGGGGGAACTGGTTGATTATAACTTAACTTACTTCTATCCCGATATAACTACCAATCTTCCCATTGTGGAAGGCCTCACGGGCACAAGTGGAATTGTCGCAGTATTGAAACGTGTCGGGATATTCGGCCACGAATCTCTTGGTAATATCAATCTGCTCGAGAGTATCACGCACAGTCCACTAGCAGTCCATAAGCAATGGAATTGTATAGAGATTATTCAAGGCTATATGAACCAACCGTAGGATCCTCAAATCCAATCTCCTCCCTCGGATCCGGACAATGGATATACGCACTCCAGAACTGGCCCCCCACCAACCCCTCTCTCAGCTTCTTCCGATCCGTCTGGCTCAAGAGTCCCGTGTTGAAAGTGAACCTGTCATTGTAGATCTGATGTTTCAGCTCTGATCGGATGAGATAGGGGAGGTCGTTATGCCCGTCGATTAGCGGGACCTTGCTGAGGACGTCTCTTGTTCTCGCTTGGTAATCTGTGGGATCGATTGTGATGCGGGGGGAGAGCAGTCCACTACTGACGAGGGAAAGGGCTGCACCGGCAGCGAGACTGATTTTCATGAGCCATCCTAGTGATGCTCTGGAGGTGCGCTGGGCGGGTCTGGACACGGCGACTTCTTGGTTCTCTGCCCTTGGGGATGGAGGGATTGTTGTTTGGCTGCTGCGAACGAGTACTGGGGTTTCCATGGTGGTTGATCGTGTATCTCTCTACATTTTAGATATTTGGTTTACTTTGCTGATGAGTTCGTACTTTGTAGACTGGTTAAAATCGAGTCCCCGAGTCGCCGTTTCTCCAACTGCCGAATCGCCGTTTAGATCACGCAATAACGGTGCCCGCAAATGTCATCTTGGTATGCTGGGCCACACGGAGTCTAGATCCCATAATTTGATTGGATGTATCATATTCCAAGATGGCGCGTCCTGTGATCGTGAACCCAGTGTTGTGACACCGACCAACTACTGCTGCCTTACCCTAATTCCGAGTCTAACACAAAAGAAAGAGAAGGCCAACAAATCAAATGCCAAGTGGAAACTCATCAGTTCTATTAAAAAAAAAAAAAAAAGCTAACCCTGGCTAGTCGGGTCGGATATCCACGACCAGGAGCCCAGATCATGCAGTCCATCCTCCTCCAGAGGAAACGAAGCAAAACCACCACTACTCGTACCAGCACCGTGCTGAAACTCTCCTCCTCCTCCTCCTCCTCCTCCTCCTCCTCTGCCGTCTCCTATACTACCATAGCCAGTGTCATAATTGCCATTTGGCACCAGACTTGATAGTTTTTGTTTTTGCGTTTGGTTACGACCCTGAAACGTCTCCACCGCCGCACATTTCAACTCCGAATACGCATTCTTCGCCGATCCCCAAACCTCACCAGCGGATTTGAGAAGACCCATGAGTAACCGGACCCGGTCCCCGTGTAGTTCGATGCAGTTTTTAAACGGCGCGTGGGCTCGATACGTCGCGAGCTGCACGGTGCCGCAAAGCGCCAAACAGGGAATTAACAGCGGGGACGACTTTTCCATGCAAGGGTAGATAGAGAAAAGATTGGAAATCTCTTTCGATGCCTCGGTTGCTTTAATCCCGTGGACTTGCTTTGTGCAGGATCTGATGGGGGTTCGTGAGGGGCTTTTTGTTGTTGACACAAGGATGGTGGTGGTGGTGGTGGTAGATACAGCAAAGTCCGAGCTTAGATCACTGCGTGGGAAGTGTAAAAGGATGGTAGCGGTTTGAGCGAGAACCTCCGCTTCAAAGAGCAGCTTGTTCACGCGTCCGTAGGGGTCCATGAATTGTGCTTTGGCCTGTGGGAGGGAGAGTCGCCAGCTTGCCAGCGCTGCCATGGTTGCTTCGGATTTGTCTGTGCTGGGGTCTGATTTGTCCAATGCGACGACCTTTGCTATGAGGCTGGCTGCTTTTATGCGGTACCACCATGAGGACATGGATAGCGTTTGTTCGTCTTCGTCGGTGAGGAGGAAGTCCTGGTAAAGTTGGTTGTTTTTGTTGTTGTTCTTGGTGGCGGTGGTAGACGTGGTGGGACTGGGTATAGTTGTATATGGATCTTCGTCTCTCGGAACTGGGATGTCACCGTCAAGCGTACCGGTTAGAAAGCCAACTTCTGGCCAAATCGCGGTCATGTAGCCGTCTATAATGTAGAGCTCCCACCATGTCCTCTGTCGGCTCTCGAGCTCTTGGCTATCAACGGGTGAAGGACAGGGCTGGTGCATGTGGAGCTCAATGGCGAGGTCTCGCGCGGAGACAAAGAGCGATCTAGCTTCGTCTGCGCTTCCTTCACCCCAAAGGACAATGGAATACAGTAGTTTTGCTTGAACCGCGGACACGGATTTCTCGGTGAGTGCTGTGAGTTGTTGGGTTGTCTTTGAGCCCATAGCAGGGGCAGCAGGGCTGGTTGTTGAGAAACGCCTTCCAATGGAGACTACCACCGCGGTTAGGAACGTGGGATATTGCCGTTGATGGTAGAGAGTCTCGGGGAGCAGGACTGGATGTGCCCTGTGGAAGTGCTCGTAGTATAAACGGACGAGAGACATTTCTGCTGCGCGTTCGTCGTCCTGCAACGGTTCACGGGGGATTGGTATTAGGCATGGGGATGGATATGAGAACTGGGGGATAATCCCTTCATCAGGGCTAATAATAACAGAGGGGGAACTAGACTGTGACTGTGATGGAGGCTGAGACGGACGCTCTCCAAGGTCAACCTCATTCTCTGGAAGCTGGAAGCTCGCTGGGTCTAGAGTAGCTGCATGGTCGAGTGCATCCAAGCCACTCCGCTTTCTTTTCCCCCCTCGACGGGATTTCAGATACTGGCAGGAGAGATTAGAAGCCAGACACCGCGAGCACTGGGGGGATTTGCCGTCGCATTTCAGGTGTCTCAGTCGGCATCCGGTGCAGGCCAACGGCGCCGGGCGAGTTTGGTCTCTCGGTCTATAACCAGCAGAGGAGGACATATCTTTCTCGACGTCTACAAGTATAACCAGGCAAATGCAAATGCAAATCCAGATGCAAATCCAGATGCAGATGCAGATGCAAATGCAAATGTGGGTACGGGGCGGAAGTGCGGTCGCCGACTTGAAGATAGCGGCAGCTATCACGCCATACTCCAAGAAATGATGGCACTCGATTTCTCCAACTCTCCAGGATTTCTATTAAAAAAAATCAAAAAAAAAAATCAAAAAAAAAAAAAAATCACTAGGCTAGAGCATATATTGCACTCCCGATGAGAGACCCTGGTGATCTTTCTCTTGGTCCTCTGCCAATCTTCTGTTCAGCCTTGCATACACCATCCGCATGTAGATGAAAACCGCCAGACACCCTGCCAGACACCCAGATACCGTGATCAAGGCCGGTCGATAAGTCGGCGCATCCTGGCTGCGATAAACCCCCGAAGACACAATCCCACCGAGGTTTTGAGCCATAGACAGCAGTCCCAGGGCTACTGCACGCTCGGAAGTCGATTTCGTATTGGCCCCGACCCACGCCGGGACAAACAAGAGAGGAAGAAACGTCCCTGAGACAATCAAGTAGGTCAAGAAATACCCAACCCCCGTCTCCTTGACCAGATCCAACGATGCAAAAAGCACCCAGCCAATTAGGGCAACACTCGACGAACCGATCGCAAACCAAGCTCTTTGCTGCGTTAGGTCGGAAAAAAACGACGTCGTCATCATCACGGCTGCTGCCACGAGGTTAGGACCGATGGTGAGGAGGTTTGCGCGGACAGTATCCTGTGTCAATCGCTTGATCATAACCGGGAGGAAGTTGGAACTGCTTGCAGACCCCACTCCGCAGAGCAGTGTGGACGATGCGAAGGCCCATATTTTCCAGTCTCTTAGGACCGCTAAGCCCCTGAGCCAGGAAACGTCGGTTTGTCCATGGGCCATCCGTTGAGCGGCACATTTCTTCTGGGCTGAGCTGAAGAATCTGCTTGTTTCGACGTCTCGAGGGAGCCAGACGAAAGCCCATGAGCCAGCGACAACACCCATGGCACCTTCTATTAGGAAAAGGTATTGCCATCCCTGTATAGCTTTAGCCAACTTTCATCATTACCCAGGTAACAGTCAAGACTCACCGATAATGGACCATCCCATTGGAACGCCCTATATGCGATCAGCCCGCTGATTGCGCCCTAACCGCGATAGTTAGTACCAAGTAACCAAGAGTGGAAGGCAGTTCAACGCACAGCTATAAACCCCATAATATAGAAAAACGACAGTCGAAACGCGAGCTCCTTGCGCGTGTAGAAAAGCGAGCAGTAAAACGTCGCGCACGGCATAAAGCCCGCTTCCATCATTCCCAGAATCAGGCGACACGCCAGCAGGCCTCCAAAGTTCTCGACTGCAACAGTGATCATTGCAAGGCCTCCCCAGCCAATGGCAAGAACGGGGAGGACGCGGGAAGGGCTGAACCGGTTGGCGAGGACGGTAGCCGGGATGTTGAAGATCGAGTACGGGACGTAGAAAACGATTAGAACTAGGGAGTACTGGTTGCCGACCAGACGGAGGTCCTTCTCGAGGGTTGCGGTCTTTGCATTTCCGAGATTTGCGCGGTCGAGGGTGTGGGTGAGGTAGAGGAGTGCTGGGTGTAAGTTAGCTGATGTTGTATAGACTGTCAGAGCCGCGTGTTGTACCGAGTGTAGGAAGTAGAACTAGGTCTAAACGTCTCACTAGAGACTTTTCCACTGCAGGATCAATAGATTCTTGCGACGTATCGCGAGCCTCCACATCTGGGAGCTTCGTACTCATGGCTGACGAGGCGACGATTAGTATAGAACGGTTACTTTCCACTGACGACTTACATACACTTTAAACCCCTGTTTCCTACAGGAGTATTCTTGTCAAACGCCGAATACAATTGAGGAACCAATGATGGAAAGCGAAAAGAACCTCCACAGAACGGGGACTCGGTCTCTCAGATCTCGTCATTGGGGTAAATGCTGATGACATTGTTGTGGAACTACCAGACAGTATCAACCACAAATTGCGTGCCCAAGTACCTCGAATTATGAGACAAGCTATCATATTCATTTATTTAGAGAGCAAGTGCTTCGTTTGAATACGCAGATATACGCCGCTGTCAACGGAGACATTCCATGCTTACAAGTCGACCATGGCTCTCCTATCCTTGCTCCTACAATCACTTGGAATCCCCATCCTGGCGCTGACAGCCTACATTCTACTAAATGAAGCACTGCGCTGGAGAAGCCGAATCAAGAACCTAAACGGGCCCAAAGGCCTCCCTCTTATCGGAAACCTGCTTGATGTATGAGGCCACCACTCTCTGAGCCGACTATCCAAGTCTCTCTCTGACAATATCATAGATCAATAAAACATTCTCCGCCGAGCAATACCGCCAATGGTCTCTCACACACGGCCCAGTCTACCAAGTCCAGCTCGGCAACTCCCCAGTCGTCGTCGTCAACGCAGCAGAGGAAGCAAAAGTGCTGTTTCTAAACCAGAGCTCTGCGCTCATTTCAAGACCAGTCTTCCATGTCTTGCACAAGGTGGTTAGCAAGAACGTTGCCAGCATAGGAACTAGTCCTTGGAACGAGAGTTGCAAGTCGCGACGCAAGGTCGCTGGCGGGGCCTTGAACCGGCCGAAGGTTCAATCGTATGAGCCGGTGAGTTGGTACTTACTTAGGTACTTAGTGTGTATCTATCTATGTATGGATAACGTTTGCTGATGGTTATTGCAGATTATCTTGAGAGAAACTGAGGATTTCATCAAAGCTTTAGCCCTAGAATCGGCTGGAGGCTCGGTCGACGCAGACTTCACAGCTGCAGTCCATCGCCTCTCGTTGAACATGGTGATGACATTGAACTACGGGATGAGGTATATCAATATCAACCCCCGGTGTATTTGCCAACTTGCAAGCCCAATTCTAAAACGTGCTTAAACAGAATCGCAAAAACAACAGACCTCAAAGACGACGCCTTCTACGCAGAAGTCATCGAAGTCGAAAACGAGATCTCAAGGCTTAGATCGACCTCCAAGAATCTAGCCAACTACATTCCACTTCTTCGTTTCCTGGAACCAATCTTCTGGCGAAAATCAGCTGCCCACGCAGCTGCAATTGGAAACCGCCGGATCGCGTATAATAATGAACTTCTCCGCCGGTTGCAGGACGCCGTTGATCGGGATGCCGATGTACCCTGTATCCAAGGCAATGTCCTGCGTGATCCTGAAGCTGTGGGGTTGTCAAATAATGAGCTTCTCAGTATTAGTCTGAGTATGATGGCTGTATGTATTTCCCCCCCCCTTTTTTTTCTCTCTTAGGGTGTAGTTAGCCATACTGCGATTTTGCTGAGACGAAGACAAAACAGGGCGCAGATAGCACGCAGCCAACTATCGGCTGGGCTTTCATCTTGCTTGCTCATCGACAGGATATTCAGAAGATAGCATTTGACGAGCTACAGCGAGCGACCGGATCCGGGTATACTCCGACAGAAACCAAAGATGTTGATTACATCTTCGCTCTCGTCAAGGAAGTCCTACGCTTCTACCCCCCATTACCTCTATCAATGCCGCGAGAAACTACAGTCCCGGTTCAGTATAAAGATACGGTAATTCCCGCCGGAACCATGGTCTTCTTAAATACGTGGGCTTGTAACCATGGTATGTCTGTCCATTTGCACACACACACACACACACACACACACACATAACTACTCAACTACTAAGTAGTAACTAACAATCACCCCCAGACCCAACCCTCTTCACCCACCCCTGGGACTTTAACCCCGGAAGATGGCTAGATTCTAGTTCAGAGAAACATTCCCACCAATTCGCCTTCGGATATGGATCCCGGATGTGTGTGGCATCGCATCTAGCCACACGGCTCGTCTATACGGTTCTATACCATACTATTGCCAATTTCGAGATCCATCCTGCCTCTGATGCATCGAAGGATGAGTCGGATCCTGTTAAGGGAATTAAGGACCCTACTGCGTTGAGTGCGAATCCGAAGGGCAGTAGGGCTCGGTTTGTTGAGCGGGGGTTGGCTGCGAGTAGAACGGAGGTGGGTTAGATTCTTGATTTAAATACTAATGAGTATGAGTGGTCATTTATATCTGTAGTTGTAATCACCGCTATACAAGTTTAGGAGCCAAATTCAGAAAGAGAACATTGCCAGGCGTTACTGTCCGCACTCTATATTACAACCTGGTTTGTTAGCATCTAGGCCTACTATAACCATATCTAAGTGAAGCCTTGTCTTGCCCTAACCCGCCGTACCCCCAAGCAAATATCGCATATCAGTCTAACCACTCACCGGCCCCGCGGAATTTCAGGCTACACCCACTAGACGAACATGATTTAAATAAAAGAAAACCCAATAGTTCTCACTTTGTATCTATCTATCCATCCAAATTTGAAAACCCTGTCCAACAATCTAAAATATCTCCTAAACCATACCAGGCAGTAGTGCTCTTCTCGATACCCTGCCAAGGCCAAAGTTAAAGTTAAAATAAAACAGCCCTTTGACGATACCACTACACCACCTCCCACAACCCGCTAATAGATCGATCAGGAGTCGTCTGAGGGGCCACGAAACCGAAGGTCAATGCACAAGCTGGTAACCAGGCAGGCGGTGATGCAAATCGCAATTGTCCAGAACAAGCTCTGGATGAAGGTGTCGATTGGAGGTTGCGAATGATAAAGCGAGAGATGTAACCGTGACCGTGGTGAATATCGTGATGGCTTTATTGTTCGATTCTTTGCGGAGTCCGAGCAGGTACTGGAGCTCCAAAGGGGAGGTTTTGGTTAAGGTCAGTCAGCGTTTTGGTTGAAGAATGGAAGTGAGGTTGCATTTAGAAGAATAGAATAAATTCATCAAAGTTGCATACAAGCATGACCGTATTATCATAGATGGTTGCACCCCGAGGTCTGTACTCTGGAGGAAGCCATAGAAAATTCTGACCATTCCGAGTGATCCATGTTCTCTTGATGAATATTCCAGGTGTTGATACTTCCAGTTCATCTGTGACTTCACTCCATTGGGCAGCAGAGTTAAGTGATAGGACACCTAAATTTGTGTTGAGATACCGGTCATCCTTCGAAAACGAAAGTTGTGCTATACCCGGAATATCGTCAAGGATGTATAAGCACTGTCCAGTCAAAGCATTCCAGAGTCGCAGAGAGTTTTTATCTGAAGCCCACCTACTGTCCGCCCAATCTTTGAAAGGACTGCCTGATACTGATGCTAGTATCTTGCCATCGTGGGAGAAAGCAATTCCACGAATATCATTGCGATGGCCTGTAAGTGTCTGCAGGCACTGACTAGTCGATATATCCCAGAGTTGGATTGTGGTACCATGATATGATACTGGGTACACCCAATCGGGTGGACAGGAAAATTCACATCCTGTGTTTGTACAATCGTGAAGTGTCTGCAAGCACCGTCCAGTAAGTGCATCCCATATTTGTACTGTTCTGTCCACCGAGATTGATGCAATTTGACATCCATCAGGTGAAAAAGCCACTCTATAGATCTGGGCGGCATGGCTGTCAAATGTCTGCAAGCACTGTCCAGTAAGTGTATCCCATATCCGTACTGTTTTGTCGTCCGAAATTGATGCAATTTGACTTCCACCAGGTGAAAAGCAAACTTGCGTGGCGTCCGTTGTAAATGTCTTCAGCTGTTCTGGAGTGGATAGATCCCAAAGTTGTATTGTCTTAAGAGTAGACACTGCCAGCTTCTTCCCATCAGGTGAGGGAATGATATCCATCCTCTTCAAACTTTGAATTTCAATTGTTTGCTCAGGCTGCCCAACTGGGATGCTCCAAAGTAATACTGTATCATCTCGTGATGCTGATGCGAGTATTCTTTCCTTGCTATTTAAGAAAGGTGAGAAAGCAACCGCACGCCCCCAGCTAGAATGCCCCCGAAGTATTTGTGACAGCCGAGTTAATGGGTCCCAAAGTCGTACTGTACCATCCAGATCTGTGGACGCTAGTATTTTCCCATCCGCCGAGAAAGCAATATCAGAGACCCAGTGCTCATGCTGAAGTATTCCCAAGCACTGTCCAGTTAAGGGATCCCAAAGCCGTACTGTACAATCCTGCGATGACGATGCAAATATTTCCCCATCAGGTGAGAAAGCGATTGTCGTGACTGTTCTAGAGTGGCCAGAAAGTGCTTGTAGGCATTGTCCGGTCGAAGGCACCCAAAGCTCTATGTTACATTGTTGTAAACCAATGTTATAACTTTTGTCACCGCATGCTGATACAAGGATCTCTCCATTTGGCGAGAAAGCAAGTGTATGTACCGGCTTGATATCAGTTTTTAGAATATGCAGACATTTTCCAGTCACCGAGTTCCAGACTCGTATAGTATTATCGTCTGATGCTGATGCAAGTATGTTTGCAGAATACGAGGCAGGTGAGAAAGCGACTGCCCAGATACAGCCAGCATGCCCTTTGAGTATCTGTAGACACTGTCCAGTACAAGGATCCCAGATCCTGACTGTCTGGTCATTTGATGCCGATGCAAGAGTCTCCCCATTGTACGAGAATGCAAGCTGATTAACTGAACGGCCGTGTCCCTTGAGTATTTGTAGACACTGCCCAGTTAACACATCCCACAGCCACACTGTGCTGCGTGATATTAATATTGATGCGAGTATCTTCCCATTAGGTGAGAATGCGATGCTGTTAACCACATTTTCCAGGTCA
Source organism: Aspergillus asperescens (assembly GCA_027569075.1). Taxonomy (NCBI): domain Eukaryota; kingdom Fungi; phylum Ascomycota; class Eurotiomycetes; order Eurotiales; family Aspergillaceae; genus Aspergillus; species Aspergillus asperescens. Next base: position 136,034 of record JAPDEH010000016.1, on the reverse strand, counting down.
ACTTGATCGTCAGGTTCATCAGGAGTCTGCAGGCCCTTAAGTGTCTGTAGGCGCTGTCCGGTTGACGGGTCCCAAAGGCTCACTGTGCTACCTGATGTTGACGCGAGTAACTTCCCGTCACGCGAGAAAGTGATATACAGGACCCCATCAGGGTAGCACTCAAGCGTCTGCTGGAGAGAGCCCCAATGAGTTCGAATATTAGGTAACTTCTTTATCCACTGTAGTGGTAGGTCTTTAAACCGATCTCGAATCAAACTTCTCGACGGCGCAAACAGAAGTGCGCTGAAATAGATCTGGAGTGGAGCCTTTTCCAGTATGGACTGATTGGCCTGGGCAAGCCGCTTCGTATCCCAAATAAGCTCATTTAGTCGAGGGCAGTTGCTATCCTAATATGATTGTTAGCTGATATTAAGCACAAGCAGAGCATAATATGGGTTTACTGATGCAATAGACTCTAAGGAGAGTATGGCTCGGATCCCCTCAGACAGCCTTCGCATCCAGCTGAGTGCCTCAAGCCATTGAAGTACATGGTCGCTTAAAAATCGATGAATCGCGTCATCATCGCTGAGCAAAGTATTGCTCTTTTGAAGGTGCTGTACCCAGAAGAGGCACGCATATTGAACATCTAACGAGAGGTATTGCCGCATTTGAGCCTCATTTACCTCATCAGTTGATGTTCCAGGGGCGTTGACACTGCAGATATCCTGCTTGAGAGCAGAACTCATTAGCTGCAGACAACTTTCCGTCAATCCCCAATGTGCTTTCTGTTCATCCACCCAGAAATTTGTATCTTTGCACCTGTGTTCATCAAGCAGGAAATCGCGAAATGAAGGGTGATGCAGACGGAGCGCACCGCTAGGGTCATTGGGAATATCTAATATAGCATGAAGCTGGCCCAGCATGTTGGCCATCATCTGTCTAGAAGTTTGGAGCAGCTTGCAGATGGACCCAAGAGGCAGTGGAGAAGATAGAATTACAACAGCCCCAAGAACCCGTCTTAGAAGGTTGTAAAATTTCTCCTTTTCTTGTTCTGTATATGTAGGGTAGACCGAAGTCTTGAGGACTGAAATGTAAATTTCATTCAGGCGCTCCTCTGGTGCAGTCCCTGAGGTCCCGCCTTGAAGGAGAGTCTTCAACCTTTCCTCAGCAAATATACCACCCTCATGAATAAAACGGCATGCAGTTGTGCACCATATGAAAAGCCCACTTGCGCTTTTTGCCAAACACTCGATTGCCTCAACACCCGGCCAAAACGGGTCGAGACCCAGTTCTTGGGCTATAACATGAAGTTCATGCCCCAGAAAGACAGTGATATCATGACTCAGGTTGTCTGGCGATATATGATGAAGAATAAAGGTGCAGTGGTTTGCTTCCGGTATTCGGGAAAATCCTCGTTCAATGGGAAGATTGGGTCGACTTGTTATAAACACCCGTAACAAATTGTTGGATACGAGCTGCGTTTCAGTCAAGAGTTGCAAGATAATCCGAACACTTTTGTCATCATCGCATTCATCAAGAGCATCAATGACAACCACATAGGATGGCGGACCTGACGTGCTGCTGCTGCTCAGCTTCAATAGCGGATTGAGGACAAGTTGACGCCATTGGTCACTCAGGGATTGTGCCCCTATATCACTGCACGCTACAATAGCTTCACAGATCCATGGTTGTAGAGTTAATATGTTGTTGGCAAGCTGGCGGGCAATGCTTGTTATAAACTTGCCAGCATGCCTGACATCGCCGCCGCCTCGAGAGAAAAACCAGCTTGCCCCAAGGCGCTGTTCATTATAGTATTTTCGGGCAATGGTGCGAGAAATCGTGGACTTTCCTGTCCCTGCCCAGCCATTCAGCCAGAATATGCTGCATTCGTCTTTTACATTAAGCCAGTCATCGATTCTCTCAAGAACATCGACTCGCGTGTTGAGAAGACATGTGCGCTCATGTTGCCTTTGATACGAATTAAAAGTCGCTTCAACAGCATACGGTAAGCGGTTTAAAGTCTCTTCAATCGCTAAATTGTCAGAGCAAGTCAGCATCAGCTTCGTATCAAATCAAGTTTCAACTCACCTTGTTTCTCTCGAAGAACATCAGCAATAGTCCCTGCCTTCACGACAGCCGTAGGCGGTATCACCAACAATAAATCCCTCGCATACGCTGCGGCCATTGCTCCTGCATATGGCTGCCAGTCTTTATTTTTGTGAGAATCTGCATAATCACAGATGCCTCGAATAACTAGGCATGGAAGGAAATTCATCAGGCCGGCTGCCTCCATCTCGAAACAGAGTACGCCTCCAAGGTCAGAACTCATGCGATCTCGTTCAGTGCCGTCTCTCATGACTAAATTTCCTGAAGCGATGGTACCGTAGTGGATTATCGCCTTCTCGTTACGACGCGACGCCCGTTTCATCGCCCCGTCCTTGCAGCAGTTTTCGCAAGTATCCCCCCCAACATGTTGATAATTGGGGCCGAACAAGACATCTCGGCCAGGACTAGGTGATGAAAATGCTGGCAACCTATTAAACCGTGAGATGGAATCACGGAGCCCTGTTTGCCCTCTCAGGTGGTTGGCTTGAAGGTTTGCAACGGCCTCCAGGAGGATAGTTGGCGGAGCGTTTAGGAACCCTGTCCGCTCCAGCCCACTTGGCGTATACTTTCCAAAATCATATTGCACCACTCCACCGTGTAGTTTGCCTGGTTGGCTGACCACTACATCTCCAAGTCGGATATCGGCGCCAGCTGATGGGACACCCCCTCCGATACCAACAAGGACAGCAACGCAGATGGAGGGATATGCAGCTTTCAACTGGGCAGCGGCTGCTGCTGCGGAGTTGGTGCCCATTTGACCCTTTGGTAGGCAGGCGACAACCACGTTATGTTCGCCTATTCGGCCAAGGGTGAATATGCTCGAACCACCATTGTCGAGATCCTCGTGAATCTCATCGAGCATCTCTTGCGCCGCAGCGAGCTCTACCGGGAGGGCGCATACCCAGCCGACGGAATAGTCATCGGGAGACAGACGGTGTCGTTTTACCATGGCTGACAAAAGGATGTCTTTGGTCAAGGATCCGAGGAACTGCAGGTGGTGTTGCAACTGTCAGCTGAAAATCGGCCCAACTGTAAGTCCGAGTAGAGAAGCCCCGCTTGCAGACTGCTGTTCAAGATTCCAGAGGAAGGAACTCTCCATTGTCGCTCTTTCCTCTTTGTACTTCCAGCATCTCTACATGACAACTACGTAATACCGGCGAATTCAGCAGCATGGGTGGTAACCTGTTAAACAAGTTCAGTGAACGAGAGGGAAATGGGCAGCGAAGGAGGAGAGGAGATCCAAAATACTTAAATGCTGCTCGTTGGCCAGCTTCTATTACCTGTTCTCACTATAGACTAGGAGTCTTGGGATGTTGCGCCTACTTTGCTCAGATCCAGAGTATATTGTCTGCAACAAATTGGATTTCGTGCTATGTGAACATTGCCCTCAAATAACCCAATGCCATTTCATTCCCAGCCTCTGGAAATAGCCAAACAAAGCCCCCTTGGGCACATACCCTGCACATGATCTTTGCCAATTCGCTGCGAACGAGCCCTCGACCGGGCCTAATTCAGCAAACCCGAGAACTTCAAGAACCCATGGCAGCAATATAGCCAACACGCCTAAGGCAATCAATGTGGCATAAACAGGATGGTCTGTTGCAAATCCAACAGCAGCTTCTTTGCTCTGAGCTACAGCGTCAGCCGCTGCCTTTGCCATCTGCGTACCGGCTTTGATGGCCTTTTCTAAGCCGCGGAGAGTAGCTTTTGCGATGGCATCGGTCCAACCACTGGCCGAGATTTTGTCGTTGAGTTGTTTTTCGAGTGAATAAGGACTATTGGCATTGAGAATTATGGTGACAAGATCGGAAGCGACCGAAGTGGGGGGTTGGGAACTGGTAGGATGAAGTGGCTCGGCCGATAGCGTCCCGAAAACACAGCCGAGGATGGATTGAAGGATGGATTGAAGGGACATTATGCTTTAAGATAAGCCGCTCTTTTTTTTTGGTTGACTTGGCTAGGTGGATGAAAAAGTGGATCAAAGCTTAAAAGTAGTAGGAAACTAGAAAGTAGAAAGTGGATGAAGCGAAGAGTGGAGAGAGAGAGGACCACCCTCCACACGTGACAAGTGACAACACAGCCAGCTCACAGCAGCATTCGCATCATCTCTAGCAAATCACTGATGACACGTCTGACTGCCCGCTCGCATCATCTGCGGCGACCGCGACGCTCTCCTCCTTCTGCTCCTTCTGCTTCTGCTCCTCCTTTTGCTTCTGCTTCTGTGCAATGATCTCCCGCTCAGCTGTCGCCCAAGCCTGCAGCTGCGGAGGGTTACGCAGGCACCATAACAGTACCTCGCGTGTTGCAAATGTGTCTTCGAGACAATCGTGCCCAGAATTTCCAGCCTGGATTTCTCGAGCGAGAAACTGCTGCACAAGCGTCTTCAGCCCCCAGAACCGTGAACAATCCTCCCCAACCGCGTCGTGCGTCACAATGGCCGAGTCAACGACACAGGTGTGAACCATTCCCAGCACTGCCAAATCATTATTCAAACTGTGGCCGATGAGGATTGTCTGCTGGTCAATGTGCCGCCAGAGGAGTTCTCGCGCAGCCCTCCAGCCCCGGATCGTTAGCCCCTGACGTTTCATTTCCATGAGAAGAGATTTAGTGACACCGCTAAATCGAGTGCGCCATGATATTACGCGCTCCTGGGGCTCAACATAAGTATTAACAAGGGTCTCTCCACTCAGAAAGTCCACCGCACTAATGCGAACCACCTCGCTGATTTCGCTGTTGTTCGGCCCTAGAACGCCGACCATCTCACAGTCCAGCACAACTGCTGTTCGTGCATTGGGATTACGCGCCGGACTTAGCTTCAAGTATATGAGCTTGGCTTCTGCCGGTGCAAAATCATGCGCGGGCAATATTATACAGCCTTTGGTACCGGCCTGCTGGCAACGGACGCATCGCGCCTTCTGGGCCCCTCCGCCTCGTCCCCGGAGGATGCCCCTCTAGGTATAGTTCAGTGAATGGTTTTTAACACGAGATTGTGAATACTCACCTCAAAAGCCTTTTTCGCCGGGTGGAACTGGCATACCGAGTATGAATTGCTCTCGAGCTTCCTTTTTCTCACTGATACCTTGGTCAGTCACGCCCCTCACCCGACGGTACAAAGCTAGGAACATTTCTCACCTCCACAGTCCTTGCACTTCCTCTTCATATCAATATCCCACAGCGTGGGTATTTGAGTCCAATAACTTTCCTTAGAAAGACATTCGACTAGATGACATTGCGCTCGAAGCGCATCCAGCACTAAATCACGATCGTTTATAGGGATAAACGACCAATTTCCCAAACCTTCGGGCACGTAGTCGCAGCTAGCCAAGGGCACATTTTTCTGATGACTGTCTGCCGGGGTGCCTTTGGTTGCATCTTGCTCGCCGCAATGGGTTGTCGGGAGACGAACCCCAGTGGTGTGTACAAATACATCCCGCCGCCCCTCCGTGGATGTGGTAGAGACTGTGATGCCCCTTACAACCGACATTTGTGACAGTGGTTCACTTATATCGTTAACGCTTAGTCGCTGTTTGTTATCGGTATTGCCTACCGCCATCGGAGCAGACTTCAAGGCCGCGGTATGGACCGTCTTGTTCGGTGGTGTTTTCGCGATGGCCTTGTGGTCCTTGGAGATCTCATGATTTCTCAATGCTTGCTTGTTTTTGAATGGCTTATCGCAGACCTTGCATCTACATTTCAAATTTGTTGTACTCTCATTCTGGGCCGAGTTCGAGTCTGCACGAACCGGGGCCATCGTGCTATGTGCTTTGGATCTCTGGTTATGCATCCGGAGTGCGTTGGAGTCGATAAAAGGCCTCTGACAGGTATCACAATAAAAGCGATCACGGGGAATTTCCTGTCCGTTGGTCATCTTCGTTGTAGCTTCGGTTGGTGCTTGTTGATTATGGCCTGGCTGGCGAAAAGATTTGAAGTATAAAAATGCTGTCGCCTCCCGACGGGGAGGATCCATAATTTGTATTCCTTGGATAAAGGACGGCACAGCCTCTACAGCCCATCTCAGCTGAGGCAGATACGTCAGTTCGGCGGGGTAGTAAGTAGGTTGAGATAAAACCCTGGCCAATGGACTGCCGCCCAACTGCGTTCCCTTACGCGCCTTGTGTCCACGGGACTGCAATATGCCTTGAGACGAGAGTCGTAGTGGTGTGTGTGATAGCACGGCGCGTCGCGCAGATTTCTGCGCCGCGGACAGTAGGGATGATAACGACAACCATTGACAGCATTGAATACTACCGCATTGGATAAGTTATAGTCTAAAATGTCAGTCGACCCTGTGCCGCAGTTTCTATTGGCGAACTAGATCTCCCAATCTGCTCACTAGAGGGATGGTGAAGCAAGATGCAGAAATCAGGGAACCGTTGGCGGCTTCTTAATTTAAAGAAGAAAAAGGTTTACTCGCCTGCGTCCTCCACACTCGAGGGCCTCCGCGGTTTCTGGATAGCAAGTTTTGGTTTTTTTCGTATTAAAAGCCGCAACGTCTATTCCACCCTCAAGGTATCACATTCCAGACGGTTCACTCGTCGGTGGGCTTACGCAGTCAAGCCATAATTATGTGGAAATACGTGAGATCGATAGCTCTCGTCTGGGCGTCAGGGATTTGGCTGGGGGGATAGATCCTTCTGGGGTACTCCGTAAATTCCGTGAGGCATGATTATAAATGATTATAAGACGAGAGAGTTCGATTCAAGTTTACACCGGCTATTTAGATTTTTTTTTTCTTTTTTTTTTTTTTTCTTTCTTTAACCACGCAGCCATGTTCTTTCTAACTTTGGTCTGCAGCCTCCTGAACCGACCAGACCCTGGTGGCCGGACCTGGCGCCTGTGGGCGCTAGAGATCGGCCGGCCCCCACTCATCTACTGTCAATGGGCTCCAGTAATATCCGTCCCATGGAGCTGTATAGCTGCCTCATAGTTCTCGTACGATTCAGCGAGATCTGCCTGATCAAAAAGTTCGAACTTCTCCGGCATCAACGCCGCCGCCGTGACTCGATTATTCTCCAGGTCAAAGACAAGGGTAATATGTCCTTGTCTGCCCGGCACAAACCAGTGCGCCAGTATTAGATCCGAACGCAGCTCCCTCGCACGATACGGCAAAACTTTCGATATGTGCTGGGGATGGAATCTTTGTTGAGCCACCCGTTAAAGTAGACATGGTCGGCGTCAAAGCTGATGTAGTAGGCGATACCGCAGGGATACGTGTAGGTAAAAGTGCGGCCGGTGAGTTGCGTGGAATACGGGCCACGAAAGTGATCCGGAGGCTGTCCGGCCTGGATGTGATTTCAGTCAGCAGTCAGGCATATGAGGGGTTGCGGTCCTACTGGAAGGGTTGAATTCTCAGGCTGTGTTGTGTTGTCTGCCATGAGCGGTAGGAGTGACGGTGAGACCAAATAAAATTGATAGGAGGTCAACAAGCTTCCGCCAGCTGCTCCAATTTTGTTTACTAAGCCCCGAACTGCACTTAACGGTCCGTCCCCGGCGACCATTCCCATTCTTCGGATCAGCCAGGGTGGTACAGCCGATTACGAGGGCGAACTGTGTGTTGTGATCGGCAAAACTGGGCGTGATATCCATGAAGACGAAGCCATGGGCCACGTCCTAGGATTCACTGCAAGCAATGACGTGTCAGCCCGGAGACTGCAAATCTCACTAGTCAGTGGTGTTTTTCCAAGGGACTTGACGGGAGCTGTCCTATTGGTGGGTGTGCTTTTGCTTTGATGATTCCCAAGCGAGAAGAAGAAGAAGAAGAAGAAGAAGACGGCTGATGTATTGCAAATAAAACACAGGCTTTGTTCTAGTAACTCGCGACGCGATGTCCCATCCCCAGAATCTTCGGATACAGACTCTGTATAACGGAGATACTGTGAAAGACGACAGCATCAGGTAAGCTAAGCCGAGGAAATAATTTTGTGGTATCTATTGATTTTTTAAAAAAAAAGAAGGAACATGATGTATTGGGCAGTACCTTGACTAGGTCGCTAACATCGTTGAGCTGCGATTCGGATATAGGAGTGTACCTTGGATGAACACCAAAACGGGCTGGGTTCTTGGAGAAGCCAGTAACGTAGTGGCCACGATTGAGGAGCTCGGTGACAACGGCTCGTCCTGTTATCCCGGTTGGACCGGTGACGAGGACGTTTAGCGGGGTCGACATGTCGTTGATGGATGGTGCTGGTGGAAGTGGAATGCATGGGTACTGTGATCATGTGGAATACACTTTTATCATTATTCTCGACGGGCCCCCTCGGCAAATCCATGACTACGATCCGCGGAAGAAGAGTACTACCCGTTGGATCTTTAGCGTCCATGTTAACTACAAGGCGGTGTTTCCTGCGCATGTCCTTGACTGAGGGAAGAAAGTAGAGATTTCATTGATAAAAGAACGTATCTGTCCCCTCATTATCCCATAATCCAACAGACTCCAAGAATAGGTCATTTGCAGAAGCATTCAGCGACGGAGATACTGCATCGAGAGCTTCGGCCTCGTCTGTGAGATCCTCTATTACGGAATTAAACCGCGGACAAAGAGGGGCGAAGTCAGAAATTGGCTGAGGTCCGAAGCACAACCACTCTTCAGCAGAGATCAAGTACTTTCCGCAGTCGATAGACAGATTATTCAACCTCCAAGGCTGTCAAACTTCGCCCTCAATCAGCCCTCAGATGGTAGACGGTGGGATTTGAAACTCCCCAATGATGGTGAGAAGCTTGGTTAGAAATGCCTACACGCAAAGGATAACGCAGCCTGACAGTCCTAACGCGGTCACACTGGAGGCATCGTCACATGATCCAGGTCGCTCTTGGAGGCATTACATAACTCTATGTAGCAAAAGAATAGTCTATATAAGGGCTTTAAACGGTAAGCTGCTTAGTATATAGTAGTATTATTTACTACAACTGTAAATTACCGTAGTTATAAATATATCTTTATAAAAGCATAATCTCGAGACTTAGGGACCTAAAATTAAATATAATAGATATATTAGATGGGGTTCAGTCTTCATGATGAAGCTTTACCTATACCTGAATCTCTAATTCTTTCATAACTCGATCATAAAAACCCAACTTTCCAGCGCTAGTATACGCCCCATACGAATAAGCTATAGCCTGGGTCCTCTTGCTGCTGAGGCAAGTCGAGAGCAGGCTATCCGAATGCTCGATTGACCGTACCATGTCGATATAGTCTGCTCGCTCGCGCCAGACTTCTTGTATTTCATTATCCAACGGCTGTCCATGCTGATCGTATCTCTGAGGCAGATCAAAGGACACCGGCATGGTTTTAAGGAAATCTGGGAATGCGATGAGCTCACAGGGAACGGTGCAAGCTCCTTCCCAGTCTATAATTCCCGTTACATCGAAGTTATCCTCATCTACCATGATGTTACTATGGAGGAAGTCATCATGGGCCAGAGGGAATGGTCCTTTATCGCAGAGGGACAGTCGGCTAGCCATTGCTTTGATCTGCGATGGGAAGTTCTCGATGATCTCAACCATCTTTTCCGCCGGGATTGGACCTCGCTGCATCATGCGTATGATTGTTTCGTTATCCCATTTAAACTTGACGCTCTCCGCCCATGCCTCGAAAAATGCGGTTGCTGAGTCGAACGGTCCCCCGATGCCTGGTAAGGGGCCACACTCGTATCCACCATCGCGGTTGCGGACAATCGTCCCAATTTTTGGGAGACGTAACGATGTCAACTGAACCTAAGGAGTGAGGTGAGCAGCTAGGTACCTAGATGAGTCTGCATGTAAGGTTGGGGGACGAACATGACACTTCGCGACAGAGCGGTAAAAGTTTTGCCGGTATTCTCTGGGAATCACACCGCGATGGACCTCGTAGCCGCCCAGGGCATCCATAGCCACACCACCGGGTAGTAGCTCCATCAACATGAAAGCGGCGCCGACTGGATTGTTATTATCAACTTTATAAGCAAAAACTTGAGGTAGTGGTAAGTCGGAATGCTCCTTGATATATTGCATTGTTGCAATTTCGGTTTCAAGCTCGGTGCTGCTGACTAGGGGCAACTTATTTCTTCTAATATGAACCCGAGCGACCCAGCAGCTCTTGTTAGGAAATTCCAGCAAACGAGCAATATTGTTAAGCCCGCTCGCAACCCGATCTAAGGCAACGCACTCGGAATGACCAGCAAGACCTGAAGCAACTCGACAGAGCTCATCCCATTGAGTTTGATGGAAACAGCGAGAGGTTTGGCTATCATTATTGTTCAGAAATACCTGGACAGTAGACCATGAGCTTGAGTCGGTGACCATGACCATTGTCTGGCAAACAGAGGTGCAGACGCAGGGATCTAAAAGACACCTCTCACTTAACGAGAAGGCGGGAGATGAAAATAAGAGAGAAGAAGAGCTCACGGTAAGATGGTCTCGTTCTAGGCCCATTATGACCCCGCTTTCTGGCAAGGTGTGCTCACGGCTTACCGCAGATCCTACGTCAAATGTCCGTTAAATATTGAGCCTATTATCGGTTGTCTTACCTTCGGTCATGGGATTGGAATCAAAGCCAACTTGCCTCGCTGACACCCGGGACGCGTTGGTTGCCTTGGATGCCACCACTGATAGAGTGCTTTGGCGCTGCGGTGATTGAGTAGTAAGATAGTCCATCATGTGATGTCGCGGCGCTTTCGTGTTTTTGGGCAGGTGATCAGACATCCATCCAGCTAGAGGCTGAGTCTACCTTAGCTCTGCAAGCCAAATCATAGAAAGATGCCAGAGAAAAGCCTAGATCTCATGCTCCCGAGAGGATCAATAGACCATTGGAATTGCAACTGTTATATTCTTCTGAATTCTACTTCGAATTATTCCAGACTTGCTGTTCTATTCTATGAGGCAAAGGAGGGCCGTTTCACCAGGTTGACGAGAGTGGGCATGGGTTCTGATTTGATCTTGGTGGGGTTTCTTGGCTGTGTGTGGGGCTCGGGACGGCTCGGGCGGTGCCGTAGATGGCCTTTGGTTCCCGCTCTTTACAGTATCCACTATCTAGTGATCCACACATGATACAGTCAAGCGAAATATTCCGAGTTCTTTAGAATGTCTACGAAACCACTAGCATGAATTAAGCACTAGCGAATTGGCATGTAAATAGATGTAAATAGAGCAATTAATTACTAGGTACCTTGTAGGATTTCTGCCGAAAATGAGGTGCCGAGTCGGGAACTTCCATTTCCAGATTCGACCCGAGGTGCTGCCGATTTTTGCTTGTTAAACCCGAAGATCTCATGAATCGGTCTCTTTGCTTCCTCAGCCTCAGAGTCGAGTGAGTCGAGAAACTTGCCAAATTTACAGTCCAAGTATCCAGAATCTCTTTCAAAAGCTGACGGTATCAAATTGCACAAGCGTTGTTCTCAACTTGCTAACTGCTAATTTGTAGAGCAATCTTTGTTATACAAAATGGGAACATATGGCGGAGAGGAGGCAGATGAGCTACCGAGCGGCCGTTGGAATCTTTCACAACGTCACAGAATCCATCGCGGCAGGCTGGCCGTATGCCGCCATTGTTTTGGGTAGGGCACACAGCTTTGTATACAACGAGGGATAGCTCTGCTATAGTCACCCGGCTGCCAATTTGCATTCCCAAACGTCAATGGGCCGGCGCCCGCATGAGCAGGTACTCAACGTGGCCAATCTTTTGCCGATAAATAGGGTATTTGGGTGCAATACTGCATAATGACATGACTATATGAAGTAGATTGTCTAACCTCGCCTAGTTCAAGTACGGCAAGAAAATAAATAACGCCAACATCCAGGCTTTTCCCTAACCTGAAATACGCAGCCTATGGCGCGGGCAAGAAATCTCGCTCAGCCATATATCATCACCACTAATTATCTATCTACCACACAGCTCTTCTTCAAATCCAGACCAACAAATAAAATCCCAAAACTCAAACAGAATCAACCCAAATAGGAAGCAGAACGGCGTTGACGCGTTCTTAGACGGCGTAGCGTCAATAGTGGAACCGGAAATAATCGGTCCAATAAAAGACGATGTCTTCCCGACAATGTTGAATAAACTGAAGAATAGGAATTCGTGACCCAGTCGTCGAGGAGGAGGATGCAGGCTGCAATGGTGTTGAACATGCTTTCTTGTCCCGAGTTTGTATTGCTTTTGGATTGTCCAGAAGGCGTAGATGCCAACGGCCTGGTGGCAAATGGTCAGAGGGAACTTGAAGTGCTTTCAAACAGAATGAATTAGTGGAACGTACCTGGGCTGCAATCCCCACAATGAGGAGATATGTCAACTGCAATGTATTATAGCCCGCGATGCTATTCTGCAGCGTAGAAATCACAGTGACCGCGGTGTCCAAAGAATCATAAAGCAAGAAAAGAAATACCCTTTGGGAAATAGAAGTCAGTACACAACTCATACAACACAGCAGATGGTGGGTAAATACCCAACCAATAAGATATATCAAACTTTGCTTCAGCCTCCACGCCCGCCTCATAGCATAAACAACGTGCTGCGACAAGCCCGCATAGATCAATATTCCCTGCTCTCCCGGGATCAAGCCCCGGCCGTCTCCTCCAAGAAAAACAAACACGGCACCAGTCGCAAAGGCAATCAGCACACTCAGTCCCCAATTGTTCTTTGCATCGCTAGCATTCACATCAACACCAATGATGATCCCAACAATAATCGCCAGAATCACGATTTCTCCAAGTGACTGGGATGTAAAACGCCACATTCGCCAACTGTGTCCGTTTCATCGCATCCGCGAAATCATACTCCCTCTTGGGTAATCTTTCCCGTAATAAGGCCGGCAGTATGCCCTTTCATTTCTGGCGTATTGCATGCTAGAGCATGGAATGCAGCCGCCCAGAAGTTTAATGTTGTTTGGTAAGCTATTAGCCCGATGGTGTAAATTCCAGCGCCTATATGCCATTTCTTTTCGGGGTGCACGCCTAACCAGGCGAATCCCAGGGCGTAGGCGACTATGGAGAGGATGGTGAGAATGTTGGCCCTCCAGTTTCCGAGATCGGCAAAACTGCCGATGATTAGGAAGACTGCTATTTGGATTGCAAAGGAGATTCCGTTGCAGAGGAGAACGATGCTGTTCAGCAAAGAATAGAGTGTCGCTGGAGGAGCATGAGGTGGGTGTCACTCTACACTATTTGTTACAAGATCCTAATCTCAACACGGGGCTCTGGCGGGAAACCCAACACAAGGAGTGGATTATTCAGTATTTAGTTAATCCTCAGTAGTAGGAGATAGTCTGCTGATAAGCACAGTGTTTGGGACCTGGACTAGGGACCGACATTCCTATACAGGAAATCAAGTCCCGCACAGCACACGATAAGCGATAAGATACTCATCTCCTGATCACTGCCATATTATCGGCCGGTCCGACTATGGGAATGTTCATATCTACCTACACAGCTGAAAGGTCTGAAAGGTTGTTGTCGGTTAATACTAGTAGTGAGTCGGTGGACACCGCAACAAGGACATTGCGTTGTAAGGTTCGAAAGTGCGCTGAAGTGCGCTGAAGTGCCGCATCACGATCTCGTTTGGAAACGTCAGAGGACTTTTGATTTACTTGGTTATCATGGGTCAATTCTACTCCACGGGGTCGGTTGAACATGTGGATGGAGAAGAGGTATTCGATCCAAAGGTATGTCATACACATAAACATAAGTTAAGACATAGAAATAGAAATAGAGCTGATCTGAGCTGACACAAAACAGATCCACCTCGAATACTCACCACCCGAAAAGAAAATCACATTGCAAGACTTACTCTTAGACACAAGTCCAAACGCATCGCCCATCGCAGGAACGACACCATTTCCCCTGCTATCACGCAAAGGGGTGAGAGCCTACCGAAGAGCTCTATTCCAGCAAAAAGTGCTCGACCAATGCGCGAGCTCGCCATTTCCAGGTACTTTGGTTCTGAGGGATGCAGGGAAGCACTCGCGATTCATCAAGGATTTCTGGACACATCCTGAGACGATGAGGATTGTGTCTGAGGCCATGGGTGTGCCTTTGGATGTGATTATGTCGACGGAGATTGGACATACTAATATCCAGGTTGAGGGGGTTACTATTGAGGAAATGACCACAAAACTTAGGGTTGAACCTGCGGTTGCGAAGCTCGAGTTGAGTGCGCAGGAACGGGCTTATGACCCGTTGAAGGATTCTAGTGCTATTATTCCATGGCAGTAAGTTTGCTATATTTTCATTGATACCTATTGACCTGATGTGATCTATGGAAGCTCATTCATTGAAGTTATGATTCGTACCCCTATGTCTGCGTGTTGATGTTGAGTGAAACCGAGGGTATGATTGGGGGCGAAACGTATATCACAAAAGGAGACGGAACAGCGCAGAAGGTAAGCAGGTGATACAATACGTACATACTTCATCCCGCTACGAAAATGGAACTGACCAGCTCCAGGTGGAAGGACCGCAGATGGGCCATGCAGTAATGCTTCAAGGCGGCCAAGTCCAACACCTAGCTGCTCGAGCTAGGGGCGTCAAGGAACGCATATCTACAATCACCTCGTACCGATCAAGTGTACCGACTCTCTATGACTCCAGCTATATGACCAACATCAGGCCCTACGCAGACCTGAACAGCGTCTATTCCGAATGGACCCAATATAGACTGCGGAAATTGAGAGACGAGCTCACTCATTATCTTGAGAAGGCCGAGAGCAATCAAGAATTTGCTCTAGACCGAGGGGTACTAGAAAGTCTCGTCACTGAGCAGACTGAGTACCTGCGGCGAACCTTGCGGCAGATGATTGCACCCGAGGAGCAGCAGCGACTGTTGAACGCGTATGGCCGGGCAACATATTACGATGCACCTAGGATATGGAAGACTGTTCAATCTTTGCCGGAATTCGAAAACCTCGCATCATCTGCAGACAAGGATCGAGTTTGGATGCCGGAGAGTAGTTACTGGATGGACCTTCAGGGCTCGATTGAAGCGATTCGTTTGGGAAAGTCACTTAGAAGCACACAGGGGGCATTGGAGTGGGACAACGAAAGACAGTACTACATGGGGGATGAGCTTTTGCTACAGGGGCTGAATGAAATGTTCTTGGATTGGCTGGGGGCGTCTGGTCTATGGGATACCTATAGCAAGTTGACTTAATACATGGATGGCAAAGTTGGTTAACGAATATCATTTGTGTTTTTTCTATCAAATATATTACTTATACTCTCAAACAAGATCAGTATCGTTTGAAAGATATCAAGCCTAGCAATTATTAATTCATCTATCTAACTATCCAGATATATCCCTTGCAACCCTCCACTGAACCAATCTCAACTGCTCATAAATCATCCCCAAAACAGGCGTCTCATTCTAAACGGACGATTAGCGACGAGGAGGCCGACTATACGTTTCGTATGGCGAGTGATCCGCAAACGCTTTATTGGGAGTTTCAACCGCATTTGAGGTATGAGGAGCATCAGGATGGGAGTTGTAAGCTCTAGTTAGCAGGGAATTTACCTACGCAGCACCACAAGATGTTCTTCTGCGTACCGCCCTGGGGGGTGTTTCTCGAACAACCCGAGTATTAGCCAGGCGGGATTGAGACTCGGGAAGGGGTATTTGAAACCCGTCTGCATATATTCATAAAAGTCCTGGTTGAATGAAGACCAAACACTTTTCTGGCCCGATGCAACAAAGCTGGGGCAAAGGCTTGAAGAGATGCAACAACGAGTTCTGGCATGGGAACTGGATGAAGTATAGAGATATGTTGTATGATAGTTGGTGGAGTGTTGAAGTATACAGGTACAGGTGACGTCCACTATTCCCTTCGCAGATCTTCACAGCGCTTGAAGCTTGAATTTCTTGGTCAAGGTTTGCCGACGCCACTAATATTTGGTGAAGCTGCCCTAATCAGGCATTTCTTCCATGGTAACTCCAGCTGCCAACGCGTCATAGACTGACCCGGCCGCGTTCGGCGCTGCACGTACCAAGGTACCTTAATTCCTTCTCGGCGATCTTTCCAAAGGTTGACAGAGGTCATGATATAGCCAGCTAAATGCCGGTGCGCGAGGACGCGCTTTTAAAACAACAAATCATGTTGTCTTTGAGCCTCTTCTTGTACCTATCAGCACCCCCTCTCGTTGTTCGCTCGGTGCACGGCTATGCTGAATATGACCTTCACCTAAGCAGTTCACCAATACAATGCCAATCAGTGATGTTGGCGGCAACCTCGGCTCCAGTATCCCACGCCCCGTCACATATGCCATCACAGCCTTTCTCTCGATCGCCCTCTACAATGTCCTGGAGCTCACGTTCCTTCTCTTCTTCACCTTCAAACGCCGCAAGGGTCTCTACTTCTGGAGTTTCGTCGTCGCGTCCTGGGGAATCGCCATCTACTCTATCGGATTCGTCCTCAAGGACTTCGACCTCACAACCAACATCGCCACGTTTTACGTGACCCTCATCATCTTCGGCTGGTGTGCTATGGTCACAGGCCAGTCCTTGGTTCTTTACTCTCGCCTTCACCTCATCGTGCGACGTCGTGCCATCCTCCGCTTCGTTCTAATCATGATCATCGTCGACGCCATCCTCCTCCACATCCCAACTATAATCTTATGTTATGGTGCAAACTCTGACCTGTATCGCCAATTTAGCACTCCATATGCCATATGCGAACGGATCCAGGTGACCATTTTCTTCGTCCAGGAATCCATCATATCGGGCCTCTATCTGTATGCAATGTGCAAGCTGTTCTATTTCGGCGGAACGCTTAGTGAAGTACACGGGAATGTCGGCCGAAGACTCATGCTGCATTTGATATACATGAACATCACGGTGATTATACTGGATGTAGCGATTGTTGTGCTTCAATTTACGGGCCGGTATGCAGCACAGACGTCGGCTAAGCCATTCATCTACAGCGTGAAATTGAAGTTGGAGTTTAATATTCTGAACAGGTTGGTGGATTTGGCGCGGAGACCGAGCGATTCAACTTCGGGCTTGAACTGGGGGGGTGGGTCTCGTTATGGTTCTGGGGATACGCACGATGGACGCGCTAATGGACACATTGAGGGACAAGCTGATGGACATGTTGATGGGAATGGTGCGACTCGTAGCCGTTCTTGGAGTTCTTGGAATTCTTGGAAAGGTCATTGGCGTTGGAAAAGCTTCGCTAGCAGGGTTAAGCAGGCAGTTGATCCGTCTGAAAACAGGTGAAGAAATAGGGACTAGCTCCTTGAATTGATGTTAGTTCATCCACCAATGAAATAGAATAAATTCTGGTCATCGTGTAGATGCCTACGTTGCTGTACTAGATGATAGATATCAAGATCGATCACTGGATAAATGTCTTTATCAAGGCAGGACCGACACAAGACATCATTGACCAACACCCCCTAGCATTCCATCTAGTTACCGATAAGGACCTCAAAACTTCCCTTCCTTCTCTTCTGGCTGAGCTCGCTCTTCGAAACGAAGGTTAACTTCCTGATTGTTAGTCTTGCTCGCGGTTGACGTCTTATCATGACTGGCACTCCAACCTCGTCCAAGTCATAGCAGGGCGCTAATTTTGCAGGATAGACTTGGGATACAGATTCAGAGCCCGACAATTTGAGGGAACGCGTAGCGTCTCAGGTAGTTGTTCAGTCTGTGATGTCGATTTCCACTGCATATGTTTACATCACCTGACTCGCTGATCTGTCGCCTAGCAACCACATCATCTTGAAAACCACAACCCTAGATCATGTTCATTCATTCTGTATCTTCACGCATCAAATCTTTCTTTTTTCCTTCCCTCAGACTATGCTATCATCGCTTCTGCGATCCTTGCCACAGCTCGGACGGAGATGGAACCCACTAAATTTCTCCAACCCGAACTTCGTTCGAATACCTGAATACCACAAAATCGAAGAAGAGATCCTTCCAGACTATGTTGCCTCCCAGTACTACTCTATTTGGATAGGGGAGATTATCAAGGAGCGGTATCAAGTCGTAGACAAGCTAGGGTTTGGATCTACCTCAACTGCGTGGCTTTCTCGGGACATGAAATGAGATAAACAAACCCCTCCTGGTGTATAAAGATTTATAACCACTCGGGAATTATGCTCAGCCACTCACTACAATTACAGTGCTCGTCGTTATGTGATGCTCAAAATCTTCGTCCGAGCTTCGTCTATAGGCCAGCAAGTGGATGACGAGCTTAAGATGTATAGACGAATGGAGCAATCGCCCCAAGGTCATCTCAGTCGTGACGCCGCCAGAACGCTACTTGATACATTTTACCTTTTAACGGACCTGAAGACAAGTATCATTGTCTCGTGCATCCCCCATTATGGGAGAGTGTTTTGACGTTCTTACGTCGCAACCCGGTTGAGAGACTACCTTCAGCGGTGATAGCAATTGTTCTCCAGCGCCTGTTTTTAGCCTTGGAATATCTGCATACGGAGGAGTGTCAGATTATACATACTGGTTTATGGCCTGACTTTTATCCTCCCCCTGCTTCTATAATTTATTTACTTACTTACTCCTTTCGTATTAGATATAAAGGCTGACAATATCATGCTCGGTATCAACGATGATTCGGTCTTTACAGACTTCGAAGAGAAGAAGCTTCAATGCCCAGTTCCTAGGAAGGAGGTAGACAGGAACGGAGGAACAATCTACATGTCTCTGGAATCTCAGAATGTCCAATAATATAGGTGCCACAGTTCCATGAGATTTTAGTTTGGTTCGGCGGTAGGTACTTGGCAATAAATCCAAGTCGGAATTCGTTCAACCCAATATATACTGGGCACCGGGAGTGATTCTAGAAGTGCCATGGACATACAGTGTTGATATATGGAATGTCGGATGCATGGTAAGCCAGAATGCCTAGCCTTAATTATGAAAATAACTGCTAAACGTTGCGCGCCATACTGCAGATTTGGGACATCTACGAAGGTGGTTCCTTGTTCACCGGCCAGAACCCTGAATTTCAGAAGTACCGAGGACGAGCCCATCTCGCGGAGATGATAAGTCTCCTTGGTCCCCCGCCATCTAGTCTTATTGTGCGAGGGAGCCTAAGAGACAAATTCTTTTCAAGTGAAGACAAGTCAAGCTCATTATCTGGTGAAGTCTAGGATCGAAAACTCCACCACTAACTCCTTACGAACTCGCTAGGTGATTTTCGCTCTCCTGATTTATTAACGGATCAGGTTCCCCTTGAGAAACGGGAAACCACTCTCCAGGGGTAAGAGGAGAGGGAGGCTTTTTTACGCCTGATGCGAAAAAATGCTACAGTGGGGGGGGGCCTGGCAAGCGTAGCTCTGCTAGGAAACTTGAGGTGGGACGAATAGATACACAAGCATTTGTAACTTTAGTATGCATTAAAGAAAAAATGAATTCTACTCCGTATATAAGCCGCTAATAGAGTGATTCAGTTAGAGGTATATATGCCCTGCTCTACTATGGAAATTGCACTCCCAATACATCACATCACGTGGTTAGGGCTTCCCAAGACCTATGGGCTACACAGGGTACGAACGGCATACCGGGCAGGATGGAGACTTATAATTCCCTGTAGGGTTTAATTCACCATTTGGGCCTCTAAACAATTAACAGTCTAATTTTTACAGATGATTACCTGGATCTTGTGGTGATTAATTTTTCTCGATCAGATAGATGGAGCAGGTGGAATCAAATATGTAAGTAGGCATGGGTATAAGGCAGGACAATTCTCCCCCTAATCTGCTACGTTTGGTTGTTTGTCTTCGGATTTAACGACAAGGGGCATCTCTCTTCTAGCGGCGCTGAGCGAGTTTGTGAGATCTGGCTCTTCCCTGCTATGTCGGTCATGAAGCTTGACCAGTATGAATTGGGTCCTAAAATTCCAGAGCCCAAACCTCGTCGACGGCACATTGGTCCTAAATGTACGGAATCCAAACTTAATCATCTACGGCCCTTTCGTCAATTCAACTATCGCCGGAGTGGCTAGAGGCCCTCTCAGCGGAATGGCAGCATCTAAACGCCCATTTAGGGCAATGCCAACATTGCTCGAGGAGGGAAGTTTCTGTTTGCTCTCTACCGCGCTACCTCATCATTCGCACTGCACTAACTTGGTTGTATTAGGCCTGTATGCCGACATCTACTCTTCTGTGTACATGATTCTACTGATCCGAGAGGCATCTAGGAGACTGAAATTCAGGATGCATAGGTACATTTGTACATACATACATCGAGTATGCTTGAAACACCATCAACCCAAGATCCAAGATCCATTGTATAAACTCCATTCGTTGAACACCAGGAAATAGGAAAAGAAAAACACGGAGACAATGTACAATTCAAAAGAGCGGACGGGCCTAGTCTGGCAACCATGTGAAAGAAGCACGCACGGTAAGTAGGTTTGAGTCGTCTAGAAGCCTGTGCAACCATCTCAACAGGAGGAAAGATCTAGACTCAAAATCAGATGCAGGTAACTGTACAGCACTAGTAAATCAAAGGTAGGGGGGTCATCACTGCATTAGACAAAGGAAAAGGTGCTTGAATGTGTCGTAGGGTAGGAAACGACAAATCACATCAAAGATGCAGCAGCGCAAGGAAATGCATCATTGCCCATGTCTTGCATGGTCTTCGCTCGCAGAATGTATACCACCCAAGCATAACTCCAAGAAATGATTTGATTATTATAGCGTCGGAAGGGGATGAGAGGCATGACCCAATCAGGGACCCAAGAAGTAGTTCAACTGCCTTTCGCGGATCAACCGCCGAAAGGAGAATGTTACCCTGGCTGCACATTTGAGGGTTGCAGCTGCTGCAGGGTTATGCAAATGAGCGACGCGCCCCAGACGTAGGACAATTCCGAGGTTGATTTCACCGCAAGTTGCGAATCACCTTCCTCCCTCGTGCCAGAAAGGGACTCGGCATTTCGTCTCGTTCTGGGTCCCAGACCGCGGGAGGATCACGATCAGAAGACTTCAAAGGAGCGGCGCACGCTGCAGAACGGAGGTCACTAGCACAACGCTTGACTTCATCAATAGGACGTCCACCGGCACGCGCTTGCGCAAGCTCCACCAGCGTCCGGCCACCCATATTGCGCTGCATCACAGCCTTGAACATCTCTTCACCGCCACCATTTGATTTCGTTGGGCTTGGTTTTACGGCGCTCTTGCGGGTTGGTGATACTGCATCAGCAGCCAAGTTGGCTGACGATGGGATTTTAGACAATCGCCGATGAGGTGACCGTGACTTGGATTCTCTCGCGTGGCTATCAGACTGGCCAGCCCCCGAGATCTGAGGTAGTCTTGAAGGATTGGCCGGGAAAATGGGAGGCTGGGTGCTTAGCTTCTGCATTAACGCAGTCGTATTTTGTCGAAGAAGTGGGCGAGATGGAGCCTTGAAAGGATCAGGCTTAACCTTTGGACGAGTGGGCGAGGGAAGTTCTGGTGTATCATCTTCATCGTCCGAGTATGTCATGGAAGGTTCGAAATTAGGGCGCTTCCGTTCTCCTTCAGCAAAGATATTCTTTCCTGAGTAAGTAGTGGACGTGCGGCGAGGCGATAAAGAAAGAGACGCTATAGATATGGGAGATGGCTCGGCCATTTGTACGTCCATGGGGGAATCAACAACCGTCTTCGAACGAGTGAACGGGGTGCGTGACTCCCTCTTCGACGGCCGGCTAACTTTGCTAGAAGGCGACTCTAGAGACAACTGACTGATGTCTGTACTCGAAGGGCAGTCTGAATCGTCACTGTTGCCCGAAGAAGTCTGGGAGCCGTGGCCGCTGGAATGGAAACCGGTCTCTTCGCGGAAGTTGGCGCTTCGCCTTTGCTTTTCGACTTCGAGAGCTACGCGGTCCTGAACCTCACAGTCGAACCTTTTGCGGAGTTTATCCAACTCGCTTTGAACTTGGCGGTCAATCTCCAGTCTCGCCTTCACCTCCCATTCCCGCCGAATAGAATTCTCGAGGTCGGATCGAATTTGCTGCTTCTCTTTTTCGAGCTTAGCAAAAGCTTGCTCCATATCCTTTGCCTTCTGAAGGGTGGCTTCCTCGCGCCTCCGAACCGTTCTAGATAGGCTGTTGAGTTCTACCTCCTTACGCATCAGACGGATGACGGGAGAGTTGATCAGAGAAGCTGTGTCGGGGCGGTGGTCAGGATTGACGCGCAAGCAGCTTGCGATGACATTCTTCAATTCCGATGAGTAAAAATCGGGCAATGAAGCAAATTTGCCTTCACGAATCTTTTGGACAAGCTGAATATGCGTCCGCGCATTGAAAGGCGGCTCTCGTTGGCAGAGCTCGTACATGATACAGCCAACCGCCCAAATATCGGAACGTAATGTGTACTTCTCAGCCGCGCATATTTCAGGTGACATGTAGAAAGGAGTTCCAACATAGGTAGAGGCAAAATCGTGGGAGTGCATCAGTTTAGACAAGCCGAAATCACCCAATTTGACGGTGTTGTCCGTCCCCAGGAAGATGTTTTCAGGCTTCAGATCACGATGCAGAATCGTCATCTGTGCCTGTTTGCCTTTGAGGCCTGAGGGTTTTGCAGCTGGTCCCAACAGATTTGAGCCCACTTCTGCAGGATCGGAGCCGTAGTGACAGCGATAGAGGGCGGTTACCAGCTGCGACAATATGCGCCAGACAAAGTCCTCCTCTGCGTATTTGTTGGTTCTTTTCAGATTCTTGATGACCATGCTAAGGTCGCCCCCACCGCAGTACTCCATATATAGGTACAAGTCCTGACTTGCTTTGAGATGTTCGCGGTGGTAGTAAGCGACGATGTTCGGATGCCGCAGAGAGCTCAGGATATTGAATTCGGCAGTCAGCTGCTCCCTTTCTTTCTGGGACATCTTGATGTAGTTGATTTCTTTCCGGCATAGTATCTAATACAAGTCTCGCGTAAGTATGTTGGTGCCACAAGGGGGCCGGTGGTTTGCCTTACGAAGCCATCCGTTTTCCGCTTCACTTTGCGAATGATTCCGAAGGAACCGCAACCTAGACAGAAATCATTAGTACGACGGTTCCAAGAACTCCCTTTATTGAAGACAACGGAAGCCAGTACCAATTTTCTCCAACACTTCATACTTGTCTGCTTCCGCCAGTGCAATTGCCATGGCGGCTGTTTATGAGGGATCGAGCGTCACGAGGATGGAGGATGGAGGTAATTGGAGAGAGAAGGATAATAGTGCACGGGCCAGATGAGGATTCTGGCTCATTGACGACTCGTTCCGGGTTGGTTGATACCTGTTATGTTAGTAGTTGAAGTACTTGAATTAGGACATAGAGAAGGTTGAAGCTTCTCAGAAGTCACGGTATGTCCCGGGTTGGAGGGAGTGAATGTTTAGAGCGGATCCTGTTGCTGAGCAACCGGGCTGTGCAACGGCCTTATCTATATCAAGGAAGCGGTGAGGTTCCGGGCGGTGTGGGGGAGCAACCACTCCTTGTGTTTGCAGCGTTAAAGAGCATATTCGTGCATCCCTTCTTGCAAGCCCAACATCATTTGCCGATAATAACCCAATTATTAGCTTTGTACATTTCTGTCTCACGATATAATGGATTCATTCTATCAGACTTCTGCAAGGCCCTGGTCAAGGGAGGCCCCAAGGATGGCAGTCACAAAGAAACCCCCTTCGAAGAGTAGGATAACGTGATCATCCTTATCGATAGTTAAGCGTCTTTTTGGTCCCGCATTTGTTATCCCCAAGCCCTCCGCCACCAAAGAGCAAGACGCAACATTTTCGCAATGGGAGATAGCACTGACAGCACTGTTCTGCGCAAAGACCAATTGGAGATCAGCTTGCACAATGAACAGAAGCTGATAAAGGAGGGGGCTATCATCGATGACAGTCCCCTGGACCTGAGCGAGCCGTTTCGAGAGCTCTGTGAAGCTTGTCGTAAGGGGGATCTTAAGGTTTGTCAAGAGAAGATCACAGAGGGGGTCAATATCAATGCACGGGATCCTTATGACTACACTCCCTTGATTCTGGTGAGTAACATCCTGTCTTGTTTGCTTCGACTTTTTGATGTACCTTCCAAGGTTGGACCAAGTACTAACTGGTGATCGTTTAGGCGAGTCTTTGTGGCCACTACGAAATCACCCAGCTGCTCCTAGAGTCTGGAGCTCTATGTGAAAGAGATACTTTCCAGGGTGAAAGGTGCCTCTAACTAGCTCCTCTTTTACTTTTGTTCTACTTCCCGCTAACATCGTTGTCTCAAAATAGATGTTTATATAACGCATTGAACGATCGTATACGAAATCTGCTTCTTGAATACGACTATTCAAAGTCAACCGATCCTCTCCAGCCTCTTGCTGCGCATACCGCCTCACTTCTGGTGCGCGAACAGCCCAAGACATCCGATATCGAAGTGACCGCAGGCGACGAGACTCTATACTTGCATAAGTTCGTGCTCGCTGCTCGATCGCCTTATTTCCGTCGGAAGTTGGAAGTTTCTCCCAAGATTACAACATGGAAGCTCCCCAGCGTTATACCCCCGCAGGCTTTTGGGACCGCAATCAAATACCTATATCTAGGAGAGCCTCCTCGGGATTTAAGAACCGGCCCATGGACGGGATTCACAGAATCAGAAGTTTTTGCTGGGCTCGACAAGATTGCCAAATACTTGGATATCAGCTCCCTGGTGGAAAGCATAATCGACAGCAGTGACAGAAGGCTAGCCAGACAGAGGAGAACGACAGAGGTTGCACGAGGACGAGACCAGCTGGAAGAATGGTTTCGAGACAATGTTCTCCGAAATAAGATAGAGGTTGACACCTCTAAGGCCAGCAACGTAAAATGGGATCATAACAATGCCATTTTTGCAGATGTACTCCTACAAGCTGATGAGCTTCCAGAGGACGGGCTTGACGAAGAAGCCGGTTCTACCGGCCTTCCAATTGGACCCATTGAACCTTCCGGTGCCATCAAACCTTCGCAGAAGTCGATCCTCTTTCCCTGCCACCGGGCGATGCTGCTGCGGTCTGAGTTCTTCCAGACCATGTTCAATTCCCCCTTCCGCGAAGCCCACATGAAGGAACATCTGCACATCATTCTTGTGGATTGTTCCCCGGATATTTTGGAGATTGTTTTGACGTTCCTATACACCGAGAGGGCGGATTTCCCGCTTGATGTTGCTGTTGAAGTGCTGTTTGCGGCGGATATGCTCTTCATCGAGAAGCTCAAGACCAAGGCCGCTGTTTTGATTAGCACTCTCGGCAGCGGTAGCATGTCACAAGCGGAAGCCGCGAAGACCGAAGGAAATTTGGATGACGATATTGACATTTACGCCATCATACGTGCCGCGTGGACGACACGAGTTCAGCGGCTAGAGGAGTTCGCTGGTCGCTATTTGGCTTATCGTCTTGAGGCCCATATAGATTCACCGGAATTCGCAGAGCTGATTCAGGAGTCAGCGTCCCGTATTCAAGGACGACAGGAAACCGATTCTATCGAGTTATTGGACGATATCAGGTTTTACCTGAATGAGAGGTTTAGGTTGCGATTTGATGCCGTGGGAATTGACGAAATGATGGAGGAATCGGCTAAACCACAAACTGCAGACCTCATTGCTAGCGACGAAGGCATAGAAAAGATCGCTAGCGGAGTCAAAGAGGTCCATCTTGCTTCAAATAGCCCTACCCAGATCAACAGCGATCGAACCCCTCAGTATCCCGGGGGTTCTGACGGAGAACATCACGGTCCTGTCATTAGGACCTTGGATGGTAAGATTGCGGACGATGAATTCACCAAAGACGCAGTAAACTACCAAATCTTGATGGAGAAACTCGATCAGATTCTGGAGAGCTTGAACTTGGACGCATAAGCTGTTCCCGATGCCCGGGATAGTTCTTACGGAAGACGATGAGTTGACGATTGACGACCAAATGCAGGATATATATACATACGTACACATGGTCCTACACAGAGATAACAAAAGCACATATAGAACGCGGTAGAACTCGATATACTCAATACTTTGGTACACAAAAATACAATGTCAGGGCTTTCTCGAAACCAAAAGAACGACAGCGCTTTATATATTTTTGATTCGATACGCATTGCTGATACAGTTGACTTTGACCACACTTGGCGCCAGTCGTATCGCAACTGGTCAACCACATAACGATCACTCCAAGCAGATACTTATATTAGATCAGCTCCGATGGCCGACTACCCTCCAGACGAATGCCACGACTCTGCGCAGCCATTTGATCTGGAGTAGCAGAACGGCACTGATGAGCTTACGGCATCCTGTAGGTAAGGATCACAAGGGAGAATGCTCAAAATGAACAGAACATCGATCGGCCCAGCAGAGATTTGATCCGTCACGAAGAGATGACCTCGAGTAAGTTGGATTGCACTGCTCATGACTTGGACTACACCATACACCAGCAACCGGGAGCAACAACTATAGCCTTCGCCTCGGCCCGCGGAGTCAGTGCAAGGCGAAGCCAAATAATGTCAAGGTTTGACGAAACGGAGTTTGGGGCTGTAGACTTTTCGTTACTGAAGTGCTCACCATCAGCGCAGTCACAGCTACAACTGGAAATGTTGCAGCAGGATGTGATTCAGCAATCACGATGCAAGAATTTGTGATAGGAGAGGAGCCCGTGCATATCGTATTGGCAAAGCCTTAGACGTCCATGGTGTGTCTGGTTGTGTGCGGAGTTTCATGACATTTACGCAATCGCTCGACGAATAATCACCGCGAATTTATGTGAGTCTCGCATGCAAGACGCACAAACCAGCAGGGATGCCAAAAAACAAAGTCGAGATCCAACTGCAGGATTTGACTTTTATTTCCCCGGTGTGTATAAGTGTATATGTCTGAGCATTGCCGGTGCTACGGTGTGCTCATGGCGTGGGATGCCAACGACTCGCCGCTGCGTGTTCCCATAGCCAACCAACATCCAACACTCCGAGACTACGCAGCAGCGAGGAGCCACCTCTGGAGGATCTGTGCAGATTTCAGAGTTATAGTGCTACTTAACCCAAGGCGCTGAGGCACACCAGCCTACTAGGCGACCAACGATAATTGGGGAAGTGGGCGAAGGGAACCTTAATCTGCAGTTTTGAAAATCAAAGCGCAAAACGCTGGTGATCAATGATCAAGGCTGATTGGCGATCTGATTAATCTGGCCCCTTCTTTTTTCTCCAAGTCCTGCCGCAGTATTCTGGCTGGGACAGAATTTACAGCAATCGGGCATTTCCGTGGCGGATCGCCTACGAAACGCATGGTGAATCTGAGTCGGAATTTTTACTTGCCAATGAGCAGTCCTGCATACCAGACAACGGATGATGTTGGGCGTCAATATGGCGGCCGCTACTCGCTCCAGTGGATGACCATCATCCCTCCCGTTTAACCTTTCTCCGAGAGTGGGATTGCCACGACACACAGCAAGCATCTTGATCTTGCGTCTCCGAATACCGGTCTGAGTCGACGATGCTCACTTACTGTCCCCACTGATTTGCCCCAAGAGGCAGATCGACACAGCCATTGCCACCTGGTGTGCGGGGGACAAGGACTGATTGGTGCGATATTTTGCGAGGTCGAAACCGTTGAGCCCTTTGGCGTCGGGCGATGATTCAGGTATGATGATTTCAAGTGTCTCTGATGTTCGCCGAGCTTATGTTTGCGTGGGGCAGAAGAAAAAATTTCCGGTTTTTTGAGCTTCTATGGAGTCTTCTTGTTCCTTTCATGTGTGAGGCTAGTATCAGAACTGACGCCATCGTAGGGTTCATGGCGGGGTTCAAAAGCAGGGCAACTGGACTGTCCCTCCATCAGCGTTTGACTAATTTTCCCGCCTCCCAGGAGCGAGCGGAAAACTAACTAGATATGGCAGTAGTCTTCTGTACGGGAAATCATGAGGTCTGGTGCTCATCAGCAGCTTATCGCACAGAAACAAGCGAAAGTCGCAGGCAGCGGATGATCTGTCAGGCGTGCTTGGACGGCCCTCGCGTCAGATGTGCATGGACCAGCCTCTCCGCTAGCCTTCGTCCAAGAAAACTAAGACATTACTCCGTACTCCGGAGTTCTTTGGTATTCAGTGTCTTTCTACACAGTACAACGAGTTTGGGTCTGTAGTAATAAGATGGGCGGTTATTAATGGCCCACGCTCTTGGTGTGGGTGACTGGGATTGTCAGGCCAGGTGATACAAAGTGAATGCGGCCATATGGAACCGTTCGACTCTCCTCCCAAGTGTCTGGGTAATCTATTCCAGATGTGTCTAAGTGTCCGCCGACTTCCTTGCCTCATGTCATCTGTAATAGACATCTATCCGAGACAGACACATAGTCGATTTCTGATGTTACAACGGCGTTGGGCCAGTTACTACGCAATATTCCTTCTGGAGATGTCATACTCCTCGTGGCAGCCACTCCGTTCCTCCGAGATATCCTGACAGGCGTCAAACACTCAGATGCCCACAGTCCATAAGCGGGGGTAAGCAAGACGCAAGAACTAGGCGCGTACCGGCACGCTTTGGCCACAGTGTGCCGACAATAAGGCATCATGGCGAAGAGGAAGAAGGTTTTGTCTATGGCCAACCTCTTCACCGGGAGAAAACTCTGTCGCTGGATGAGTGGTTGCACGGCGCCTAGTTCTTGAAATGGGCCATGTACAAGGGAAGCCAAGGAAGGTATATTTCGGGTAAATATACCCCCCGAAGTACTCCAACTGTCAAATCCGGGAATTGATCCAGAACTAGGATGCTCAGGCCGAATCTTTCTGGACTTCCCGAAGAAATAATGCAAAACCAGCGCTGGAAAAATGCAAGACACGCCTGGATTGATGACTGCCTGATAGTAGCAGCCGGCCTTCTAACCCATACTACTTGCCGAATATAGCCGCATCCCTGGAGGAGTCCGAGATGTGGCTGGCATATTTTCAGATTTTCAGCAGCTAATCAAACCTCAAATTACGGACTCGGTTGGAGAAATGACCCAACCCTTGGGCGTTCTGCGAGATTATGGTCGGCACTTACACCGGTATTATCGGCACTGTCATTATTACTTCAATCTCAGCTCGCAGGCGATGCTGTCCAATTTTGTAACAAGGGCCATCGGACGCCTGGACAACAGCCTCCCTGAACACGAGAAAGCCGGATATATGAGAGAAAGTGAGACCAGCCACAGCGCATAACAGCATAGTGTCTCAGACCGATCACAAGGCAAAACAGTCGCAATCATGAGTCAATCCTCTGGCAGACTACAGTAATAATAATGCAGCTGCGTGACATTGCAAAGCACAGAGCCACCGCACGGAACCCTTGGCCAGGTCCTGGCGGGGAGGAACCCAAAGAGCAACGGTAACTTGGGAAGAGAAGGCTGAAACAAAAGTCATTTCCTCTTCATGCAACTCTTATCACATCTAATAATACTCGACCCGGGATCACGGTGACACCGCCGCGGCGCCGCCTGTCCTGAGCGGGCGCGCCCATCGGCTAACAATAACACTAACAATAACACTAACAATAACACTAACAATAACACTAACAACCTGTTGGAGAAACTACGGCACTTTAATGGGTTCTGGGGCAGCGGGGCTAAGCTTCCTATCTGCGTGGCTGAGCCGGTTTGCTATAGATGACGGGAGGATCTTGCTCCTTCCTTCCTTCGGGAGGCCACGGGTTCCCAAGGCTTTGTACGGAGTAATTACCATGAGCTTTTTTCCAATTCCAACACCCAACAATCAGACGAGGAGACCAATTACGCAGGCAACGTTCCCGAACCAGTACTCGCAACGTTGAAGGCAACATTCAACACCAATGTTCCCATTTACCCGTTTATCCGCGAGATATCTAGTCAGCACAGTGTGGACTCAAGAGTGTGGACTGTTCCAGAGTCTAGATGGAACTTGGCAGAAGGGATGTACAGCTCTAATTTGGCACGCAAGTCCCCCGTTGTCGATCTCTCCTTAATCCTTAGGTATGAATATGGAGCAACTTGGGTGGAAATGAACCCCAAGTCCAGAAGGGAAGAAACGAACAAGCACAAGGAGAGCACAGGATCTGATTGGTTGGGGAACACCTCGGGTGTATCCATGAAAATCTGCAATTACTTATCCACGGCGAGGTAAATCAATTAAGCCTCTTTAGGTAAGGCCCCGCCTGCCACGCCGGTGATCTGCGTTACAATTTTTCCTTTCCTATCTTTTCTTTTTCTTTTTTTTTTTTTTTTTTTTTCTGCGGTGGAGATCTTTGACGGATGCGGTTAGCGGGTGCGAGATGTCTTACACTTTTCAGCTGACTGAGATCTTTGCTTTAGTCGTACGGAGTACAGATTTCCTTTTCGGACTTGGCATACATGGTGCAGCACTGCGGATTCCGCTTACCCTGAGTCTCTCACTGATAACCAACTATCCAGAGCCCCAGATCTCGTCATCAGGAGTTACACCTCCCGTGAGCCTGTGACCAGATAGACTTGAAACTGAGAGTATCGACTGCTGAGTCTTAAGTTCTCACACGCAACCTAAAACCGCCCGACCACTATGAGACATCCACATTCCAAACCCAGGGCCAGAGTGTTGGGCGCGTAGGAGCTATGACCCAAAGGTTGCTAACTTCTGGTTCATTCAAAATCAAAGTTCAAGCCACTATTGCTCTGTAAAATGTCCTGATCCCCAAAATTCTGAATCCTCATCCATCCTCGTGGCAATTATTATTAGCCAATTCCACCCGGAGTAAACCAACCCCGGAAAAGTAAACTAACGACGTTACCTACCAACGGGAAACTCTCGCGTGGAATCGGAAATATCAAGCGAACGATAGACGTGAATGGTGGGGCTCCCTCCCACTTTCTTTTTCTTGGCTTTTCGTGAAATTTTCAGGCATCATGGCGGCATTCCTGCTCTTTTGCTGTGGGTCTCATTGGTTGGCAAACCTTCAATAAACCTTCGCAGGGGGCGAAAGTTAGAACCAACCATAGCAATGATAGTATACCTGGAGAGGTAACAAACAGGCGCTGGGCACTGAGGCATTTTCTGTTTGACAGGGGGTTTTGACGGCTGATTGGGAGGTCAGATGGTATTTCTGATTCTCTTTGTGTCCCAAGCATTCGGGATGCCAAGAATTCGTCTGACAGGGACATAACCGTCTTTTGCTTGGCAAGCTTGGACCCCAATGCATTTCGTATTATTACTCCTGAAGGGAATGGGAATTGGTCAAGGGATGGGAGTTTCTTTTTCCTGTGTAACGAGTTGATATCAAGTGAGACCGAGACGGAGATTGAGAGACAAGACAGACGACAGCTTGCCATGCCGTGCATGGATCAAGGATGTCAATTTCTTTTCACTTTCAAAACGTTTCTATGTATAAATTGATCGACGAAAGTCTGAAATGACTGCGGAGCGCATACGTATCGAGATTACGCACGGTATCTCAAAGTCAGTTTTTGCTTGGCGGTTTCCCGGTGAGAGAAATCGACAAGGTTAACCATCAAGTCTGTGGAAGCGTTGATGCCAGGAGCTCCGATGAGCTCCTCCAAGTGACCTTTGCAATAATGCACCTGTCGCATTCTTTCGTCTCCTGCACTCAAGCAGGATTCGCAGCATAAGAATGAGAGCAGCGTACCGGAAATTACCAACGACACAGGAAATACTAGATTGCATTAGCGCATCGGCTTTGGTGCCAAACTCGGGAAGGGCCGAAGAATGCTTGCGACGGACGCGAGAATCTGCCACGTGAAAACTCAAGGGTCCAAACTCCAGCAGCAACGCGAGATGCCGGCGCTATTCCTCAACTGAATCGGTCTGGCGCTCGTCCCCTCAGGCCCAACAGTTCGATACTACTCCAGACGTGTGGTTGGTGGATTTATCTGGGTGTTTCAGGGGGAGCGTATTATTGGAAGTTTGGAACTCTCGAGGCGAGGGTTAAGTCGGTGTTGGTTTTTTTTTTCTGAGCACTCTGTCGCGCACAGATTTTACGCCTGTCTCCAAGTCATCCTTCCGAACTCCTGGCTGCCTGGCTGCCTGGCATGGCTCCCCACGAACCCCCCCTCCCCCAAAGAGCCTACTCCGTCACCCGTGACCTCTGTCATCTCTCCGGGATCTACCTGCCTCCAAGACTAGGGAGTTTCCCTGATGACGATCGACCGTCGTGGCGGCTAGAGGAGTTTGTCCAAGACTCTAGACTCCAGAAGATAGCTTCAGTCGGCTGTGGTGGTTGTTTCGACCTCAGAGCTCGGGTATTGACCTTGTTGCCGTCTGATTACCGATCGCTATCTTACAACTTATTGATATGATAGCACGCCGGAGTACTCTTACCAAAAGCCGTAGGAGCCAAAGAGGGTTGTATGATCACCATGCAACCGTGCATTCCGCTCAGACTCAAGCTGTTGTGCCACGCAGCCACAAACCAACCTGTACTACAGAACAGCGTAGTGATCCTCCGCATACTCAGTCCCTCCATGTGTTTGTCGGTCAAGTCTTTCCTGTGCAGTCTGTCTCAGACTCTCAATCTCACAAAGCAAAACTGAACCTGAAACTGCGAAATGTGATTGGGTCTGCAGGGGGGGAAAGGGAGGCGTCGATCCCGTATTACGGTCGCCGCTCGCGCGTGGCCGAGGATGCGATGATCTTCTCATCACGCGTGGCTGCACAGGCTTAACTTGCCTCCTGATCACCTCCTGAAACTGAAACTTAGGGGTCGACTTTCCTTCTGCGTTTCTTATTGATCGACGCCTATCACAATCATGGATCTTACCGCACGCCAACCTCCAATCTTGTTGGAGATTCAACAGTGGGCCAGACCAATGATCAATCGACGTGGCTTCAACTTTCATGATTCTTGGGTCGTGCGAGGCTTATCCTCTTGGGGCGTTTTCAAGCGAGAACTGCTCAGATTCGATCATGAGATCGATCTGGTATTGATCGATGCTGTTTTCTTTTTCCATGACTCTCCCCACCCCCTAAAAATAAAAATAAACAATAATTGAAAGCATCGCTGTGGGAGGTGGGAGACCAATTACCGCATCCGCATGGCAACAGCATTACTCCATTATCAATAGTCTTGAAGACAGCTCCTAGTGATGTGTGATTACCTGTTCTGGAGCCTTGAGTCTTGACTAGTACTGATTTAATCGAGGCGGCCAGGGGCTTGGGCCGTTGGAGAAGAAGATGGCTACTGCCCGCTAAGCAAGTTGCAGTAGTTCATCCAAGCATTAAATCGGCGGTCTGTGGTCCAAGCTGGACGTTTGAAGGCGTTGGCGTGATCGTCGCACATCACAATCGAGGTCAGCTCTGAATCTCAGGAATCCTTTTTCAGTTTAGCCGATATACTGTGCCGGCAGATGACTGGATGATAGTAACTTCCAGAGGGACGATTCTGAGCCACAGACTCGACCCTTCGCTAAGTTCCTCTCTTTCCTTCTCCATCAAGAGAAGCCGAGTTTCTAACGCAAGTTGGGTCCGCGAAAGGAGTCTCCTATCTAATATTTTGACGTCACTCTTTCCCTTTTCGATCGGAAAAGCGCCAAAGCGGAAATATTAATTGCAGCTGTAATCTTAATTGAGTTGCGAAGCCAATAAGCGAAGGTCGGCTGGAAGATTTTGAGCCTGGGGCCCTGAGCATCATCCAGAGTGCGTGTTCCATGGTTGTGACGAAGATCTGGTAGACGCCTCATGTCAGTATGTACCTCTCTTTGAGCTCCAGAGGGCCACTCTGCCAGCCTCGAGAGAAAACTGGTAACGCGTGTACAATTTGGCTAGTACGTACCTGACTAATTGCGCCACTACTACCGGTGATCACCGCGATCCGTGATGGTGATCATTCTCCTCCCCTCCAGAGTCGAGACTCAAGATTCATCGTCGTATCTACCTAATCCGGTTGTAAAACCTGTGGGGATCGGCCGACTCAAAAACAACAGAGGATACGACCAATAATATTGGCGGGTAACAGAATCAACTTGTCCAACAGACAATGGGTTTTTGCTGTTGGCTTACTTTCTTTTCCTTATTCTCATCGCATGGGATGATGCGCTTGGAAGCGAAAAAAAAAAAAAAAAAAACCAGCTCTCTGGATGTATCTCGCTCAATAATCACTAAATTGAGCATCCGTTGCGAGTGAAAGGAACGATATGTGTCAGTTTGCGCGTCATCCTGATATTTGTGTGACCTCGCTTCTGCCGTCGAGCTCCTTCACGCGGATGGTGGCAGCACTCTGTGCAACCCTGGACCAAGGATTTGGGTTCTTGAATCCATCATCGCTAACTGCGCTGCGCCTTGGGCAATTTCCCACGTTTTCTGAACCTCACCAATTCTCTTGTTCACCTTGTGACCTTTGGCTTTGTCCCTGGCTCCATGGACGCGAAAGCAGTAACTTGTAAGCACCTTTGTATGTTAAGTTTTGGAGACAGCCGGTTTGCGGGGCCAGTTTATAGAGGAGATCGATCCTGGATCTCCTCCCCGATCTCTCAGTCGATTCGAGTTACTCGATGGACTCCGCGTCAAACGAACGGGAGAAGAAGTCCAGAATTGGTTTAAGCTTAGCTGGCCAATGGGAGATAAAAATAGAGGCTAGAGCTTACGTTTTCTGCCTGAAATGCAGAAGGTTCAAGGAGGAATCATAATAATAATTATAGTCATTATTATGTTTATGCAGCTGATGCAGGCGAGGCGAAACTAACGCTGCTTGGTGATTGGACGGTGAGCTTCGCTTCCACGAGATCGGTTCTTAAGGTTTGGGATGGGGGCACATCCATCATTAGTGCATCACACATGGTTGAGTCCACCCTTTGAACTTTCTTTGTTTGGTTCTTCGTACGGTCGAGGCGACTTCATCTCAAGTTGGAAAAATTTGTCTACGAGGGTACTCCGAGCGCTGAGGATCGTTGGGATTCTCATAATTCACAGCTAGCAAAAGCCAACGCAACGAGTGATCACTGATCATGGATTCGTCCAAAGCGGTGTCGGACTTGGACTGGACAACGCCTCACGGACTAGCCCGGTTGGGGGGCGGAAGCTGGCGATCAGTGTCGGAGAAATCCACGGAAATGAATTACGCAAAGCAGCATCGGAGCTGCAGGCGGTAGTCGAGCATCCAGGGTCAGGACTGAGTTCTCAGGATGGAATATTGCTACAGAAAGATGATTCGGGTTTGGGGCGGGCTGATGATCTCCCATTAGTGTGGTCAGTGGTGCTCGTCTCCATTACTTATTTGGGAGACGCTTGGTTAGGTGGTTCTCCGCCGAGGCTCAGCACATGTGGATCAAAACTCGGGCACGGATGGAGCCAAGCCTTGAACCAAGGATGATGCCAGTTGGGCCCTCTCTCTCAGGCTCTTACTGTGGATTCAGATCTCATGGAAATCAGCCAAAGGCCTGGACAATGCGAAATTCCGATGAGCGCCGGTGACAAGGTCGATCCTAATGGCAACAATCTTGAAGGGTTGCCGAGCTTGGTGATCAATCAGACGAGGCCAAGAATAGTATTCCGTATATATGGTCTTTTTTGGTATTGCCTGTCAGAGTTTCAAGTTCCTCATTTCACGTCAGAGTGAAAGTGCAGAAGGGATTCCAGTCCTTGGCCAGACGAGCAGCAGCACTAACCTTAATTTGGTCCTTGGTTCGGAGAGGAACCTCCTTTGTTTTTGATATTCTCGTTTCCACTCCACGATAATCTCCGGTTCGCTCACGACGCTTCTTCGCTAAGCGACTTGGCCCCCAAGCGAAGGACGCAGCCACGCAAAGGATGGAAATCGTTCCCAGATTCCCTTCTTAGTAGGCTCGCCAAGCTTGGTCCAAGCCCGAACTGGAGCTGATGGTGATGAGAACGGAGGCACTTCCATTCCAAGAAACACCTTTCTAATTGTTCCCCCTGTTTGTCCAGCAGAGCTTCGCAGCACTTGATCGCCGGTCGATCCTGAAGAAGCAGTAATGAAGGGAATGCGGATGGATATGCTGGTGATGACTGGGTCGAAGCTGGAGGAGCTACACTGCTGCAGACCTGCAGACTTGCAGTCGCAGTGAGGTTGCATACAAGCAACTCGGTTCCGAAACACAAGAATGATCGGCAGGTGGTCTTTTTGTGAGACTGAGTCACTGAGACGAGATCAGGTTCTCAGCAAAGACATGACCGTGCAGCAACGATCAGCCGTTAGGGATCGCTGTGACAGGTCAGAGTAAGCCCAGAAACAAAGCAAGCCCAAAAGAAAAGCCGATTAATAATAGTACGGAAGGTGGACGCCTTTACCACACTGGCACACAGCTTAGAGGCTTGGGGCCTCAAACAGGAATAACGGAGATCAATAGTAGATCTGCACTAGGAGATTGACCCGAGTCGAGTCGAAGTGCTCCAACTCTTCGTGTCTCCCCTTCACCCGAATGTGATGCTGTGACTGGTGCGACTAGACATGGAGGATGGGGAATCTTCGAGACATCGAGACGCTTCGACTGAGTATGGGGGGCGTGGTGGAGGCCTGAGGAATCCATCGCGCGTGTCAAGGCGAAGGGGCTGTAATCTATGTTACTAGCGGGAACACTCAAATACCAGCAACCGAAGCTTGGAAAGTTAGTTAAGTTACGAAGTTACGGGCCCAGCCGCCCCACAGCGCCACCATTAAGCTTTGGGACGGAGGTTTCAGAGTGGCAGCCTTCGGGAAAATTACGCCCCTTACCAGCTTGACCAGCATGACCAACGTGACCATACGATATCGCCGCGACGATACCAGTAATCGTGTCATAAAAAGACGGTCGTTTAAACGCTCCGTATCGGCGGCTCTCCACCAAAAGTCCACCTGCCGAGTCATTTCCACGACAGCGAGCGCAAATCAGCCTTGGGGTGATTAATGCCTTGCTCTAATTTATCTCTTGGATTATTTTAATCCGGCTTCTTTTATTTTTCTGGCGCCTTTCATTTGCTCTCATCGCTTGCATCGCTCTGGTCCGGGTCTATAAACCTCGTTGTTCCCCCCCATGCTGCTCCCTCCTCCCCACCCCATACATCTGGATGCTTGAGCATAGTGTTGTCTCCATCATATAATTATATCGCATGCCCTCCCCCCGTCGCCACGTTTTCGCCTGCTACTTTCAACCACCTGTCCCGTCCGCATCCCGTCGACTCTCGGACTCAGTCTCTCCCAGTCGACTTCCAACACCTCTCACCTTGTGCGGCGCACCGACACTACTAGTATGGATCTCGCAAATCTGATCTCGCAGCCGGGCGCCGAGCCCGCTTTGACTGTCAAGTCAAGATACAGTCCTCCTGCCTTCGAGCCTGGCTCTTTCTATCCTTCGGCATCAACATCCTTCTCCCGTACACAGCCACCGCTGTCTCCGCCAGTCGAGGACAGAACCCCTCGCTGTTCCCTGCCGTCGATCTCGGCACTTCTCGACAGCGCCGATGGTGCACCAACACATGCAGCAAGTAAGGCTTCACACATAGCTCACCCGCGCCAGCATCCAAGCTCAATACTAACAAACTAAGCAGAACGCCAGCGCTTGAGCTCCTCTCCACATCGCGACCTGGACGCCCGTCCTGCATTCGATAAGAGTCAATCTGGTGCCGTTCCAGTCCGCCTTCCACCCACTCCACCATTGCGTCCTGGCTCTGGCTTCCACAGCACCGGCCACTCGCCCTCCAGCTCTATCTCATCAGCTACCAACGCAATGATCAAAAACGAGTATCCGCAACCACCAGCCACACTCGCCAGCCCAACCGACAGGTCGTCCATCTCAAGCCAAGGCTCCATCCAACAACACGCATCAGCCAGACCCTACGCCTCCCCTGCTCCCAGCGTCCCTTCTTATTCCTCTCCCATCGAGCCATCACCATCAAACATGTACTATCAGCGACCCGCGTCCTCCGGCGCCTACCAAGCCGGTCCTCCCCCACCACCACCGTCATCACACCACCAACAGATCATCTCCCCAGTGACACCGGCCTGGCAGCACCACCACTACTTCCCGCCGTCCACAAACACACCATACCAGCAGAATCACGATCGATACATCTGCCGCACATGCCACAAGGCCTTCTCACGGCCCTCCAGCCTGCGCATCCACTCGCACAGCCACACCGGCGAGAAGCCCTTCCGCTGCACACACGCCGGGTGCGGGAAAGCCTTCAGCGTGAGAAGTAACATGAAGCGCCATGAGCGTGGCTGCCACACTGGTCGTGCCGTCGCCACTGCCATGGTATAAATCCTGTCAAACAATCATTCACCATAAATCCGCTCCGCCACATACATACCAACCCCTCCTCTCCATCTACCTACCTTCTATAATCCCCTCGTCTGGTTTGTTTATCTCATTTCATGATACCCTCCCATGTTCTGCTCATTCACGGTGTCACGGGGATACGGATTCGGATTCGGAATCGGGATCAACCCTTTATTTGCATTTCTTCTCCCTTCTCTTCTCTTCACTTCTACTACTCTTGTATTCTTCCCTCCCACTTGGAAAGCCCCGGTGTCAGGTCACATGTTTATTGCATTATATGCATATCGGAAGAGCAGCGGAGCAAAGGCGTCACTGGCGTCATCAGACTTGGGTGTGGGCAAAATACCCCCAACAACCCTCTTATGTCTGTTATATAGATACCTTTTTTTTTTTTTCCCTTGTGTCAAATTTCCTTTGTTTTGAGTGATGACGTGACATGAATGCCCTTTTCCTTTTCCCTCACCTTATCCTGGGACAGATAAAGAAATAAAAATGAAAAAAATCATTAAAAAAATCATATGATTCCTTGTAGAGTAAATGTACTTTTATTATTGTAGCTAATAAGGTTTTCAGTTGACTTTGTGTGTGCTCGAACTTAGGTTCGAGGACTGTGTTCCACAGATCTATATTATTAAAGAGCCTTGCTCGCCACTTCAGGGAACAACACCTTTCTAAACTCCTAAACTTAATTATAAAACGCAGGGATTTTGAACTCGAATATCCGCTCCATGATCCATACCAGCTCATAAACTCCAAAAAAAAAAAAAATTCCTCAGGTATCACAGTCAACTATGCACAAGAACTGAACCGAGGTACTAAAGTCCGAATCAACAACCCCCTCCCTAGCTCTACCCGTAAAACACCACGCCCGCGAGAGAATTAAACCTAAGGAAGATAAGAGAAGAAGAAAACAGGATGCGGTTAAGCAGCAACACTAGGCCGTCGGACTGTGTTCGCAATGGCTCTCCCCTTCCCCTTCGTCCGCGCAGTAACATCCCGCATGTTTCTCACGGCCACGCCAAAGTCAATCTGGTTGTGGTTCTCGGGCATATATTCGCCGCTGACAATGCACAGAACTCTCATGCCAGATTTATAGACGAGACCGCTGAGCAGCTTAGGCGTGATGAGGAAGTATTGTCCGCCGCCGCGGCCGTTTTCGCTAGGTGCGCAGGCGATGTCGACGAGGCGCTCGTGTACCATGCGTTCGTTCCGCGGGTCCATTCCTTGGTTAATTTCGTCGACGACGCGGAATGGGGAGGCGGAGAGGGACTGTAGCGCCATGAGGTAGAAGATTGTGCTGACGGCTCGCTCTCCGCCGGATTGACGATGGGAGTCGAGAAGGGACAGGCTCTCGTGCTCTCGGAACTTGACGTGCACCTGGATAGACCACTGGTCAAAGTCGTTCCCGCTTGGCTGGCCGTCTGGTCCTGGTTCTTCGCCTGCCTTGTCTAATGAAACTTGACCGGCGCAGCCGATGCGCGCGAACGAATCAGAAAATGCATCGCTGACGCTCTGGACGATAGCGTCTAGCCTTGGCTCCCATTTCCCTCTGACTTCATTGATTGCATGGTTGAAGTCGGCGAGCTTGTTTTCAAAATCGGAGAGTTTCCCGCGTAATCGTTCGATTTGCCGTTCGCGCTCTTCAAACTCTTTAACCAAGTTGCTGGACCCTCCATGGGTAAGCTCAAGACGTGCCTTTTCCGAGTCGATCTCTGCTTCCAGTTCGCTCACATTGTGGCTGTCATATATCCCCGTTACCATT
This sequence comes from Aspergillus asperescens, assembly GCA_027569075.1. Lineage (NCBI taxonomy): Eukaryota > Fungi > Ascomycota > Eurotiomycetes > Eurotiales > Aspergillaceae > Aspergillus > Aspergillus asperescens. The sequence continues at coordinate 96,095 of JAPDEH010000016.1, read as the reverse complement.
TCTTCGAGATGGGGCTGCGATTTGAGAATCCGTGCGATCTTGCTTGCCTCTTTTTGCACCCTTTTGCATTCCTGCGTCAGTTCTTTGACTTCTTCAGTCTTCAGCTTTACCTCTTCCTTCTTAGCGTCAAGCCTCTTATTATGTTCACTAGTGCGGCTCGTCAGAGTTTCAACGTCCGAAATCCCTTCAATCTTCCACATCGTCAATTTGATCACTTCCTCCTGAAGTTTACGCAGTTTCTCAACGGCATCCTGCCTAGAATTAGCATCAATTCATTTTCAAACTCGTTTAGTCTCATACCGCGTAGTTAATGACTGCTTCGGCCTTTTCGATGGACAGCTGATCCTGCTTATTGCGGATATCGATGACTTTGGCCTTGATTCTCGCAAAATGGGCGTCGTTCGTTTTCTTCTTAGCTTCCTGCTGGCCTATTACGTGGTGTCAGTTGTCAGAATGGAATAAAAGCGAAGGGAATGCCTTACTGATTCGCTCGGGGATGGCTCTGAAGTTGGTGTAAGCGGTTTGCTTCTCGGCCTTTTCACGTTCAAGTTCATCCTATACTTCAGATCAGCAAAACCAGGTAATTAGATGAAAGGCAGCCAACTGACCCTTTCTCTCTTGACATTCTCACACTCTTGACCCATCTGAGCGAGACTGGTTCTGTCGGATTCGATTTTCTCCTCGATATCTCCCATCTCCCCTTTTAGCTCTTGAATCTGTTGTTGCAGCTCTCCTTTTGCTAATGTATCAATAGGTTGGGATGTCCAGACTTTAGCTCGCCGTACTTGTCGTACACGTGTGGACGAGGCCCCAGGCCCATACTCTCGTCGCCGGACAATTTGGTACGCCTGTTTACCAGCTACCCAGGAGGTAATCGAGCCATTTTCCAACGCTGCGTAGGTTTGATCAGAGATGTCTCTTAGACTGATCGGAGTCTGGTGCAGCCTATTTTCACTGCACAACATCGCAAGCACGGGTTCCGGACCGTTGAGGAAGTCCTTAGCCCAGCCTTGAAAGCCCAAGTCTATCAGCTCATTATGCGACATTGGAGGCCGGAGATTTTCTAAAGCAATAGAGGACGTCCTGATACTGATATCATGGAGCTTCAAATCGCCAATTAGCGCTCTTTGCAGCGCCCTGAAGTCATTTTTAGTCTGGACCGTGAAAGCTGTGCAGTCCGTTCTCTGCAACAGTGACTCAACGTGGTCCGCATATCTGGGGTCTTTGATCGAGCAGGTGACAATTGGAGGACCGAAAACTTCCTTCTCGAACTTGTTCTGGTTGTTTAAGAGCCACTTGTAAGCTCTGTGAGATTCGTGAGACGCTTGCTGAAGTTTTTTCTCTTGTTGTCCAGCCTGCGAATCAAGGCCTTGCAATTGCTGCTCAACTTGCTTTAAGATACCAGATGTTTCGTTGCGCTTTTCCAGAAGCGGCCGTCGACGGTCCCTGATCTCGATTGCTTTGTCTTCGAAATCTCGTATTTCCTTTCGTTTTTCTCTCTGTTTAGATAGTAATCAGCAACATGCCTAGATTGTTTATAGCTTCCCTTGTTGCACTTACGATCTGTTCATTGTACCAATCAGCATCGAATTCAATAGGGGTTTCGTTCAATTGCCGATTGAGCCTATTGATTTCCTGCGTGATCTTGCTTCCCTCGTGCCTATAACTCCCTGCACTCTTTTTCTCGGCCTCGATCCCAGCTTCCATGCCTTTCATTGATTGTTCATACTGCTCGACTTTCTTTCCGATGTCTGTCGCCGCCCTTTCTACCGTCTCAACGGTTCGCTGCTTATGTTTTATCACAGCATCCAACTGCATACAATAGCCCTGCTTGTTTTTGACGGATCTCATGACAGGCTCCAGTTCCGTTTCAAGGATATCAAGTTCTTGCTGACAGGCCACTCTCTCCTGTCTCACAGCGTCGAATTTCCTATGTAACTCTTTGTACTTGACGATAGGGCGAACCATTTCCAGCACTTGGATCTGTTTCTTAATCTGTGCCCTCTGGCGTACCCTCTCAACGTCCGCTCGTTGCATCTCTTGTCGATCTTCAAGATTCGCAAGCAGATCCCTGTCGGCCTGGTTATTCGTTTGGAGATTCTTTTGCTCAGCCCGTAGGCTCTTCAAGTTCTCGTGTAACCCCACCATCTCGGCCCCGGCAGCGGCCCGTTGTGTCGAGTTCAGCAATTCAATCGGTGTGAGAGCAGCAAATTCGCTAACTTTATCTTGCGGTAGGAACTGGCATAAATTGTCGACTTGAATAGCAAAGGACTGTGCAAGCCTCAACACGTGCTTCATACCCGTTGGTTTTCCATTCAATGTAAATGTACTCTTGTTGCCCTCTCGTTTTATGGTCCGACTGATGACGGGATTCCGCGCGTATTTCACGCCGCCCGCAAGCTCGATCTCAATTGTTGCCTCTCTGCATCCATGCTTAACAAATTCACCGGTATCTTTTGCGCGTCCGAGATGCTGCAGTCACAACCGAGAATCGTTAGCGAATAAACCCGATCAGAGGAAAATGCTAGCATCCACATACCTGCGGGCCCCATCCTAAACCAAGACAAATAGCACAAACAAGAGTACTCTTCCCCGTTCCATTCGGCCCAATCACCATATTCAACTTCGGACCAGGAAAGAATTCCGCCGACGTGTATGTGACAAAATTAGTGACCTTGATACGAACAATAGCACCAGCCTTGTACCCTTCCCGTGGGCCGCGATCCAGTCCACTATTCCGACCGATTGGCACCTGTCCTGCTGGACTCTGACTCTGACTTTGACCATCGACCTGGGTGGAACGCGCGGGGTTACCCTCATTTGTCTCAGAGTCAGCGTCGGCGTCGGTGTCGGATCCAGAGGACTCGTCGGCAGTTGCTTCTATCCTGGCTCGTTTGCTGTTGCTTGGAGGGGTAGAAGCGGGGGAAGACGTGGGGGATTCATCGGGGTCATCGTCCTCTTCGGACCGTTGGCGGCGTCGAGGAACTGTGCTCAGAGAAGGCATATTTTGGTTTGACAGATGAGACTGCCTTGACAATAGCCACCGAGCATGAGAATAGAAGTAAGGCGGATTCTTATCGTCTCACCTCGCCATAAATGGCGGTTTCTTCGATCTCGGTTTCTTTGTTGCAGGACGATACTGGTGATCAGTGGTGGAACACGCGACGCGCTTGGAGGAATCAATCTAGTTCCCGGCTCGGTAGGCGGTGAGGCACGGCAGGTTCGGGGATTTCGTGATGATAATTTGGAACAACTTGGCGATTTACTTCGAGAGTGCTGAACAGAAGACTATATCCCGAATCTGCGATTAGCCCCGAGAAAGAGAATATGTCTATCCTCAATTCACCGCAAAAGGTGAAGCGTCTCATCCTAACTGGGGCTGTGACCGCTATCACGATTGCCGGAACACTTTATGGTGCAGGTCTAAAGACCGATCAGGAGGTTGCTCAAGTACGTACTGACTACCAGACCCGTTCATTTATCTTTCTCCTTAATCTAATTAATGGGGTGTAGCATGTGCAAAAGACCCGAGAAATCACACTCGATGAACGAATCACCTCTCTCCAGAACACGCGCCAGAATCTCGTGGGGAAGAGAGAACTCGTCGAGAAGCAGATGCGCGACTTAAACGCTAAAATCGAAGAAAGGAAGCAAAAGGGCGTTGATAATAAGAGAGTGTGAAGAGACTGATTCAATACAATTCTGCGATCGAAAGGTACTATGGCTTGTCGCGCCATTGCACATGCGTCATTCGGTAATCGATGCCAATGGCGCAGTTCGCCCCGTCGGTCTTCCACGGCCGACTGTTCGTCTAAGAAGCTGACTCTCTCGGCTGCGTCAAGTTTCCAAGCAACGGCTGCAGCTTAGCCTGTGAGGTATTTTGCGGCAAGCAACATCTCGAACACAGACACAGCGACTCTGGTGCGTTTGAGGGAGAAGGGAATAAGGGGACCCCAACACTCGCACGCTGATTACGCAAAGGCAGCGCAGGGTGCCGGGGATGGTGGATGACTGGATGTTCACTGTTACGGGCCAGCCGAATACTCAATTGAGTGCCTACCATTGGCTAGATATTGGCTAAAGTCTACGTCGGCAGTGCTTTTAGAATGGTCAACCTTGGAGTTGAATATATACTATTCTAGTCTACCCTTATCCGGAAGTGTATGTTCAAAAGATGCGAAAAATGGGGATATACAAATCTGCTTAAACAAATTAAAATAATATGTTCCATAAATCTGGAAATTTGACGTCTTCGGAGGAAAGTGTATATGCAATCTGAAATCTGAAGTCAAGGCACGGTCATAGCACGTTAATCGTCCAAAATACCACGTGTAAGAGCCACGAGGCTAGCTTCGTATCTTGCCGGGTTGTGATCACTGAACATTCCAGAGCCGAATCGCAATTCTCCGAATCGAGCTTCAACGTCTCGAATGAATTTTAATTGCACCCTGGTTGCTGGTCGTCCCAGCCGCGGGGAACTGTCGTCGCCGACATCAGAGGTAAAAGCACTCCTCTGCAGGACTCGCATCGTTTCAACCACGAAGACCTCTCCAGGGGGTACTAACTTGGGCGCAGACATTGAGTCCCTGAGGGAATTAAGAGTTCTCCAAGCCCAGGCATCCTCGCCCAAGCCGTCACCGGCGTTTAGCTCCATTGGTGTCTCGTTGACATAGAATTTGTTCACTATGCTCTGTCGCAGATTCTCCCAGACACGATACCGAACATGGGATTTGGCCTCGGAAATGTCCCCTTTGAACGCCAATGATGTTGTGTGCATATCATGTAAGATGCCCAGAGAAAGGCAAGGCACGACATCCTGGCCATTCACGATAGTGGTTATCAAGCCACGTGTTGCGCGGCGAAGAAACGGTGACATTGTGGCGGGTGGTCCGTATGCATAGACGTGGATTGGACGTCCCGGGGGAAGGTAACAAGCGGCATGGTGATCCTCGGCACTTCTGGCACCGGGGAGGAGAAGCTGTCTGTTAGGTCGAGAAGCAGTTGTGAACGATACCACGGATGGTTCGCTGGTGGGCTCGGATATCATTGTTGCAAGAAGCGCCGCCACTCCTCCCCCTAGTGAATGGCCGCATAATACCACGCCGTAGTCTGGAAACTCCTCTAACGCGGCTCTGATCGTAATCATTACTCTTCTCCCCCCTCCCATCAGGAGATGCTGCGCAGAAGCATGCATCCCCTTGTGGACTTTCCAAGATTTCCCCTGCCATTCCAAATCGTCATATTCACATGTCATGTCCGTGAGAACATCCTCAAAGCCCCAGGTCCCTCTAAGCGCTAGGACAACAGCTTTCGATTCATGGTCCAAAAATAAGTAATGAACGAGAGGAAAGCCGCTTTCAGTCTCGCCAGCAGCATTGGATCCACCTGCAAGGTCGACATAAGATGAAAGAAGAATGGTAGATGCTGGTAGCCCGGTATGACGAGAAAAGTCATGGTGCTCTTGACTGTGGATATCCTCATGACTGGGGCCCTGAGGTGCTTGCGGAACACCCATGACCTGGAGAGCGTTGGTTCCGTAAGTTGCAGAGGAAAATCGACAAAAACGTCTAATGTTTCGGACAAAATGCCTTTGAGGGAAAATGCCTGGAACAAGACCGTCTCTATTGAGCGCTTGAATGGTTGAAGCATCGTCATATGCACTCTTTCGAGCACGATGGGCAAGAACAAGTGACGTATCTGACCCAGCTGTTGCCAGTGAGTATATACTAGACGTGTATGATTTCGACCTTCGGTGAGCAGAAGAGTTTGGTCGTGTATTTGGAAGGACATTGATGGTTGTTTCCGACTCAGACCGTGTGAGAGACAATGAGCTACTGCTGCGAATATGAGCCCTTGTCGTTGTTGGCGAGGAGGAGCGCAATTCTCGCGATGGAGAATAGGTGTCGGTCTGCATCAAGTAAGATTCTTGGCTCTTCTCATGTACCTTATAATAGTCGCTTCTCGAACCCATCGCTCGCGGGCTGCCATGTTTATTCGTACTTGGGCTAGGCGCCGTTCGATGGTCCTGCGAAGGGGCTCTTGGAGCTCCTTTATTCGCAGCGAGGAGTGACGGTTCGGTTTTGGGAAGTACAGCCTGCTTCCCTGTTTTTAATTGTCGGGTAAGCTTGTCTGTATGCGCCTGTGTTGGGGGGTTTCTTTCTGCAGCAGCCCCTTTAGCCTTATTGCGCTGAGTCGAAGCTCCTGACGGTATTTGGGGATTGGACTGCTGAAAGGGTAATCGCAACGACGGCCTCTTTGAATGGTCGTTCTTTTCGCTCATAGCTGGCTTGACCCTTTGAGCAATCTTTGTCAGTGAGCCTTTGCCAAACGTGACTCTTGAATCCGGCCCAGAAGCTCGTCGATCTGGCTGGGACGTTTCTCTGGGTGAAATCTGAGGAGCATCCGGATGATGTATGTCAGAGGATGAATGCATTGACTGTTCATTATATAGCCTCTGACGTTTTGGACCTCTATCTATGCTACCACTTGTGCGGTCTGGTTCAGCATCGAGCGCTGCCGAGTCGTCGAACCCTATAACAGATCGAGAATCATGACTGTCATGATCGTGATTCGTTTCGTGCGTACCAACAAGATGCCTTGAAGGTGGCCTCACATCGGCACTCTGCGACTTATTGAACGCGGTCCGGAATACGATAGTGTGCTTTGGAACTTGCTGACTGGTTGGCACCCTGCCGCCATCCTGAGGAACATTCTGAAACCTTTCTTCAACCACCATGGTACCGGGCGGGGCAGCGATTTCTTCACTACCATCGTCGTAAACATTCACAGTTATTGTCTGTGCCGTGACAGAATCGGTTTTGATTGACGCGCGGCAGCCCTGCGGGAGCTGCTTCATTATATACATTCGAATGTCTTCGTCAGATATCTGGTGCTGACCGTCTGGTAGGATAATGGAAGGCGACTCCGAATCGTCGATTGCGCTTTCCGGTCGCTGTACTACATCAAACGCAAAATCAGTATTTCCAGGAGATATGAAGGAAGACCGTCTCGACCGGTTTCGTATGCTTTCATGCGAGTTGCTTAAGGGCTGTATTTGGTGCATTCCAAGGACATCCGCTCGGATTCCGTTGTCGAGAATGACAACGTCCCATATCGTCTCCAAACCACCACTGATACGAATGTGCCTCTCTGTATTCTTCCTCCCCCATCGCTGGAGCATCGCGAACCCGACAGTCCCAACCAAGAGTTCGCCAACCCCAACTTTCTCGGAACCTGAATCAGCGCTCTGGTCACTGAACTCCTTCCTAATGAGGGTTATAATTGCTGCGATCGCTCTTGATGACTCCGTCGAACCGAGAATAGCATCAAGGGTTGATAGAAGCGCTTGAGACATATTTGAGGCGGACGAGAGGGTCGTGGAGGATAGGTGGAAAGATGCAGCGGCAAAGAACGATGCAGATGTTATTGTTGTATGCAAGGTGGCGAGCTAAATATGAAGTCAGTCGCGAAAAAAATGAAGGTCCAGGGACGCAGCTTACACTCCTCTCGAGTATAGACTCGGCTTCGGTCTTTCCATGGTTTCCAGTACTTCGAACGGCGACATCGCGTCCGGCTCTGGTCAAGATCCCCTCGATTACGGTACGACTAAGTTCTAACCCGGTCAATGTTGTGACTCTTGCCCCGTCAAGGGCGATTCCGCTGAAGTAAGTCCCTATTCGAAGCGACAGAGAGGTAGACTGCGTGACGAGCGATACGAAGGAGGCGACTGGTCTTGGAAGTAGGGAGGTGCCTGCGACATGCACATGGCTTGCGTCTCCATTGTTATTCGATTTGGTGGTTTGAACTTCATCTTGTCTCCAGCTTGGTCCAAAACCTAATATGCTAGGCATCTCAAGCCATTAACGTAATCGCTTAATTCGTTTCCGCTTGACGTGTTTGAAGGTTTTGTACCTGAGCCATAGGGCAGACGATTGGCATTATCATTTGCACAATGGTGGAAGAGGATCAGGGTGTCTGCATTGCATCCCAAGAACTCAGCTCGTCAGCTGCCCCGGTGGTGGCGAGTGATGGCCATTAGCATTCAGTTGTTGGAGATTATTGAGGGGTTGGCATGTGATTTCCCCGTAACTAGGTTAACTAACTCCACAAGCAAATGATGCAGGCCATCTTGAATCGACAGTATAGTCAGTCTTTATGAATAAAAACGTGATATTGATATTTCTATTCGATTCTATTTCACTATCTCTCATAGGTACACGCCTTTCCATTTTGAATGGTTACAGCAGCCAGAGAGTGAATCTATATACAACTCTATACCGAGGTAATTATATTACAACATGGCCTTCAGGTCACCAGGATACTGGATCTTCCTGATTTTATCCCGCGTACATTCTGCCACAGTACAGATCCCTGCTAATGACATACTCTGCCACAGGTCGGCCTGGAGGCTCTTGAGGACGGCTTTAGCACCGTTCTTCCCATCGATGGCCAAGCCATAAACCACTGGTCTACCAACCAAAACGCCTTTGGCTCCCAGAGATAGAGCCTTGATGATATCGGAGCCTGTTCGAATTCCAGAATCAAAGAGTACCGTCAGTTTATCACCGACTGCATCAACGATCTCTGGAAGAACCTCCAAAGAGCCAATCGCCCCATCGACCTGACGACCTATACCTAGTTAGTTCAATGCCGAGACAGGTGGCAAATAGTAGAAGTATTGAGAGCCGAGCGACATACCTCCGTGATTGGAAACAACAATGCCGTCGCAGCCTGCTTCAAGCGCAAGCTTTGCATCATCCACATGCTGGATGCCCTTGAGGACGAGAGGCCCGTCCCAGTTCTTGCGCAAAAAGGAAACCTGATCCCAGCCGTGAGGTCCAGCGGACAGAACATTACCGATCCATGCTCTGGAAGCTCCGACAATATCTTCTTCAACCTTTGAACCAGTTTCCTTCTCGAACTTAGCGCGGAATACTGGATCTGAGAATCCGACTTGGTTCCCGACCCCGCGGATGAACGGGATGTAAGCATTATCCAAATCTGCTGGCCTCCATGCTAGGGACCAGGTATCTAGTGTTACCACAAGGACAGAAAATCCGTTTTCCTTCGCGCGTTTTAGTAGAGAAAGAGTGATATCATCATCGCGCGGCCAGTAAAGCTGAAACCACCTTTTCCCGTCGCCGTTCGCGTCGGCGACATCTTCGATGGAACTGGTACTTGCAGTGCTAAGCGTGTACGGCACTCCTACCTCGGCGCATACTTCAGCCAGACCTGTCTCTTTATCCGGATGGAATATGCCTTGAACACCTACGGGTGCCATAATAAGAGGGGTCGGATAATCCTGCCCAAAGATGTTTACAGAAAGGTCCTGCTTATCCATCTAGAGAACACTAATTTGAGAATCATCCAAATGAGTGACAAGGGTCGGAGAACTAACCTTCCTCAGCATCTTAGGAATTCTGTATAACAACGCAGACCACATCAGCCCATGCCCTTACTAAGTAGTACGTAAACCCGGTAAAAAAGAACGAACGGCAACCTTACAGCTTCCATTGACGAAACGCCAGGCGATTACTGTCCATCGTAGCCTTCTCTCCAGCCCCTCCCGCGACATAATTATAAGAGATCTCGCCCAGTGTCTTTCGCGCCTGCTCCTCAAGTAACCGCGGGTCGGTGGTGACATTCGGCTTCAGGCCCAGCAAGGCGCCTTGGCCATAGATCTCGGTCTGGTATTCTCCGTAATTCTCCGGCATTGTGAAGTGATTTGTAGAAGAATATACAAAGACTCAATAAATAACGAAAAGTGACGGTATTTGATAGATACTGGAACCGGTTACTCGGAGGCTTTCTCCGCTTTCTGGTGACACGTGAGAGTGCTTTTACCTTGGTAAAGGCTGAGTTTATTATTCGAGACTACACACTAGTAGTAACTAGTAAGGTACACTCCATGTCGCTCAGGAGTGGGGCTCACGAGTATTGTCGATGGCCCTGCCGAGCTTCTGGCATTTTCTCTTCTTTCAAGTCGTAGGCAGAAACTAACGTCCCAATGAACTGGGTAAGTAGGAGCCCTGCAAAACAAAACCTGCGCCTGCCGATACTATCAATCAGAACCTGGTTGTCTATGCAAACATGACAAAATCGGTGTGCCACCAATATCCTACAAATAATACAACTCATGGATGCTCTCTCCTCAAGCTGTGTGCCTTCCGTTCCTCGGTACCACTACTTAACACCATTACCATTGTTTTGTCTGCTTCGGTATGACTTCAGACACAGATCCTTGCACAGCTTGTAGCTGGGCCGCCGAACGTTAGAGATACTGTTCCTATAAAAGCCATGTCAAACTATTCTACGAGGCAGGAGATAAAGGTGTCTGGTCATTGGGCTCAAAACTGATCCTCAAGGACCGAGGCCCTAGTCTCCCGGCTGCCGAAGTGCCAAATATCCTGTTTGTGCAGGAGCAGACATCTATTCTAGTTCCTACTGTTGTGGACTCCTAGGAGGAAGATGACCACGCTCTTATCGTAAAAGACTCGTGTACCCGGTTTACCTCTCAGCGAAGTCTGGCCAAAGCTCTCTGCAACTGAAAGGGACAATATCGCAAAACAAACCGCCAAATATCTTCAACAGCTTCGCAAGCTGCAGTCTGATCAAATGAAAACTCTCGATGTCGGCCAGCTTTATTGTAACTGGTTGTTTTTGAATAGCAAGCCAGGATTCATTCCCCACAGCCCACTGTCAACGGATGATGAGATCTGGGCAGAAATGGAGGATAGCCTAAAAGAAGCCGGAATATCTGAGGCTGTGCGTATACGACTTCGAAAGTGCATGCCACCTTGCGCGCCTTATACCTTTACACATGGTGACCTGACCAATGTCAATATTATGGTTGAAAACGGCTCTCTCACTGGCATTATTGACTGGGAGGCATGTGGGTACATTCCGGTATGGTGGGAATATGCCTGTACTTCGGTTGGCCACGGTGAGGAGGACAGGGAGTGGAATGAATTACTGCGGAAATATATGCCTGAGCATAGTGCAGGGCGTGAGTTTTGGCTGAAGTATTATCGCCTTTTTCGCGATTTAGATGGTGAGAGAGCAAAGTTCATTGAGGAAACAGAACAGGAGAATAATATGCAGGAATGGTCTCAGCATAGTAGTTAATTAACTAGTTAACTATCCTTTGCTAATTAGTAACGCCCCCTTTCTGGGGTATAACCATGGAAACCTTGCAAGGGTCCAAGTTTATCCCACTTTCATGCAGCGAGCCGATAACTGCGATAAGCAAAACCCAGACTGGTTTCTTGGCACTTTGTTTTCTCCCACTCTTGGCACGCAGCCTTTTTCCATTCAACGCGTTGATTCGATTATTGATATGAATTTGCAAAGCCTATTATTGCGTGCCGCCTGACAGAATCCTACGCTATGGACAGCATTGACTATAAATGAGCAGGCACAGCATGGACGCTTGTGAGATCGACTGAATCCCATCTGACTCGCCTCCACCCTCTGAGACTGGCAGCGCTACGCGATTATCTACTTGAACTATAGCGAGGAGGGACAATACGTAGACAGTACAGAGGGGAAAAAGACAGAACCGCATCTAACAACAGAGACATCCGAACCCGCAATATGGATGCTGAACAGCAAATGCCCGAATGCAAAGAAGCAATGGCGCCGGAGACGGACTCGAGCTTGGATATCACGGCCGTTGATGAGAAAGCGGAAAATAAGCTGATTAGAAAGATGGATTTATACATTCTTCCTTTCGTCATCCTTCTCTATCTCTTCAGTTTTCTAGACAGGGGTATGTGTGATTCTCGGTTGGTTGACTGCACAATTGCTGACTGCCAACGCGTAGTCAATATCGGAAATGCTCGATTATACGGTATGGAAGAGGATCTGGGCTTGGTTGGTGATGAATATCAGGTCGCAGTGTCAATTCTATTCGTGACTTACTGCGTAAGTACCAAACCTCACCCTGAGATGATGATGCGGCATCTAACCATCTGTGACCTGCAGTTATTCGAGGTACCGTCGAATCTCGTCATAAAAAAGCTTACCCCGTCACGCTATATTGCATCGATATCGGTTATCTGGGGAATCATAGCAACCCTAACTGGTATAACCCAAAACTATGGGGGACTTATCGCTTGCCGCCTGCTTCTTGGTAAGTGAACTCACCTAGGAAGCTAAAACTCAAGCTGGTTACTTATTATTTGCAGGCATCGTTGAAGCTGGTCTCTTTCCCGGCCTCATGACCTACTTGACTCTTTTCTACAGCAAACATGAAATTGCCCTGCGGACTGGATATCTGTTTAGCAGTGCTGCGCTAGCGGGCGCATGCGGAGGGCTTCTCGCTTATGGCATTGGTTTTATGGATGGTGTCAGTGGACTTAAGGGATGGCGATGGATCATGATTATCGAAGGCATCCCCACTGTTGTTATCGGCGTCGCAACTTGGTTCTACCTCGCGGACGATCCTGAGACAGCTTACTACCTTAACGCAGAGGAAAGGGCTTTGGTGGTCAAGTGCCGCAGCCGCCACTTCGGCCACACGGCGTCCGCCCAAAAGTTCCATTGGGCGGATGTCAAAGAAGGTGCATTGGACTGGAGAATCTATGCCTTCTGTATAGCTCAATTCGGGGTTGATACCATGCTATACGGATACAGCACCTTTCTGCCTACGATCATTAAAGGACTGGGAAACTGGTCTGTCCCTGAGGTTCAAGCTCTGACGATTCCTTGCTACGCATTGGGTGCCATATCGTACTTGGCGGTCGCCTGGCTCAGTGACCGCACTCAGCGTCGCGCGGTATTTACCTGCATCTTCGCAGCAATCTCAGTTGTTGGGTATGGTATTCTCATCTCCGACTCTTCTTCAGGAGTGCATTACTTTGGTGCACTGCTTGTTGCCATGGGGTTGTATGTGGCTGTTGGCTTACCGTTGGCCTGGCTGCCTACCACTCTTCCTCGTTATGCGAAACGCACCTTCGCCACCGGCCTACAATTGACATTTGGAAATGTTAGTGGTGTCATGTCCCCTTTCCTGTACAAGACCGAGGAAGGGCCTCGCTACGTACGTGGCAATGCCGTGACCCTGGCGTTGGTAGGCTTTGCTGGGATAGTCTATGGCATTATGTGGGTTTACTATCAGTGGAAGAACAAGCACAGAGACCAGGGTCTCGAAGATGAAAAGATTGAGGGCATGACGGATGAAGAGATTGAAGAAATGGGCGATAGGAGTCCTCGATTCCGGTATGCTACATGACAGTGTTATAGACCAGCGATCTATACCAAATATATTAAACTAGTAAGAATGCTTCTAGAATCGAATATATTGTTGTCATTGTATCGTTCCTTGGTCGCACATGGCCTGTTAAAAACCCCCGATGCCCACCGATTTGTCTTGGCGGTTGAATCTGTAGATCATTTCACTTTCTTTGAAGGCTGTTGTTTCTTCCCCCTTTCTCATGCGGTCTCAAAACAGATTGATTTCGCCTGGAAGAATGTCCGGCTATTTTCCCTTGCAGTCATCAATTGCTTGTTTCTTCTTAATAGTCGCCACTATCCTAGGCTTTTCCGGTGACGGCCCATTCTTCAGAAATCATCTTACCGCACACTATTTGGGCCAGAGAACTGGCACATCACCGTATTATGCCAGCTGGAACTCTTGGTTCCATTTTCCCCGCAATATCTTCCATACGGGTTCACCAGTTCCTGATAGTGATGGCTGGAACCTCTACTATCGCCTAGGCGGCTATGGCCCCTGGATTGAAAAGGTCGACGGTCCTATTCAGGGCATCGAACCACCAGCTGGGTGCCATATCGACCAGGTTCATATGGTACGGTTCTTCTTCTCTATCCAGAACTCCACCCATCTATCTTTTTATCACAGTACCTTCTAACCAAGAAACAGATGGCACGTCATGGAGAAAGATACCCAACGAAATCCGCCGGAAGCCGTAGGTTTATTTCCCGATATCAATGCAGCATATCTACAGGTCTAACGGATTCTCTCAAGGCCATCTTGACCTACTTAACCGGATCAAGAAAACAAACATGGTCCTCAATGGCTCGCTGTCTTTTCTCAACAGCTGGGATTACTTCACTAGTACTCCAGAGGAAGACTTCGATCAATTGACCAGGACTGGTCCTTACTCAGGCACACTTAGTGCCTTCACAACAGGCACTCGCCTGCTGACACGATATAGACATCTCGTACCTCTGGATTCTAAAATCCGGTTCTGGGCAAGCGACTGCCGGCGCGTTATCGAGACGGCCCGGTATTTCGCATTTGGCTTGCTTGGCCTGGATTGGGAAAGCAGCGGGAAGGCTGAACTAGAGATTATTCCGGAAACATTCGACCGACGAGCAGATACCCTAACGCCGGGTGATACGTGTTTGAGATATATTGAGGACACCGAGAATGGGCATGATAAGGGAGCCAATATGCTGGCTCGGTTCCAGCAGGCCTATGCCCCGGCTGTAGCGGAACGATTGATAACTGAGCAAGGGAACTCGGCCCTTGGAGCGTTCACGAACGTTGAGGTCTTTAGCATGCAAGAGATGTGCGGCTTTGAAACCCTCGTCCGAGGTTCAAGTCCGTGGTGTGATGTTTTCAGCCGCGAAGACTGGGAAAACTTCGAATACGCTCGTGATTTGGTGCACTACTACAGGGGTGGTCCGGGAACGCCTTATTCTGGTGCAATGGGTTGGCTCTGGTTGGATGCGACAACTGATCTTCTACTGTCGGGTCCAACGGCTGGTCCATTATTTTTCAGCTTGTAAGTTTATATATCCCGCGCTTCTCTGATCAGGATGACGGGTTAACGAGTGCCTTATGACAGTGTCCACGACGGAGATATTTCTCCTTTCCTAGATGCGCTAGATATCATGAAGGATCCGGAATATGACCCTAATCTTCCTACGACACATATAGCAAAGGATCGCGTCTGGCGTACTTCGTCAACACTGCCGATGGGTGGTCGCATCATTCTTGAACGTATGACTTGTTCGACGGAGGATGGCACCAAGGGTAAGAATGGAGTTTTTATCCGCATCAATATAAACGACAAGATAGTGCCTCTACCGTACTGCAAGTCTGGGCCTGGATTGTCTTGTCCTTTGGATGAGTTCCATGCGCATGTTGGACGCCGAAACCTGGAGGTTGGAGATTTTGGGGAAGTTTGCCATCTTGATGGGGATGTTGGACGGATAACCTTTCTGAAGCAACAATAGTGTCCACAATTAGAACATTTGCATACCTGATTGCCGTGCGGATAGTTACAATAATAATGATCGACGTAGTTACCTTGAGAGTAGAACTGTTGGAGACAGGCAAGACATGCATACCGCCCAATATCACGTGACGGTATCCCGGCTAACACTGTTTATTGCGACAAAAGTTTTGGGGAGGTCGCTTTCGTCCGCACAAAGGCATCGATCCTAAAGTCTTTCATTTCAAGGCCTCGAGCCCGGAAACTCTGCTTTTTCTACTGTTTTCGGTACCTCACGACCAAAGTATTACGAAAACTGTAACCGCTGCTTAGGATGGAGTACCATTCCGTTCCTCTGGAGGAGCGCGCGAAAGACGACAAGGGGAATATTCTACCTTGGGGTTATGTTTATAAAGAGTGAGTTATTATGTGAATTTCCTTGTATAAGCAGCTTGTCGTGAGCAGTGATCAGCTTGGAAACTTTGAGTAAGTGCTAACAAAAATCGACTGGATAGCGAATCTCGTAACCCACGACGACCGCCAGAAGAAACTGGACCGTTTGGCAAGCGGAGAAATGCCCGTTACGAGCACTCCCGGTCAAGAACCCGCACCGGTACGCCAGCAAAGAAAGAGAACCAGAACGTAGCAGAGTTCGGCCGGCTGTTCGCTCAGCAGCAAGATCAGGAAAAATCCCGGAATACGCTACCCAAGTCGTCGTCAGCGTCGAACCTCGATAATGTGAGAAAGCAGACAGAGAAAGTTGCGACAGAATGCATATTCTACGGATACAGGGATAAGGATTCTGAGTGGAAGGTGATTGACAAGTACGAGCGGATTTCTCGAGGGGTGATCTGTGAAGACTACCCGCGGAACGACCCCAAGACCAACGCAAGCTACTCTCAGATTCTCAGCGGCGGTGATGTCGTGATTCGTGCTAATTTATCTGCTGATGCGAATCGCAAGTCGAAGCGATATGCGGGTGGTTTCCATTGGATCAAGGTCACCTTCGACTCATCGGATGCTGCGGATCGCGCATGCTTCTACTCGCCTCAGGAAATTGACGGACATGCTGTTTTCTGTGAGATATATCATGGCCAAGGACCGGCAGAGGATATCCCAATCCCTCAAGGCTCGACAGAGGTGAATCGATTCATGTCAAACAACAAGTGCACACTGAGCACGTCTCACTCAACTGCATTCCTCCAGAGCAAGGATAAAGACCGTCCTAACTCCTTTAAAGAAAAAGAACGCTCAGCACTACCCCGATCATTCGCCGTAAATAACCTCGTCAGTATCGCCGATGCCGATGATGTCTTCTCGCAAGAGTCAACCAGCACTGTCAGCTCCGCAACTGCGACAGGTGTCGAACAACCCACCGTTCATCAAAGACTTATCCCCAAGGAACCCAACAGCACGTCCGAATTTATGACACACGTTCCGACTGTGCGTCGGACAAGACTACGCCCGATTTCTGAAGCTCTCCCGCCAGCGCCAACAGTCACTGAGCGTGTGCTCCGCTCAATCCCAATCCTTAGCTGGTTCACAGGCGACATTGTCGGCGATGGACCACAGCTCCGGGAAGACGGAACCTTCGACTACGACAAATCCAACGCATACTGGCGGTTCTGGTACATGGTAGATATGATCTTAGGGACTGACATTTGTGGGCTGAGAGAGGAGTCGTGATTGCACCCGGGTCAGGGTCAGGGCCAGCTACATCCAAGACCCCTTTTTCCCCCACCCCCTCGTCATCCTACTACTCAATATTATACCCTGATGCTTGTATGATAGATACTATTTATGTGGAGTGTTTACCATGCTGATCTGTTTCATTTCGTACCGTTGTTTTTGGACCGGGGTTTGATAGCATTCGTGGGCGTTTAGTAAAGCATCTTGGAGCGGAGGAATAATCAATCATGTTGGTGTTGAGTCAAGCTGAGACTTGCTGCGTCCCATGAGGGTATATATTACAGGTAGCGAGTAGCAGTCTGACTTAAACATTCGTAGGCGATGTCCCTCAGATACGAAACCTCATACTTCACCCGCAGAGAGGAGTAGCTGGAGACATAAATAGAGGATGCGGGTGATAGGTAGGTAGGCAGGCAAGAGACACTAATCCCTCCTAATCCAAGTAAGACATCCCAAGTAGAACTGAGTTGATATCATTCATTTTTTTTCGTAAACGTTGATATTTTATTGATTGATTTTGCCAACCTATTACCTCATTGCAACAAAAAAATATCATCATTTCGCTCACGCCCCGTGGGAACGGATGGGTGGGATAATTTATTCAACAGTGTTTTCGAAGTTCTCGCCCTCCACTAGGTCAGGGATATCGTCCTCATCCTCATCCTTCTTGTCGCCGCCCTGGTTCTTCTGCATGTTCTGGTAGCTCTCGGCGAGCTTGCGGAGGGAAGCGAGAGAGTCGGGGCCAAGCTGGTTGAGGATGCCGGGGACGAGCTCGGTGAGTTCCTTCTCCTCGCCGTGGCCGTAGAGGGCGAAGGTGTTGGAGGGGACGGAGGCGTGGACTTTTCATTTATCATTTTCGTTAGTTTCCATTTATCTCTCTCTCCCCTCTCTTTCCGTGTGGGGGGGGGGTTGAATATACCCTTAGGAGCAGCAAAGTGGATGACGTTTCCGTCCTCCTTGAACATGTTGACTTCCTCAATGGCCTGGATGGGCTGGACGTTCATCTTCTTCAGGGTGGCCTGGAGCTTCTTGTCGTCGGCGCCGGAGGTCTTGTGGACCTTCTTGATCTTGCGGCGGGGGGTTCCCTTTCCACTGTTCGATTATCAGTATGCTTCTTTCTTCCCGTTGCCCCCACACCCTCTATTTCTCGAATTCCGATCGTCCGAAGGCGCTTCGAGGGGGAATTAACGGTAGGGGAAACGAATATGTCAAGGTACATACCCTATAAACGAGTGTTAGCAGATCATCAACCACTGAACTTCAACGCAATTCAATCCGATGCAATTTGAATGACTTCAATCCTGATATAGCGAATTCCCCAAAAAGATCCAACTAAAAATCCCAAATCTTCATCCGGAGTCAAATTTTCGCAATTCCCCGCAGCATGAAACAAATCGCACCGCACAACTGCAATGGAGAGAAAAGAAAAGAGAAAAAAAAGATCACATACCAATCCGCACGCTCGCCTGCATCTTAGCTAACTTTGCCTGATCCATTTTGACGGTGGGTTATTTTCGTGAAGAACCTAGCAAGAGCCGCCAGTCAATGAGCTGTGCCAAATCCAATAATGTCGAGCGAAGGCTGTTAATTGAGGTTGTGTGCTTGTGGGAGCGGGCGCCAAGACTCGGATCTCTCACGACGTCAGACGGTCGGATGGAGTTTATGTCCCGTGTTCGATGAGGGAAAGGAGGATAGGGAGGTCGAGCTGGTGTTAAGAATAGGAGCAGCGGGGGTATTTACCTTGAGGTAGAGGGGAGGGGACGGTGGTGAGTGGTGAGGTGAGGATGGATGCGCAGAGGTGGTGAAGTTCCGATGTTCTCTGGTTACCGCAGGAAGTTTGTGTGGGGAGAAGCAGAGGGAAGAATGGCGAAAGCGGGCCGCATCGCTCGCTAACTCCGTCGTGAAGACGATGGGCGTAACTTGACTACGGCTACAACCACGGCATACTCTACGGAGATAGTAGTGTCTTCTACGGTGTCTTTGACTGTTAAGTGAGTCTCTACCTTAGATGTTGTGGTGATTGTGTGGACTGTGCTTCGAGGGAGGCTCCTCGGCTAAACCCTAACGATTCAGGCACCGAACTTGACCATTCAACAGCTTCTCAGGCTAGCAGCTCCTCATGCGCAGCTAGTTTATTTAACAGCGTTATAGCGAGTGCAGGAATTGCAACCATATCATTCCATCAGGCATAAAATGAAGACAAAGTCCCAGCTCGCTTCAAACTCAGTGGCTTCTATAATAGGGTGCCTAAGGCATACAGGCACCAAAGACAAGTCTGGATCGGGCATTTCCAAATCGGGCAATCAACTTAGTTAGCTTTCGTCGAGTATAGTTAGACAAAGTCTGTGCTTTTCAGAACGAAATAATCAATAAGTTTGGCATTCCGTCTTCATCATGTAGACCCAGAAAAAATCGTAGACTCAGGGCATTTACTATTCAGAACGAAGCGAGATCCCGTGCTCCGTGCAGCTTGTATGTCGTATATATGCTCCAAACCCCACTCCGTATCAACCTATGCCATCATCGAGATCAACAATCCTCAACCTAACTAGATGAACAAGGCGATCTTTTCGAAAAACTAACCTGTGAAGAGCGCCTCTGCGATTGAAATATCTGTTCCAAGAGCGCCAAAATGCGGTTCCTGTGTTTACACGGCGCCAGCACAAGCGGGGAGGTAGATACATCCGTTCCACATCACCACACACCAAGCATTGTTGATATCACATATACTAACCAAACCATAGATCTTCGAGATCCAATCCGGTACGTACCAAGTAGCCTAAATCATTCCAACAATTGAGGTCGCATACTAAAAACGATACCCAGGCGGCCTTGTCCAAGCCCTCGAATCCCAAGGCCACAAATTCCACTTCATCAATGGACGCCTATCCTCCGACTGCGAGCCTGGTACGTATCTACCTACTACCTACCTACATCTCTACCGATTGAAAGATACTTGCTTACCCACCCTGCAAACAGAATTAAAAGGCATCGTCCCACCCCCCTTCTACAACCACTACCCCAGGGGCGTCGCGCCAGGCTCCGACCTCCTCAAAGCAATCGAGTACACGCTCCGGACAATCGACCGCGAGGGGCCCTTCGACGCCGTAATGGGGTTTTCGCAGGGTGCCGCACTCGCTTATTCACTGCTAGATCACCACGTGCAGAAGAATGGTGCGGGGGCGCCGCCGCTGTTCAAGGCTGCGGTGTTTATATGTGCGGGTGCGCCGTATGAGCTTGAGGGGAGGGAGAGGGCTAGTTTGCCTGATGAAAGTACTGCTGGTGGTGGTGGTGGTGGTGGTGGTGGGAAGGAGTATTGGGTGAGAATTCCGACGGCGCATATTGTGGGACGGCAGGATTCGTTATATGCGGAAGGGGTGAAGCTTTATGGGCTTTGTGAGCCGGGGAAGGCGGAGTTTTATGATCATGGGTCGAAGCATATGATTCCATTTGATGCAAGTAATAATGAAGCTATGGTGGGGTTGATTGAGAGGGTGATAGAGAGGGCGCAGAGGGAAAATTAGGCGTTTATTTGAGAATTTATTTATTTATTTAATACAACAATGACCATCTTGTCTGTTCTAATTATGCTCATGTTCATGCTCGGACGGAGCTCTATCTCTTCTGTATATCAGGATCGCTATTAATAGCAAGACTACACCGAGGATAACGCTGTATGAGAGGGGCTCCCATGGTCCAGAGCGAGGGTCGAGTTATAAGTTGCCCCCGGTCTCGGGAGGAATCGTCTTGTGAAGGAACTTTTCCAAGTCCTCAATCTCTACCGGATCAGCAGAGTGTTCGAGATCCCTAGATAATCGTAAGCAACGCGCAAAACCAATATAACCCGACAGGGAGGCATCGTACGGATAGGACCTGAATGTAACGTCCTCCAGACCCAACTCCTTCGCCATCTCAGCCGAGCGCTTGCCAAACTCGTGCGGCACGACATTATCATCTGTGCCATGCGCAAGGAAGAATGGCGTCTTCTTATTTGGCCACTGCTCTGGAATATAATTCTTAATGCGGTCGCTGAGCAGCATGTAGCACGAGAGACCGAAAATACCACCCAGCTTTTCTTGGCCAGTGATACCCGAAAACACGGAAATCGCGCCTCCTTGTGAAAATCCACCGAGCACGATCCGCGAGGGCTTGATGCCTTGGTCGATTTGCTCTTTGATCAGAGTGTTGAAGTAATCGCGGGACTTGAGGATGCCGGGTTCATCTTGGTTCTTGACGGCTTCTTGGAATTCTAGCTGTAGTCCACCCATCCAATATGTCAGTCGCCATTCGCTGTGAAAGAAACTGGCTAGGAAGAGAGGAAAACAAAACAACTCACATCATGGCCAAGCTTAGTGATATCGTACCATCCAGGCATTGACATTCCGAAGTTCTAATCCAACACAAATCCAGTAAGCGATGTCAACCCCCGTTATCCGTATATCCAACCATCGATACGGCGTAGACAAACGTACCACAGTGATAGGAATCATAGGCGCATTCGGAAATATAAAAGTCACTTCATCGAACATGCCCCGTCGGCGCCAATTGTGAGCGAGGGAGACCCTGTGTTATCTGCTGCGTTAATGACCCGGTTTGTAGACCCAAGAACTATACGAGCAAAGATTCGACATACCATCCTGCACCACTATCCAGAGATCAGGAGATCAGCCAGCTGGGCCACCACTATACAAGACTTAAACCAACCTGTCGCCCAAGCCGTGGGCCATGATCACCGTAGCGGTGTGCTTTTTCAGCGCGGGAACGATGAAAGGTGCACGAGTCATCTTGAGACGGTATCGCGTACTGCTGTTAAAAGTGTTGAAGAGGAGGAAAGAGTGTGATGATTGCAGAGTTGGATTGGGCTGGCAAACCCCCCCCCATTCTGCCGTCGAGGTTGAAGTTGGGAACTTCTCACCGCCCAAAGGATGGTATAAAGGGGAAGGTTGCATAATTGAATAAACATGTATCTATCCATATTAAACATTACTATCCTAGAAGTTCCAAGCTGCGATTACCCAGAAGGCTGGTGCAGTTCATTTCTAAGTGTATCGACCACAGCCTGCACCGTATCATCCTCCACAACATTCAGTTGCCACGAAATTCCCAACGCCAGACACCCATCTGGGCCGGTGACGGCAGAGAACTCCATAGCACTGCCCGTAACACTTGCGCTCTGAGTAAAAATAACCCTGCCCAATTGCGGAATCGATGAGTCTTTAGAGTTCTCCGTCTTTACTACGCCGAGACTCGACAACTCAAAAGTCGACCTTCGCTCTTTGCCAATTCTGGATTGGCAAAGACCTTGGCGATAATCTTTCACGTACTTGAAAAGGCCGACGGTGGTGTTTTTGCTCTTTAGAGAAAGTTCCTTCTTGACCGATTGTCGGGCCCGTTGTGCTTGCTTCCACGGGAAGGTCTCTTGGGTCACTGCCTTGCGCGAGAAAGGCTGGGGAAGTTCCTGCACAAAGACGCCCATTGAATCGTCAGTGATCGTGTCCGGAAGCCAAGGACGCTGGGTGATTGGTATGCTACCCGCAACACGGGTGAATTCCTTAGGTAGGTGAGCGAAGAGCGAACGAGCGATGGCTGTCTCGACAGCGCAGGTGACTGTCGTGCTGTGCTCGCGGCAAATCTTAACGAGAGCCGAAGTCTGAGCGGTTGTTAGGACAATTAAACGGGTTTTTGTTTTTAGTGGGAGCTGGTATGGGCCGCCTGCCCACAGTTTGGGATCTGGTTTTGAATAAATCCATTCTCTGAACGCGATTTTGAGAAGGTAAGGGAGAGATATGGGAAGTGGATGGATGGCCTCTAGATTGGGTAAGAGGGGGGTCTTCGGTGATGTAACCACTTGTTTAGCTTCTCCTGGTTTTAAGAACGCAGTTCCGCGCAAAGCCTGAAGGAGCGTTCGATGGAATGCCTTGCCAGAGGTACCGTCACCGAGTCCATGGTGGAATACAAAAACTGCAGTGAAGCGTCTAGCTGAATCGTCGTCAGACAAGATGATAAGCCGCCAGAAGGGCAAAGGCGCCGTGAAACCGGTGTCATGTTGCGTTTCAAGCAAGGACAGCAATTCACTGTCATTTTCGTCTAGCGACGGGGCCTGAGCGGTCTTTTGAAAACTAATCGGTTGGCTGAGGTCGATTTCTGGAACTCGCACAAAGTACGGCTCTTCAGTTTCTTCGCCTAGGGGAATTGCCGAGAGAATGGGATGCTGGTTGATCAGCGTCTCAACAGCTTTATATATATAGTCCTTGAGAGGGAGAGTGAATGTTTCTGGGATGGTGTAGTTGGCCGACAAGGCAACATTCAGATAAAAGCGCAGGGGATGCCGCGCAGTGGAGTACTTCTCCAAAGGTCCTAACCCTGTCAGTTCAATGCGACACAGGGCCTGCATTCAATTGCTCTCTTACCCACTGGCCGCAGCCTCTCAAACCCATCTGTGGCGGCCATGACTGAGTCTTGAAGGTTCGCAATTAGGCAGCCCTTTTCAGAAGAAAAGAAGAATGGTCGGAGAACAATACTAAGACTGTACGATTGTGGATATAGTTGGGCGATATCACGTGTTTTTGGCTCGGACTTTTGTGGCCAATCACAGGTTGGCTCTGTAGATGTCAAGGAAAGGCGTGGGAGGATGACGAGTTAAGGAGTGGTGCAAAGAAACTGACAAAATGTCACTTGTTTAGGAATTACTACTTTGGCCTCAGACCAAATAGAATCATTTCATCTCCCCCTCCGGACAACGTTGTTCCTTTGAAACGTCAACAACATCATCCGCGTCCCCTCCAGGAAGGGTTGAGACATAACCTGCCGGTCTTCTAGCCGTGCGAACAAAAATCCGTACAGCCTCGAAAAATCCAAGGGCGAGAATGCCATCGCCGTCTGTAGACCACTAAGCCTACTAGATGATGTTTGCCGCAGCATCGTCCATCTCAGTGACGAGCGAGCCATGCATAAGGGCACAGATGCGCAGGGGTATATCTCCATGTTGAGGCTTTCGAGTGGTAGGATTGGTCGACGTATACATACCTATCAACCGACTTGAAAGGGGAGTTGAATCTTTGGTTGACGGAGGGTCGAGAAAAAGTCAATAGTAATAGGTCTATCGGTGTTAGGACACCTAAATCAAGGCTTCCAATAGATGACTACGTTTGTCCTCCGCATGACGGGCACCTAGCTTCTGGTCAAGCAACATAACAAGTACTGTGTAATGCGGATTAAGTAAGTAATAAGGTTAGTGTTTTCAGTAGACTTCAGCCTCAAAAGAGACCAGAGTTATAGTCAGAGTCGAGAGCTAAGCAATGGCAATTTAACCTAGTTCGTGGACTGCAGCGCGTCAAACTAGTAATTAACTGCAGCAAGAAAAAAAAAAAAAAACCAACTCAACAGCTGAACCATCCTTATGTTGAAACTAGAAAGCCTTTTACACACCTGATATGAAGTTTCCGATTCTCAAGACTTTGTCTTTGTTATCAAAAGCCAAAACAGAGTATATCCCGAACCACGTGATTTCCCGTTTCTCGAGAACTATACCTAGAATATGACGTAATCACCACCTGACTCATGGTCTCACCTGGTCCTCACCACCAAGCTACGCTATCCAATTTCCAATTTCAACCTTCCAATTCCATACTTCCACCAAAGCTCAGGTTTACAGCTGCACAAAAAAACAACACCTCCCTCAAAACATACAATACCAATCCATCTCAAGAGAAACATTAGTACTCAACAATCATCCAAAATGGTTTTCCGCTTTGTACGTCTCGTCTACCCTTCCCATTTAATCCACCCATCCACCCAAGCACCCAAAACCCGACCCCCCCCCCCAACTCCTCCGTCAAAGTTACTATACTCTAAACTAACAAACCCTACTTAAACCGCCCAGGCCAAAACCCTCGACCCAATAACCCTCTTCCACGCCCCCAGCCTCCCCCCCTCAAACACAGCCTACAACGTCCTAAAAGCCGCCTCCGCTGTAGCCACCGAAGCTAACAGCGCAACCGGCCGCGGCGAATTCCAACTCGAAGTGACCACGGCCCCACCAACAACGGACCAGCTGCGCAGCATCCTTGAATATGTAACGGGGGACCCGAGTGGGGGCGGGAAAGTCGGAGGGCCGCAGTATGCGGTTTCGGAAGTTGTGCAGGGGGCGCGGGACGCGGAGGATGCGGTGAAGAGGTTTAAGGAGGATAGTGGGCGGTTTTTGAGGCCTGTTACTGTGGATTGGACGAATGGACAGGCGGTTGTTGGGGGGGATGAGAGTGCTATTTTGAAGATGGTGAGGCAAGCGAATGAGTAGATTTTTGGAGGGGATATCGGAATATCAGGATATTAGGATGAAAGGTATAGAAGAAATTGTGATTGTATTATCATTTATGATACCAAATGTATCATACAGCTCAACTCCGCTCAAACCAGACAACCATGCATTAAACTCATACTCGCTTACTCAAACGATGGCCACCCGAGATCCAGCTCGTCCGGAGCACAGGAAATGAAATAAACGAAGGAAAAAAAAAAAAAAAAAAAAAGGGAATCAAGAGGATGGATCTAGGCTTAAAACATCGTGCCGAAGGTTCCATCCGTCGCTATGGGTTTGCGTGGTGAAAGACGGCCAGTTCCATCAATGTTCGGTTTACGGTGTCTGTTGCTGATTAGACTCGTCATTTGAGAAGAAAGAAAAGGGACTCCTAACCTGAACGTAAACCCTACAAACAATCCCTTGCTCATCTTGTCGTCTCGTTCCGCCATTTCTTCCAATGCTCGCTGCTTGTCGTGCACTTCTTTGTATTTGGCCATGTCCGCATCGTTAGTAAAGTCGTCAAAGTAGCCAGCGTCTGTCTCCGAATCCAGCTCGGGCACAAATGGCGGACGCTGCTCGCGCAGATGATCGAAATCCACCTCGTTAAAGTACTCATGTTCGTGAATTTCGTGAATGTTCTTGAATCGGTGATCTTTAGATGCCACCAGTCTCGTGATCAAGTCCCATGTTCGTTTCGACAGGAAGTAGTTCGGATCCTCATACACTGGACGTCGGAGCACCTTTTTCCAGTTTTTAAGGTTCTGCCAGGTCTCATCGACTGTTGCACCGGCAAATGGTGGGTAACCCGCCAAAGCTTCGAACAGCATGCATCCCAAGCTCCAATAGTCGACCGTGAAGTCGTATTCTTCGCCCTTGAGCACCTCTGGCGCCATGTAGTCGGGAGATCCCACAATAGACTTTGCATAGTTTACCTGGCGTTCTCGTAGGCTACGGTAGCCCTGGCGACGCTCGGCCATCGTGCGCTGCTCCATCGGGCGGCCAAAAGGCACAGGGGTGTTGCCGACTTCCTCCAATTTCACTCGCATGGACTCAATCTTGCCGGGATTCAGCATACCCGCTGCAAGACCAAAGTCTGTCAGCTTTACATGACCAGTCGAGTCAATAAGGAAGTTCTCTGGTTTCAGATCGCGATGAATATAACCCAATGCATGCAGAGCATCGATGCAGCAGAACATTTCGGCAACATAAAAGCGAGCGTGTCGGTTGTGCAGTACACCGGTGTTGTTTAGCAGCGTACGGAAATCACCTCCCGGTACAAACTCCATCGCAAGATAGATCTGAGTATCATCTTGAAACGCATACAAAAGCTTTACCAGCCAGTCGCTTTTCGCCGCAGTCAGGATGTCACGCTCCGTGAGAATATGCCGAATCTCGTCCAATTTGAACAGTAGCTTCTTGCTCATGACCTTCAAGGCGCACACCTCCTTTGTATCTTTTTTCGATGCCAGGTACACTTGCCCGTACCCACCCTGACCAACCTGAGTCAGAATCTGGAAATCACCCTGCCTAAGTCTGGTACGACGCTTGCGGAGGTGGGCCCGTTCCCGACCCAAATATTTCAGCAAGGCCGGCTCATACTCTTCCATGGGTGTGGCGGGGGGCTCGGGGATCGCGGCGCGAAACTGGGAATAGCGATTCTGACGGTTGTGAACGTAGCTCAGGAGGTCAAAGTAATGGTCCAGGAAATCTAGCACGGTTAGAAGGACCACCACACCAGACAATTGCGCACAGATGACTCACATAGTTGGGTTACATTGACGAGTCGCTTTATCCGGGGATCTTGAAGTTTTTCCAGTTCCTCCGGTGTCAGACCCCGCATCGGCACCTGTCGTCTTTGAACACTCTCCAGATCTCGAGTTTGGTATTGTTCCTGACGAGAAACCGCCGCAGCAGCTGGATTAGGACCGAGGGCCTTCCCCGGGCGAGTTGAATTTGGAGGAGTATTCTCCTTGTTGGATTTGCGGGTGGGACTGGCCGGGCGAATAACACTCTCATTGAGCGACTCGCCGCTTGCATTAGACTTGGAGAACATAGGATGGTTGAGGTGATTGTGGGTATTTTTGGTCGGAGAAGAAGGCTGCAGTTTCAACGCTTTATCGAAAACATTGGGAAGGTCGAATGCACCAGGTGGCATGCGATTCTTGCTTGGACTCCCCTGTGGAGTCTGGATAGGACTGGTGAAGCCATCTTCGCGGGGAGCGGAGGGGGAATCGAAAACCTCGTTCCCGGAGCGAGTGTGCAAAAGTGGAGGGGGGTGAGGGAAACGGAGGTCGGAGCGATCTTTCGAATCGAAATCAAGCGTCATGATAGCATAAAGTTCGTGAAGCCGCTGAAGGACGATGTGTCAGGAGAACACCGTGGCGAGGGCGCGATTCTTCGCGGTTAATCAGTGGGACTTGACAGACGATGGTTCAAATAAGCAAAGAAACGCGCTTGGCACGAGGATGGGAGAGTAGATATTGATGTGAGACGGAAAGAAAATCTTCGAGCAAAAAAAGCAAAGACAGAGATCGTGACACAGAGCTGTTTTTCGCCGAGCAGCAGGATGAAAGGAGGAAGAATGTCTTTGTTTGAATGCGAGGGAGAGAGAGAGAAAACGGGCGCGAGGGGCAGTTCTGGAAGGAGACGAAGGAGACGAGCGAGTCGAGCGCAAACAAGGAAGCAGCTTGACGCGAGGGATACGAGGCCACAGGGAGGCTGATCATTAATCTTGTTAATCTTGATGAGGGGAAGGATTCAAGGAAGGCTCCCAGATTAAGGATGACGGAGCTGAGCTGAAGCTGAACCCACAATTGTATTCTCATCAGGCCCAGTCCTATCTGGATACCTGATCTCCAGCCAGCCACCAGATGCTGCCCCTCCACGGCCCTCCAGGCCCTGGCGGTACCTGGATTGTTTCCCCAGCAACTCCCTTGCTCCGATCCATCTGCTCCATCTGACTTCAGCTGCGAGTCATCCCGCTAGTCCCTGGCAGGAATCGCAGGATTCTGGCAAGGAAAAACAAACAAGAAATAATCAGATCGCGAGATTTGTGGGCTCTGGGCCGACGATCCATCGGGAATCGTCATCGAACGTGCTCAGCCACAGTCTACAGACCCTCAAGGGAATCTCTACAGAAACAGACAGTAAAAGATTGGTTCTTAAGGTTCTTTCCAAACAAATACCTTCATACTACTATCCCATTGTCTCTCCTTATCCAAGATCCAAGCGCGGATCCATCGTCCCATCCCCAACCAAACCATGGATCCAAACACAGATCATGAATATTGATGTCATCACGGTTCCCCCTGGAAATTTACGCTGCCCCCTTTGCCCGCTGTCCAGTCTGCAACCCACATGTCAGCAACGACTACTGAGACTGAGGCTCGAATATCACCATTCAGGTCACTCACGTAAAATGCTAACCCATACGACGGCGTCGTAAACGTGATCTTCGAACCCTTAGGGAAATGGAACACATCGCCTGGCACAGCCGTCACCTTCTGCCCCGTCTGATCTGAGATCTCGAATTCGCCCTCGAGGATAATCTTCATTTCATCGTATGTGTACTCGTAGACCAGCGGGGTGCCGTTTTCGAGACGGTAGAATCCGGCCGAGATGGGCTTGTCGGGGTTGTATGAGTCGCTAATACGGGGTTAGTTCCATAGCGAAGGTATACCAGGCAGGTAGATGTACGTACCTTGAGTCAACATCGCCCAGGAAGGCATTCTCGTTCGCGATCAAAGGAGGCTTGAAGGTGGATTGCGCTTTGGCGTGGTAAATCATAGCAGTCGACATTTTGCTTGTGATAGATGACGATGACTCGATGACTCGGTGATAATGAACAGGGACGGAGAGACGAGAGACGAGAGACAGAAAAGACAACTGAATAGTTCAACTATCTGCACTTTCATGGTACAACCCACCGAATTTATATCTCACGCTATCCATCCTCTCCCTCCAAAGCAAGATCCAGGATCGAAACGACCTGATACGGAACCGCAATCACTTCGGATTCGCCTTCTGGAGTAGGATACCCGGGTGGTTAGACAAGACATCCTACCGTGTGGAGAGGTCCATTGGACCAGATTGGAAAGCATTGAGCGTAGAGAGATAGGCCTTCAACTACTCCATACCAGGAGGTCGTGAGGGGAGAGTCGCGTGAGGGGCAGTCAGTTTGTCTGGGACAAAGGCATAGGAATACCTGCTTGAGTTAGATTCAAAATTTGGCAATCATGCCGATCAACAGCAAGCCGATAAGAAGGACCCCAGAACGAGGGGTTGTTCTTGATAACAGTATCTAGCTGGAGACCGGATCTTTTTACCCGTCTGGGTTAGGGTTTCCATACGAACTGATATGAGGGGTTGAACACTTGAACACTGCATCTTTCCCTCTTCAGTAACAGCAACCAAGTTTGTTCTGCTTATTCATGGTTCAAGAGCTTATGGCTGTGGTTATGGTCGTGATTTTGGGTGCGCGTGATTCGCTCTATCGAGAAGCGCAAGTAGCATTCAATATTTGACTGGGAGGAGAGAATGCCCCATTCAGATTATCTCAGTCAGTGACCGTATGATGTAGTAGTCTACCCCTACTAATTAAGGTTACCTACTACCTATACACACGCCCTCTTAAATACAGGGTATCCTTCCTTCCTCCCCCTCTTCTCTACACAGTCCGCAGCCAAACCGACGCTTCCCAAGCAGCAACTTCCACGATAAACACGTTAACTCGCATCCCCCAATGCAGATCTCCAACATTATTTTCCTTACGCAACGATCTCTCAATTTCTAAGGCGGAACTGACGCCTCCTAACGCCCCTACTCTTCTGCGGACCCTGTACAAAGCCTCGTCGTCACAGCTAGAACAGACCGGAATAGTAGTTCCCCTGCGACTTGAATGCCACCCCAAAACCAGCAAACATCAGTCCGATCTCCTTCGTCCCACACGTTAGTAAGCTAGTCGCTACCGGAAATATTCCAAAGTACTGCCCTAGAAAGCATCAATTAAACCCGACCTCGTCGAGAACGCCGTATCGTGCCCAGCCCGGGAGCTACTCCAGAACAGCAAGTGATATCCATCATAGGTGGCTAAGATCAATTTGCTAATTCATTAAGGATTAAACCGTAGACCTGTTACTGACTCCGATGAACCCACGATCAACCCCATAAACTCCCAAAGCGCCTTCGCATCCAAAAAGCCCAGGCGATACACAACGACAAAGCAATGTCAACGGTGTCAATCACACGCGACCTAGAGCCATACCTGGACTCCCTTCGAATGTACTTGGAGAAGGACGCCACGGCCCCAGCTCGATCAAATACGAGGATAGGAAATCTCACAGCGGCAGCATCTCAGCAGGACGAAGACCTCAGCTCTCGAAGCAACCAAACGAGTTCCAATGGCAAAATCAACCCTGGAGTTGCCGTCATTGGACGGAAAAATTGAGCTTCACTCCAGCTCCTGGTCAATGAGCGTGCTTCACTTTTCAACCTAGAAATACTACACATGGGTTAGCTTACGTTTTCAGCATTTTCAAAGCATTAAAAGTCTAACCTTCCCAGCCCCATTCTTGCATCACATGCACCCAATGTGACTTGCCTCGAACAGTCTTTTCAAACTCAATATTTTCAAGAGGCGATACTGCAGAGCTTCGCCGTGAGGAAGCTATATGGCCACGCCCAGTGTAAAATACTCTACCCTTCCCCGAGGCCCGTCCATAATGGTTGCGAGAGCATGCAGCCCCCGAAAGTTGCTGCTGCGCCTTAGCTGCGCTCGCATCTCGACGAGCCCAAACCTCACGAACCACTTCGATACAACGGTCAATAGAACCCAACATTAGTCGAGATTGAATTGCGCTCCATCGATTGAGCACCCAGTCTCGGTCTTCCTCCTGCTCTGCCTCACATCCAGCGACTAAGAGCGGGAACATCTGGATGATTGTTGTACGAGAGCTGGGCGGCACTGTAGCCAAGAGGATCAAAACTCGTTTAGCCAGATCCAATGTTGGCTCCGAAGGCATCTCAGGTACAGCTTGGTGGAGATACAACAGAGTGGCCCAGCGATAAGCATGGGCAGTCTGAATACTATGTTGGACCTCAGAGGTGGGATCCTCTGGAGGCTCGAACCAGTCCGGCGGTTCCCATTGCTCTACCAATTGCTTAAGCTCAATAGCCTGGGAGATAAGGGATATTGAATTTGAATCGGTTTTGCGAACGCGTTGAATCAACCGGGCAACTTGATTAATGAGTGGAAAAAGCGTGGCAGCACATCCCATCAAAGGATCAATTTCATGCACTGTATTCTCTGGAGACGGGAAAGAAGGAATTTCCATCTCTTGGTCTCCATGCTCCTCATGAGAGGTCAGACGAGCGATGACATCCATGTATAGCCAGGTGTTATACAAGAACTTGACCCGCCTGAGTTCGCTCCCATGGATCTCGCCCTGCATTCCGAGTCCCACAACTTGAGACACCAACGCCTTTGCCCCCCGGAGATGCTGTATACAAGAACGAGTGTGCTGGTCCCAGGTATCGGCAAAGGCAAGAGCAAGGCTTGTGGCCAACGCAGCGTCTGTCCTCATACTTTGAATGTCTTGCACCATGTAAGTGATGCTCTGTCTCATATGGTCCACTCCGTGGACTCTCAACGATGGATTGTCTTTGCTCGCATGGAATGCGGCCAGCGCAAATACCGCATGGTAAAGAGCTGGGGTATTCTTAGCCAGTGGCCAAACCAAGGTCCGCCAAGGGTTCTCGTGGATACCATCCTTGACAGATAGAATTCCACATGTAGACCTATCAAAGTGCATGACAAGCATTTCCGGGTTTGGCAGGCTAAAGGCTGGTTCGCTAAGCAGCCCCGAGGGCATGATGCTCGGCTCAGTATCCTGGGAGACATACGGTCCGGGGAAACTGAGGTTCCTGATTCTCATACCTCGGCCAGGCTGCCGTATAATCTCCTCGATCTCATCGCCGTCACCTTCTAGGAGGGCTTCAAAGCTAAATTCATCGTTATCCTGATATCCTTCCTGCAGACCCGGACTCAGACTATGCTCCTGACTGGTGCTAGGAGAAAGCAGCATATTTGATAACCATGGAGATTGTTGTGGAGGGGTGATTGCTGCCAGTGGCGATGCGAAAATATCGTCACTGAAGCTTCCTGAAGCTGAGTAGCCAAGAATCTGGTCCAGTGAAAGTCCCACATCTATTTTACCTGGCGATTGACTTGAACGCCTGGAAGAAATGTCCCGTGGCAAGCTTCCCTGAGAATGAATGGAGCCAAACGTTTCCATCCCAGGAACCTGGCTTTCAGTCACCCTCCGGCTGTGTAAGGCTGCATTGCGAGCTGGTGGCGATGAACTTCCTGAACCCAATTATGTTTATCAGTCAAATTCCAGATGTTTGCCGGATTTTGCATAAGAACCTTTCTTTACTTTTGGAGCGGCACTCCTTCCAGGGACATTGCTCTCTCCAAACGAGCGCCATTTGAAGTCCTTCTTGTAGCCTCCACAGTCGACGTTGCGTTTCTTGCACTGGAGGCATTTTGGTTTCGACTCGTCGCATTTCAGTCGTTTCCCCTTACAGGTGATACAACCTGGATGTTGATGATAGGAAGAAGGTCAGCGCACTGCGCACTAATGAATCATGATGCCTTGCTTCTTTTATTCTTCTCTTTCATGTTACTTTAGCTTGCGAATGACTGTAAAGAATCGACAAATACCGTACCATTACGGCTCTTCGACTGCTTTGGTTTGTTAGTTGTCACCGTTATAGCGGTCTGCTCAGGCGCTGCATTCTGAGTGGAGTCGGAGGTTGCGGAGCGTCCAACAGACGAAGCGGTGGAGAGAGGGTCTAGAATAGCAGATGGGGAGGGAATCCTAATCTTTTCCATGCCAACTAGAGAGCTAATAATATCCGGAGCCACCACAAGCGAGGAGGGGGTAATGGGCTGACGATTAGAAGGGGCGGAAGGAAAGATAAAAGAGTGCGGCGACGTTTGTGGAAGCGTGGACTTGTATACTTAGTAGGTGCGAAGCAAGATAGCAATAATGATCTGCGAGGGTGTTCAGAAACCGGGAGGGGTGGGACTATTCGACGTAATGTATGAGTCCACTGATAAGGGCGATGCTTGGATGCCGACCAGGTTGGATAGATAGGGACCAGACTTGGAGGAAGGAAAGATAAAGCCGAATAATGACCCAAAACGCCCCAAGCGTGAGGAGAAAACCGTCATCAGCTTGATAAGGGTTGGCACTAGAGCAGCAAAATGCGGAGACTTTGGAGCAAGGTGCGAATCGCGGATGTGCCGACCCAACTCCCACGGCAGAAGGTGTAGCTTGGACTTATGCCTGAATCTTATTGAGGCCTAAATGACCCAGACTCGACGAGACAGATAGTCAACTATGCGTTCTTTCATGCAAGGTTTAGTCACGTAAATGCAGGATCGAGAGGATCATGAGGGGGAGAAAATGCTCTTCCTACCTACCGAACTGGTTGACGCTTGCCTGCTTCTACCCCGAGTCCGGAGACGGGGCTTTTCCCAGAGAGCAGCATGATCAAAAACTTGGAACTCATAGAAAGCAAGTGCAACGAATTCTAGAAAATTATCGAAGCGGATAGGATGGAAAACGCCACTGGGACGGGGAAGATGGAGAAGGTGACGAGGAATCGGAAACTGGAGTGCTGCAGGCAGGAACCCCGTGATCGCCTCCCACTTTGTTCGCTCCAAAAGCAACCCTTGGCTTTGAGTAGATTGCAACTTGATTCAGTCTGCCAGAGGTCATGGATGGGCTATTTTACCTATATACTAAGTTTGGTATTATATCAAGTAGTACAATCACCCCCACGGTTTACCAGCGGGATGGAGGACAGTTCGGAACACCGTGGGGATGCATGGCTTGGACCAGCGTGACCTCAGATATGTGATGAATATCAAACAGGAGGCTCACTGTAACATTCCAAGACCTTTTCCTAGTGATTTGGAGCAGTGGCGTGGTCTAGACTGTTTCTAATCGTGTTCATCGGTGACTGGGTCTGACCGAGGGCTGGTGATTTGGAGATTCCTGGAAGACACACCAATGAGAATGTTTCTGCAAGACGCCTAGCCAGGTACTAGTACCTTTGTGCTCGTGGTGAAGGAGAACGCGGGGCACTACCGAGTACCTACGTAGGGTGGTATCATTGCGGAGTCGGGTTCTAAAACAAACATCGACTGCCTGTATAGTTTTCCAACGGTGCTCTGAACAGCCTTCTTACATGCACTAAGTAGGAGGATCCTTCCAAATTCCGCTAATACTAATCAACTCTCGGTAGAGTAGGGACTAACTGATTAACATGATTAGTATATGATTCTATATAACCACGAGGAGCCCGATCCCACCCCACGCTACCAGGTCCTCAGTAACAAATGAGCGTCTGCTCCCCAGGTTTCAAGTCTGTGGCGCCATCTATGCCCCAATGTATAGGACCTGCAGCCGAAGCTTGACTGTTACGTGATAAATGTTGCACGACGTGCAGCTGTCCATGAGGTGATAAGGCAATACACTAGTAATTCATTCTTGTTACGTCAAACATTATAAATTATCGGCCCAGATTCTCCGTTCATGTACCTTCAAGTCCCGGTCACCAGGGCCAAGGCATGCAGACCCGAGAGTTGGACGAGATCTCATGACATGCCGATTTCTGGCAGTCGGCTCATCTTGCGGAAATATTGAGCTAGGCGTGTTCTAAAAAGTCTTACCGCAAATGCGTACGCAATTAAAGTTGACTTCTGGTCGGGGCCATAGGCATGTTCACGGTCTCGGTATGCCAGATACCCTCTAGCGTCTCACTTTGCAGAGGATCCGTCGCCGTTTTGACACCGAATCTTTGTGATAAGACCACAAGCTGAGCGACAAAGAGTGAGCTTCGGAAACACCTCTGATCGCAGTCGCGGAAGCCTTTGGTGATGTGTTTTTGTAATTGGTTCCAGTCCACAAACCCTAACTTCTTGACGTTCCCTTCTGTCAGTAGCTTTTTTATAGCCTTGTATAGAGGTCCGTCCTCTTTATAGATCGAAGGCCCCAGGTACGCTCGCTTTGTACGGTTCATGATCTCGTCAGTAACGAATGGCTTCATGGCCTCGCGGAGAATGTATTTCTCCTGCAGGACCTTATTAACAGGGTCATATCGAATTTTCAGACTCGGGGGAATTTGGTTCGCAAACTCCGTAACATGATGGTCTAAAAAGGGTGGTCTCGTTTCAATTTGGTGGGCCATATCAGCACCGTCTCCAATGTAGCGGAGAATGTAGTTCACAAGGATCGACTTAGTCCACTGATAGCTTGCCGAATGTAGTGGGTGCCATTTGTCCGAGATATTGGAAAGAGTCTGTAAACCAAAGTGTTCCGCGAATGCTGTTTCCAGATCGTCTGTTGCGTACTTTGCGGTCCATGAGGCGAACGGTAGATTGTAAAATGAATTTACGCGGCCAAATACAGATGAGTGATTGAGCATTCGCTTTGTTGAAGCGGGTGATTGAACCTGAGGTGGTATGGCCTCCCTACCTGCTTCAAATAGCTGGGAACTGTCAGGCATTTCAAATGGAGGGGGAGGCCATGAGAGGTCCGGCTCAAGAAACATCTTGGACAACATATCTGGATAGCCTCCAAAATGCTCGTCCGAGCCCTCGCCTATTACCGTTAGCAAGAAATTATAGCTTAATAGCCGAATTACCGTTGCCTTACCTGTAAGAATGACTTTCTTTCCATGGGAATGAGCCAACTCTCCTATAGCAATTCGACCCATTCCATTGACATCAGGAATGGGTGCCTCGGTAAACCAAACAGTGTCCTCAAGCCTGGAAGCTATCTCTTCTTCATTGATTGTCACCGGATGTAGGTCAGCTCCAATCCAGTCTGCCGTTCGCTGTGCTATATCTACACCAGATTAGACAATTTACTCAAGGGATGGAATTTCCGTTTCGTACCTGACTCGTCAACTCCGCTGTCTTTCCCAAAACGGATTGTATAGCAGCTCATTTTTGAGATATCTCCACTAGCATCGTTCCCCAAGTGCTCACCTTGTTTTATAAGGTGTGCAGTCATTCCTGCGATAGCGGAGGAGTCTAAACCACCACTAAGGTAGACCCCGACCTCCACGTCAGCACGGAGTCGCAGTTTCACCGATTCCAGTAAGAGCTCTCTAAGCCTGACAACTGTCTCTTCTTCAGTTAGGGGGAAAGGTGTTGTCTGTTCCCGCGTGAGTTAATGTCTATGATTAAGTGTGCTCAAAGAAACTCACTTTGTCAGGGTAGTTCAGGTCCCAGTACGTCCTTACTTCCGGGGGGTTGAAGTCTTGACTGACCAAATACTGACCTGGCTCGAGCTAGTATGGTAATCAGTTAGGAATAGGTAGATGCAGAGCATTTCGCTTTCGAACTTACTCGGTGTACTCCTTTGAAGTACATCTGGTTATCCCACAACCAGCCCTTTCCGAGTAGATTCTCAATAGACCATTCCGGCTGCCAGCCGAATGGCAAGAAGGACTTCATCTCAGTTGCTACTAGCAGTTTGCCGTCAACTACCGTATAATAAAGAGACTTGATACCATAGCGATCTCGCGCGGAGAAGAAGAGCTTCCGTTTTGCGTCCCAGAGAACAAGGGCGAATTCTCCCCGTAGCTTGGAGACAAAGGAAATGCCATAGTGGCGGTATAGAGCAGTCACAATTTCGCAATCACTGTTACTCTTAAAATCATACTCGTGAGCGAGCTCGGTCCGATATTTCTCGTGGTCGTATAGCTCTCCGTTGACGACGGCACAGACGGTTTCTTCAGCGTCGTGGAACGGCTGGTTGCCGGCAGGGCTGAGATCGATGATAGAGAAACGGGCATGTCCAAGACCTAGGCAGCCGGGAGAAGTTAGAACTTAAGACTGGGAGATATCCTCTCATGAAGACTACTCACCGACGCGATAGTCAGGGCTGAACCACTGGCCTCTTGCATCGGGACCACGGTGTTTGACCAGTTCCAGACTTTCATCCATCTGACGGCTCAAAGCCTGCGGGTCAACATTGTCGTCGCTCTGAAGGCAATCAGTCCCTCCATTCAGACTAAGGATTGCTGTAATCCCACACATAATGGCTCCTAGTCGAGGACGATCTGGTTCTGAGAGCACCTATGCCACAAAGATGGGGGATTTGCGCTGGCTATAACAGTATTCTAGAGAGCTGAACAATTGCGCAGTCTGGGCCTGTCTCATAGATTAATAATGGACTTCCTAAGGCAAGGGGGGCGTATATCAATGAACCCCGATGACCAGATAATCCATTGGCAGTGTGGATCCTTGTTGCTTCCAAATTGCGTGGACCGAATGTGCGGTATGAGGTGGAAACCTGAAATGCGTCCCGTGAGTCAGTGAGCCGTCTACCCACAAAGCAACAAAGACCCTTGAAGGTTGAAACGGGTCAAGAACTCAAGGTCGTAGTGTCTGGAATCTGGATGGTTGGAGGTGAGATCGTTTCGAGAATGGCGGATCCACTCGAGGAGTCGAGAACTCTCGAGATCTCCTTGGTTCCCGTCACTCACAAAAAACCACTTATTCTTTAACATCTTGCTTCCAAATACCATACATGACTTGCTGCACGAGTACTGACTGATTTCGATGCCGGAACCCCGGGTATCTTCGAACTAGAGCAGGAGCTAAGCTTCGTTGATGGACACACCTCCCCGTTGTCGGGAGCATTAGGCTAGCCGCAGACCTCATGCATCCCAACGCATGCATCGGCAGGGATTGCGTGCCAGCTGGGACCTTAATTTCCAACAATAACCAGCTTATGGGACCAGCGGTGTGGGGTTCGCTACCGGGGTTGCTGACGTGGTGTTGGAAGATACCTGGAAAATCAAGGTAATTCTGCACCATGATTCACTAATAATCAATACTATTGACCCTTGACGCAGTACAATCCGCCACCACTAGGATTATCTTTATCCCCAGGTGCAGCAACAGTTGGTAATCGATGAAGCTATGAACTCATCCCCATGCACGGTTATCGGGGGCTGAAACTGAATCTGGCTTCCTGCGGCGGTCTCCCACCTTGAGTGTGGCGGCCTCTAGATGATTCTTCTAGGCCTTGCGCCTTTTCCGGTTGAAGTTGTACTCCGATGAAAGTGTTCAAGGCCCCAAGGTTCGTGATGGGTTTGGCAATAACCTCGAACTGTGGAAAATGGCAATTAGTTGTCGCCTATATAAGGCTTATGTAGGACACAATGGTCAACGGACCGTCAATCCTGTTTGACTCAGTGCGCTAAAATTAGCTGGTGCCTGTTCAGGGTATAAGCGCTGAACAATGATCATCTCGGTCTCCTTCCTACTCTACGATAGCTGAAGTCAAGTTGATGGCCCCAACCGTCCAATGCGCTCTGAGGAAACATAATGGGCGGATGTTCATCCGAAGCCATCGCTTCCAAGCTAGTATTGCCGAAGGCTCGAACCTCGATAGCCTTCTGAAGTACGGGTATTCCTGGGAAATTGACGTTGCTGGCGTCTGGGGGAACGATCGACACTTGGGGAAGCAGATAGTTAAAGGTTGCGCAGATCGAGATTTGGGGGCCGAAGGAACCACAGCCTCTATCTCGCGTCAAATGATTCCCAAATCGGGTCGTTCTCCAGAACACGAGCTTCCTGTTGAATAGTTGGTATACACTTCCCAGGTGATTGGTAGGCATGGAGTGGAAGCTTACTGGAGCTAACCGATCCCGGCTCAATCTCGCGCCGCTAAACAGCAATTGCATTAACCACCACTATGTCTTCACGAAGTTCACCATACATTGGCGAAATTACACCCTTATAGCTTCGGAGAACTATACATTTTCATCAGAGACGCTCCCTTGCAGGAAGTTGAAGACTGAGGATGAAATCTGCCTTGCCGTTCAGTCCAGGTATAAAAGCCCCCGGATGGTCATGGTGACAATGTTTCCAGCAACAACATCCAGAGCAACCTCATCTCGGAGAAAACCCGCTTGCTATCATCAAATCCAAATCCATCATCTCCCAGCATGCTCGCGACAAAGTTCCTCTTAGGTCTCTCAATGGCCATTCGATGGTCCACAGCCTGCAGCGAGCCAGATCCTAGTAACCCTCTACCTGATGTCTTCAAGATCGGCGAGGATGGTCCAGCCCCTCCTGAAACATTGGGCTATTTCATCAACCATTTTGGCCTGCTTACCAACAACCTCGCCGCATTGAAGCATTTCTACGGCGACATCCTCGGCATGCGCCTAATCTTCGACGTCGAACTCACCCCCCAGTTCACCATCACGTACATGGGCTACCCCCAGGGTGGGCGAAATGGAACAGGGTTCCAAACAGGCGCAGAGATGAACCGCGACAAGAACAACCTCGCCGGTCTCCTCGAGATCGTACAGTTCAGCGAATCTGACGATACCCTGTTGGGTTCCATAAATCGCACGAATACTTTCGGACACGTCGGCCTCGTTGTCCCAGATATCGTCAAGACACAGGACTACTTAGTGAGCAAGGGTGTTGAGATCCTGAAACCATACGGAGAACCGATCAAGGAGTTCACGGGAAAGGTCAACAATGCGTTCGGGATTGGCGAGTATGCGGGTGTGCATGCTGCCGCGAAGCAAGCGCTCATTGAAGCCCAGGGCATTATTGGACTCCCACTCCTTGTGATGGTTGCCGATCCGGAAGGCAACCTGGTCGAGATTCAGCAGCAGGAACAACCGACAGGGGTGTTGTGAAGGTGAAAAAGGATGATGTCGGGAAGCTATGCTACTTAATGGGACATGGGCAATGGAAGGGTGCATAACTAGTCAGACGTATACAATAGTGGAAGGCAAGAATGGGCGGGGTTTAGGCTGAATTCATATTTTGTTAGACTTCCAGGCTTCAATAATCAACGATACTTCCTTCAGGCCTTACGAGTATTTTGTTAGAAAAGTTAGTGGATGGTCGATTTGATAAAATTTGAACCATGATGTAAATTTCGCTGTTGTCTTCGGTCTTGAGGCTTGAGCACATGTACAAACCGGAGGAACCGCCGATTACGAAGGGCACACCGTGGCCGATTATCGGACCTTCCAGGCAAATCGGCACTGCTATGACTCTTTTTCTCGGGCCGTAGGCCGATTAAGCTATAGTTAATAGCAATAATAATAATACCGATGTAATACCTATGTCAATTATTACTCAGCGAGTCAGCAGAAGCGGTTTCTTGAGCCGTGGGGAGAACTAGCCGGCGCAACCCCAGAGTCCCAGACCGAGGTTGGCCAACGGCCGGTTGACCATAATAACTTCACCTCCCTTCCTTCCTGCAAGGAACTTCCCTCCCTTCTGCTCATCAGGCGTCTCTGTACTGACAAATAGCCCTTGGAATGATGCTGCGCTCCGTTCCTCGTCGGATTCCTCGACGCCTTCCATCCCTCTCAGCGACCGCAGGCGGTCCCTCTCGCCTGGCCTTACGCCCTTTCACGTGCGGTTACCTGCGGATGTCGTCGTCGTTGCTCCCGCCCGTCCAACCCCCCATCTCCTCCGCGCTTCCTGGCGATTCCTATCAACTTTTGTCCACGGCCGATAAAGCTGGAGAGGCGGAAGATGCGCTCTTTGAACAGCAGATCAAGGATGTCGAGGCGTGGTGGAATTCTCCCCGCTTCGAGGGCATCAAGCGGCCGTACACTGCCGCCGATGTCGTCAGCAAACGGGGAACATTGCAACAGTCGTACCCCAGTTCGTTGATGGCTCGGAAGCTTTTTAATCTGTTGAATGAGAGGGCGGTGGAAAACAAACCGGTTCACACGAGTATGTTCTTATATTCGTCCCCAACCATATTGTGACATGCTAATTAGTGCTCGGTAGTGGGTGCGATTGATCCTGTGCAGATGACACAGCAGGCTCCTAATCAGGAGGTGCTGTATATCTCCGGCTGGGCGTGTTCTTCACTGTTGACTACTACCAACGAAGTCTCTGCAGACTTCGGAGATTATCCCTACAACACAGTACCGAACCAAGTTCAGAGGCTGTTCAAAGCTCAGCAGATGCATGATCGCAAACATTTCGATGCGCGACGGAAGCTGACCCCCGAGCAACGAAAGTCTACTCCTTACATTGACTACATGCGACCGATTATCGCAGATGGCGATACAGGGTAAGTTTGATTTCGGAACCCCTAAGCAATTGCTATTAACATTTTGCTAGGCACGGTGGTTTGACCGCTGTCCTAAAGCTGGCTAAGCTTTTTGCTGAGAATGGTGCTGCGGCCGTCCACTTTGAGGATCAGCTTCACGGCGGAAAGAAGTGCGGCCATCTGGCGGGTAAAGTCTTGGTACCGATGGGAGAGCACATCAACCGACTCGTTGCAGCGCGTTTCCAGTGGGATATGATGGGCGCTGAGAACCTCGTTATCGCTCGGACTGACTCGGAAAGTGGGAAGCTACTCAGCAGCGCGATTGACGTACGAGACCACGAGTTTATTCTCGGAGTTACGGAAGAGTCGGAGCCTCTTGCAGAGACCCTGCAAGCCATGGAGAGAGAAGGGGCCGCTCCGGCGGAGATCGATGCCTTTGAATTGGACTGGGTCAAGAGGCATAAGCTTGTTACTTTCGATGAGGGTACGTAGTTCTTTTCCCTTCCTCGAGATTCCCCCCTAACTTCTGATAGCCGTCGATGCCCATCTCGAAGCCGAAGGCGCACCTCAATCCTCCCGTGATGCGTACAAGAAGCATGTCAAAGAACACCCAGACCTATCCATTTCTCGCCGACGGGCCTTGGCCAGCGACTACTCTCAAACTCCTGTAATCTGGTCATGCGACACCCCACGCACTAGGGAAGGCTTCTACCATTACCGCGCGGGCTTCCCGGCCGCAACCAAGCGCGCAAAGGAATTTGGCCCTTATGCTGATCTTCTGTGGGTTGAGACTGGCGACCCAGACGTCGCAAAAGCTGCGAAGCTGGCAGGGGAAGTGCGAACCGCTCACCCTGGCAAGAAACTCGTCTACAACCTTAGCCCGTCATTCAACTGGATGGGACAAGGCTTCGACGAGGCATCCCTCAAGTCTTTTATCTGGGACCTCGCACAGCATGGGTAAACCCTCTCCATCCTCCAAAAAGTCGCAGAAACTAACAAAAGTAGTTTTATCCTGCAATTGATTTCGCTCGCTGGTCTTCACAGCGGCGCTACCATCACAACTGAGCTCTCCCGCGCCTTCAAGGACGAAGGAATGCTCGCCTACGTCCGCCTTGTCCAATCCCGCGAGAAGGAGCTCGGTGTTGATGTCCTCACGCACCAGAAGTGGAGTGGTGCACCGTACATGGATGGTATTGTAGGAGCTATCCAGAGCGGTAGCAGCAGCAGCAAGAGTATGGGAGAGGGAAACACGGAAAAAGGTGCGTATCTTCTTACGTTCCCTTCTCGTTGACGAACATTTCACTGACGTAAATATGCAGGCTTCTAGATTTGATGTGAGAATAAAGATGGGGCTAGTGGTAAAGTAGATGACACTTCTTTGTAGACCAAGCTTTCATGAAGAGCGTCTGTGGTTGTTTTTTTTTTTTTTTTTTTTAATATATATATATATTCCCCGCAATGACCAAAAGACGTTTTTGTATTTATTCCAGATGGAACTCCCATTAGCACTGACGTCTAGATTAATCTAGCAAATACTGATTTACTACCAGGCACCACCCGGAATATCTAATTGTATAGTACTGAGAGATCTCACCAAAACTCTAAACAGTCCTCATGCACCTCCCCAAATACCCCTCCACACTCTCAACATCATTCAGCGCAGCAATAGCCCCAATATACCCATCCGGCCGCACAACGGCAATGGCACCCTCGCTCTCATCAACGCCGTAAATCGCGTAGACGTCGTCACCAAGCTCGTAGCCGCTGTAGAAGCGCATCTCAGAGCGCTCTTTTAGCTCACGCGGAAGGTCGCGCCACATGAAGCCTTTATCGTTAGTGTTACTGAGGCGGGGGTGGATGACGACTTGCTCGACTACGGATGCTGGGAAGCGGGGGAGGGTCGTGGTGGAGAGGGTTTTGAGGGTTGTGGCTGAGATGCCGGTGGGGTTGAGGAGGTCGGAGGATGTGAGGACGAGGATGCGGAAGCGGCCGGTGGAGAGGAAGTCTGAGGAGGTTGTTAGTGAATGGATGGATGGATGTATAATTGGTAAAGGATAAGAGCTAAGTTACCATCATGTAGATCGCGTCTGTTTCCATCGGCGAATCGTTTCACTCGGACATTAAGCAATCTTCTTCCTGGATGCAGAATGCCTTGTAGATAATCGGTGCCTTTGATGGGGCTCTTGGCTGTGGCTTGCTCGATTGTGACGTTTGCTGGATATTCGATACCGCAGCCACTTGTGAAGCCGTTGCCTGTGCTGAAGACCTTGAGGAATTGTTCGTGTGTTAGGGCTTGATCGATACCGCCTTCGGAACCGATCTTCCCAGAGAACATGGATGAAAAGGTACGGTCGAAGTCGATCAACTGCTGGGCGATTGTGTGGCGCTCGAGGTGGTATGTGTCGAGGACTGGGTCTGGTTTTGCAGTTGCGACTGGGCCAGGGGTGAGACCATGGATGGAGTAGATGAGCTTCCAGGCGAGATTGTAGGAGTCCATCA
Organism: Aspergillus asperescens; assembly: GCA_027569075.1. NCBI lineage: Eukaryota > Fungi > Ascomycota > Eurotiomycetes > Eurotiales > Aspergillaceae > Aspergillus > Aspergillus asperescens. The sequence continues at coordinate 52,305 of JAPDEH010000016.1, read as the reverse complement.
TGGAGACGTTCATTCCTTGGCCAGCCTGTAGGTAAAGTCAGTATCCCCTGTTTAAGCCTTCTAGTTTGTGAAGGGGGCGGGGGGTTGGGCGTGTATATACCTTCGGACTATGCGTGTGGCACGCATCACCCGCAATAAACACCCGGTTTATGCCCTTGGAATCCTTCACTGTGAACTGCCCAGATACTCGCTGCCCAATCTGATATGCCGCCCACCAATCCACAGCACCATCCTGCTTAGGCTTGATATAATACGGCTTGAACGCATTAGCAGCATGTTGGAATATCCCCTCCAGCGTAACACCGGCTCTGCGCGCCTTCGCACCCTCCTTCGCCTTCCGATCATCCCCAGCCTCGATCTCAACCTCCGGAACCTGCACATACAGCCTCGTCAGATAGTCACCTGTCGCGATCCGCTCACGCGGGATAACCATGATCGACCCCACAGGCGAATGGATTGCGGTCCGCCGCCGAATATCCGGGAAATCAGTATCAATGACCAAATCAACCACTCCCCAAATATGGTCCAGTGATTCCCCCTCGAGATTAAGCCCCATACACCGACGAACATTCGAATGCGCTCCATCCGCACCAACAAGATACTTCGAGCGCACCGCCCTCCTCGTCTTGTTCTCCCCCTGGGTCTCCTCAACCTCAACCTCAATCTCCGCTACAATCGGAAACTCCTCATCCCCAGCCTCGTCAATCCTAACATCAACCAACGTCGTATTCCGCTGCACCCCGCGCTTTGAATACCGCAGCAAATCCGTTTCCAGAATGCGCTCAATCCTCCCCTGGTGGATCGTAACCTCGTGCTGAAACCGCGCGGGGACACTCACGTCAGGCACGATGGAAGTCCGCTCAATCACCTCCCCGTCCTTCTTGCCCGTGGGGTTCCAGAACGCCACTTCTTCCATGTGACACCCATCATTGAGGATCTCGTCCGCGAGCCCGAGCGATTTCAGGACCTCGAGCGTGCGCGGTTGCAGTCCATCTGCTTGGCCGGATTTCAGCGAGCCGGCCTTGGCATCGACGCAGAGAAGCGAGTCGTCGTTTAGGCCGTAGCGGGCGAGAAGAAGATTGAGCATTAGCCCGGCTGGGCCGGCGCCGACGATGACAACTTCATATTTCTCTTCTTGCGGTTGAGGTTGGGACGGTTGGGAGGGGGCCTTTGTGAAGGTGGGGGCAAGGCGAGGGAGAGGGGGTGCAAAGGAGGGGAGGACGCGCAGCTCACGCGAAGAGGCGGAGAATTCGGTAAATACAGGCATACCAAGAACAAGTCAAGATTCAATAAAAGTGATGTTGATGATAAGAATAGTATACTGTAGGAAATTTGGTTGGTCGAGTCAATTGCACTTAATAATTGTGCCTGGAAGCCTGATAGTTACAGGGCGATCGCAGTGGCCGGAGAAACCCCTCAGTGGATGGTGGTAATAATGATTAAGAGATGACCACAACAGTTTTATATCCGCTCGGAATGAAGTGGCCTATTCGGTTGGGGACAGAATCTCCGACGGTGCTAATTAATGGGTGCAGGGATATGGAATTAGCCCCGTACTGCACAGTCTGGCATTGAAGATCATCTCGACTGCTCCTCAATTTTCGGTAGGACCATTGATAATCCACGAAGACTTTTCTAGAGCAGAGGCCGTCATAGAGAAAGAATAACCAGCACTACTCGTGCTGATTACCTTGAACTGCCCCTGGCTGTGTCCGGATGTCACACCCGAACCCCAGCCCGATGGTTCGGAAGCCCGTCCGCAGGCCTTGGACACTATACATACTGCAGAGCATACCTAAAGCCAAATTGCCCATACTCCAGTATTCCCACACCGTCCATGCCACCACCGTTGAGCGGAAATAATTGTCTGTGTGGCGGGGCCTCGGTTCTACGGCAATTGCTTGAAATGTTAGCCAATCAGAACAAGACTAAAGGAATCCTCCTCTTGGTTCTCTGTCCAACATTAGGATACTCAATAGGGAGTGCACTTCTCCAGGGTAAGCAATAACAACCGTATACTCAAAGTCTCCAAGAAGGATCTCGCACCCCACCTTCGCCACTGCGGGGGACTAGCGGACTGGGGGATTTCCTGGCGCACTATCACCAATCCACCGGATTTTAGAATCAATAGCTCCCTGTTCTTGTTTCAAGAGCTTCGGGAGGATTTGGGAACCGAGAGTAAAGGTAGCCGTCCGCGTCGTCATGGGCACTAGCCATCTCCATGAACGGTACCTTGTGCCGGGGCTTGTCCGAGTGCACGGTGCAATTCCGCGCCTTGAAATTGATGGTCCAACTTTCTGGATATGGTAATCATAGATCGTATATCTATCCTTTCGGGATGAGTGCTTGGGGTAAATGACGGCCTTCTGATGTTATACGCCAGATTGTTTGTGCCTAACATCTTTCGGTATTTGCTTACCAAATGCGAACCCTAGAAACAAAGAACAACAGTAAAGTTGACACGTTGCTGTACTCGAAACGCCTGGTTTCTCGACAGTCCCTGACTATCACTATCCAGTCATATCTCCTTATATCACTAGTCAGTGAAGCTCGTGTTTCCCCGCAATGGATGCGAAGGGGGGATTTCCTGGCCTCATTGTGGGGCTGAGGGTCCAGATTCTCATTCTTGACATTTAAAATGATCAATCTCAGCGCGGCTAACGAGCCATGCATGATGACTGTGGATCCCAAATCCCCTCTCAGCCAAAACAAAGACGACGGGGAGGAGACCAAAGCATGTTGTATCCCAGGAAAGTCGTCTCCGCGCTTTTAGGTTATCTGAGACCCAAGATCAACGCTAAGTAGTAGTCTGGTCGCTATTTTCGGGCGATCCTACGGAGCTTGTGTATATTACCGGGGAGAAGCTTCAGGCGCGTCCACCGCACAATGTTTTCTGATTCCTTTTAACCCAGTTATTCAGCACAAGTCGCTCTGCTTCTCGTACTCGTCTCGTCAAACATTGTCAAATTTCGTCTCCAGCATGATGAAGCGTTTATCGCTCTGAGCCGTGGTTTATCTGGACCGAAAGTGCAGCAGGTGTCCACTGCTCAATACAACAGTAACGCTAAATCCAATGGTGTAACCAACGGTGTGACATTTGAGGCGGTAGAAACCGAGCCCTGGATCGTGGAGGCACGCTCTATCGATGCCTGCCGTCCCATGAGGGTTGTGGTTGTTGGTTCTGGAATCTCCGGTATCATTTCTTCGATTCGTCTTCGACAAAGAATTGGCAAGTTGAATCTCTGCGTGTATGAGAAGAATACCGATATTGGAGGTACCTGGCTCGAGAACAGATACCCAGGCTGCGCATGTGGTGAGTATATACTCTTCGCGCGATGAAGATAGTCCCTTTCGCAACCTTCTCCGAGAGACGTATTCCAGGGACCTGCAACTAACAACGTCTTGTAGACATCCCCGCCCACACATACCAAGCCACTTTTGAGCCGAACAAGGAGCGGTCAACGTTCTACGCTGCAGCGCCAGAAATCCACAGGTACTGGAAAAGTGTGTCGGACAAATATGGTTGCGTTTTGTACTGTATAGATGCGTCATTATGCGCCGCATCGCGGTTTCTTACCCAGTTCATGCTCATAGTACCCATGGGCAATGGAGCTCTATCATAGAATCCTTTGATCACTCCGGACTGCACATAATGATATACACGGATTTGATGAAAAGCGAATTGAACTATATTGTAGATCTTTCCTCGGCTGTCGGCGATTGGCTTCCTTTACTTGTACACGTTAGATAAATATATTTCTTATGCATAGCAGGGTCATTCTGCACCTCTCATGGGATAGCGAAGCCTATGGTATGAGATTGTTCCCACGTTCTGGCTGTTACGTATAGTTCTAACTCCTGGGTATCAAGGTCAAAAACACCAAACGGCAAAATCAGCGACGATCAATGCGATGTCGTGGTGTCAGCTAGCGGTGCGCTGAGCGAATGGAAGTGGCCCAGAATTCCGGGTCTTCACGACTTCAGAGGGAAGTTGATGCACAGTGCTAACTGGGACGAGAGCTATGACTACAGCGTGAGGCGTGTCGATCTAAGCGATGATGTTCGTACACTAACCATTTGGGCAGGGCAAGCTGGTTGCTGTTATTGGTAACGGGTCCAGTGGAATTCAGATTATCCCCGGGATGTTGCCAAAAGTGACGCACCTTGATCACTATATAAGAGGCCGCACCTGGCTCTCTCCCACCTTTGCGCGTGAGCAGATCGACGATCGTAATGCAGAGCTTGAAAACTGTAAGTTTCCAGACTGACACTAGATGATGGGTGTTGATAGTGGGCCAGTCTCATTTACCCCAGATGAGATAGAGACTGTCAAGAGCGACCATTCAGCATACCAGAGGTTCCGTAATGGTAAGAGCGTAGGAACGTGGAGTTAAGCCATTGCTGACTGTATGCAAAAATCGAGACAGAGTTGCAGTCTATGCACAGCTGCACGCTTGTAGGCACACCAGAGCAAGTAAGAGCGACAGCTTTATTCACGGAGAATATGAAGCGTCGGCTAGGAAAGAAGCCGGAGCTCGTTAACGACCTACTGCCAACGTTTGCACCGGCCTACTGTCGGCTGACTCCTGGACCTGAGTACCTCGAGGCTCTCACGGATGACAAGTTCGACGTCATCTCGAGCCCTATCGTCAAAATCATTGAGGATGGCGTTGTTACAGAAGACGGAAAGCATCATCCAACTGATGTCGTCGTCTGCGCCACTGGTTTCGATACCACTTTCACACCACGATTCCCCATCATCGGCAAAGACGGAATGTCTTTGGCAAAGCGATGGGAGTAGACACGGGGAACCTATCTTTCCCTCGCAGTGGACGGGTTTCCCAATTACTTTATCTGTCTGGGGCCCAATGTGGCGCTGGGTGAGGGCAACCTGCTCGTCTTGATCGAGAAGGAGATCGACTACATCACGTTCTGCGCCTGGCTAAGATGTAACGAGACAAGATCCGAACAATGGGCGTGCGAACGGAAGCTGTGAAGCAATTCAGGTGACACTGTGACCAGTATTTCTCACGGACGGTGTTCGGAATGGAATGCCGCAGTTGGTACAAGGGTGGGTCAGTAACCGGGAGAGTTGCGGCAATATGGCCAGGCAAGTTGGTTAGTGCTCAAATGAAACTGAACGCCAGCAACTGACGAGCGGAATAGGCTCCTCTCTCCACGCAATGAAAGCCCTCGCCTCTCCGCAGTGGGAGAACTACGCATATGAGTACGTCAACGGCAATCCTAATGGTTGGATTGGCGAAGAAGACGAAAGGAACAAGATCATAAGTGTCGACTATCTGGATGATCAAGTTGATTTTCCCACAGCTGTGGTTGCAAAGGCCACTGAGGGAAGGAGATTCTGAACGGAGGGACGAGTGGATTCTCTGCTAATTTCTCAGGATATTTGATACAAGGATGCGAATTCAGTTAGACTTGCCAATGTTTACTGGATGGAGAACAAAAGTTTAATCCGTTTATGGGAAAGACGTGCGTGAGGAAGATGGATCGAGATGGAGAGATGGATTGAGATGGAGGAGAGTTGTGTATTGCTTGATTCGGCTACCGGTGTGTATCAATTATGTAATAGAGTGGTTATCCAGTCATAAATCCGGTAATTTACCTGACTGGTACCGGGAGTTTTCGCTCTCCGCAGTGGAAACTGCAAGCAGCTCCAACCTCCACGCCCCAAATTTACCAGGGTATTACAGGGCCCGATGAATGATGACAATAATACAGCGTCTTTAACCCGATGCCTGGCATTTTTCCATCTCCGTTTGAGTCCAGCCAAGTATCGATCCTTAGACCGCCACCGCGCTGGAGAAAGGGCATGTCCCATGGGTCTCCTGGGTAGTACCACAAGTGACAGGTTGAGAGCTTCTCCCCCCCCGCTCTCACTAACTTGATCAGACTTGGATTGGTCTTAAGTCTTAACTTATTTGCCCTCGCGACTCTGCGACGGGAGTCCGCTTCTTTACCCCAGAATTCCTCTCCCAAGCTCCTCCCCGATGCATCCCAGATCCTCGTCATGAAGCCAACCAAGCATTTCTGCTGCACAATCTGCCAGCGGGGGTTCACACGCATTGATCATCTGAAACGACATCATCTGCGTCGTATGTGGCTGTCTCAGACCGCTTCTCGCGCTCTCTCGCTCTACTCTTGCACACACTAACTCAGGCTACCCCGTCAGACTCCGGCTTAAAGCCGTATTCCTGTGTTTTTTGCAGCGAATCTTTTGCTCGCTGGTACGTCTTTACTGAGCCCATTCATTCTTGAAATCTGCTTCGGGTGCTAATGTTAAGTCTAGTGATAACCTGCGCGATCACTATGCAGACTGCGCCAAGCGTGGCGACCGGGAGATCCCCGAGACTGGCCAGCGAGGCAGGAGGCGACATGCATGCCAATCAGTAAGTTTAGCTCCCATGGCTCAGTCCACCAGCTAACCTCTATGCAGTGTACGTCGATGAAGCTTCGCTGCGATGGACAAAGTCCATGTGGTTCTTGTGTCAAGAGGAATCTTGAGTGCAACAAGGAACACAAGACTGCAACTGCCAGCCCAGGAGCCAGCTCAGGTACGTTTGCTCTTTGTTTCATGGCAGACTACATCTCATCGGTATAGACTCCCCGTCCATGAATCAAGAAGACTATGATCGACCGTCGGATCGAGGTTCTATCAAATTCCTCCTCAATAGAGGTACAGACAGTTTCACAGAGAACTTTCTCCTTCCTCCGCGCAGCGATCGGTCCCGTGGACTTGAGTATCATCACCAGAAAGAAGAGGCCGAGAACTCAATGCTAGGGAATACCGCCGACTTCGCACCAGCATTCGTCGAGTCAAACCCTAATGGTCTCTCTTTCTTCAAGGACACTTTCCTTGACTTCTTCAACGGACCCTTTGGGGAATTCCGCAAAGCAATGGTTGATCCGTACGCTGGAGGAATGATGGACTTCCCACAAGTTCTTTCCGCCAACCAAGATCCTAACTGGACATTTTCTGAGCGCCCACCTTTCGAGCCCGAGAAACCATATGCGACTGCCATGATCCAAGCGATTTTGTCACGATCTTGGTCGGTGCCTCTCGATGCGAAGATACACGAGGCGATATGCACAAATCTCACCTTTCTTCTGAGGACAGCGCGCATCCAGAAATTCATCGCTCTTTATTTCAAGTACTGGCACGCAAATTGCCCGATAGTACATGCGCCATCTTTCGATCCTGATACTGTTGCATTGCCCCTCCTCACATCCGTTGTCTTTATGGGCGCAATGTACACGACGGATGAACGAGAACGCCAAGCTGCAACGGAACTTCTTGACTTTGCGGAGCTCTACGTTTTCTCGAGCAATATCTTCTCGCATGAGTACGAAGTCGCTGCGACGATATGCGGGAGTCGAAATTCCGACAGCGAAGCCCATGATTGGCTTCAATTCCAGAACTTCCAGGCAGGTTATCTGATGGTGGTGGTGCAATACTGGGCCGGGGGCTCAATATCAAGCAGTCGCGCTATGGAGAATCGATTTAGTGAAGTTGTCAAGGTATGATATAGATATACCCCCACTCTACACTTGGAATAATAGGGACTGACTAAGGATACTAGGTTGCACGTCGAATAGGACTAGTAAGACAACAGCATACACCAGATGATGGGATCGATGAAACAATATGGATCCAAAATGAGTCTCGCATCCGGTAAGTTCCTCTGCATCCTTTCAGCCCGATATAGCTAATCACCCGCAGCAATATGAATATTATTTCTCTTCTTGACTGTGCCTTTTCATTCTATCAGAATTACCCTTGTCGCCTTTCCCATACAGAGTTGCAGTGGGAATTTCCGTGCTACGACTCGGTTTTTGCCTCCAAGCATCCATTTGCAGAGCCAAACTTTCAAGTCTCACGAGGGATTACCATCCGCGACGCGTTCAATAAGCTGTTTGACGAAACAAGCGCACAAACCAATCCTACTTCCTCTCCACCGAGCGCCATCTCAAGCCTAACGGTATTAGATATGTTTGTTTTGATTCACGGTAAGTTTCGTTATCTACTTTTCTATCAATTAGACTGATTGAATTTATGAATTTAGTGCTGTACGCTTTCATCAATACCCACATGACCTGTTTAGCTCCTCTTATGTCATCCCTCCACAGCCCCGTCGACAAGCAGTCTGTTGGTGTCTCTGGTCCAGGAAAGAGACGACAGTCTGGTGTCCAAGAGGCAACGACGTTGATACCCATTCGCTTAGCACTAACGCGGTGGCGGGACCATTGGTTGACCCTCCGCAACACCGTGACCAGCCACGAATGGGTCTCGATGGGTTTTTACAAAAATGGATATAACTTCTGGCTTGTCTCACAGCTCTTGATCACTAAGAAGGAGAGCGTGGATGTAGTCATGAAGATGGAGGTGCGGTGTGAGGATAAGCTGGAGAAGTTGAAAGTTCTCCTGAATGATGAGAATGATTAATGGTAATTACAACTTCCTATCTTCCAGAACTTTTGGTTTACTTGTTTACTTGGGAGCATTGAGGCTTTGTATAATATAGAGGCAAAATGGGCGGGTTCATGTCTCACGGTTGTACTAGTATCACATAGATCATCATCAGGCGTCCGGCGCTGGGCAACATTTAATATACTTATCATCTCATTTATTAATCTTGCTCGTAGGTCCTTGTGTACTGTGAAAGCGAGGGGCAATGTTTGCTGGCTAATCAATGCAGACAAAGAAAGCCTCCCTCCTTCCCGTCTTCTCTCCTCTTAGCAACAACAACAACAATTCATCCATGTTCTTCAATTGTCATTTCTATTGTACGGAGAACCACCATTAAAATTTAACTGAGCCATGGAGAACGAAGACCTCACACCAGACTCTCCCATGTCGGAGTATGACGATGGTGATCATCCCATCCGACGCCAAAATCACCATACAGTGTCCGAACTGGAAGGCGAACTGGATCGCTACATGATTGAGATCTGCAAAGTCGACGCTTATATCGATCGCTTCCTATCTCGTGTGACGAATGCAATTCCCGACGACAGCAAATCGGGCTGGCGTCAGCGTTGGATACATGCGTTCAAACTCGTCGACAAAAGGGCCAAAAGGTTATTACCAAAAACCTTGAGTAGAATTTAGAACAATTGGTCCCTGGATATATCACTAAGTCAGGCGGTAATTTTCTGAATGTTAAAAAGCTAAGATAGAGCACAGACCGCCGATGACGTTTGCTAGATTCTTCGCCGGAGGGCTGTCCCTGAATCGATAGTGGGCACGCTCGCCAACAAGCAGTATCATCAACGAACCAAGAGCGCTACAAATCCCTCCACCGAAGAGCAAACTGCGTTCACCGAGACCTGTCGCCAGCACAAGGCTGTTTTGCCGATTGAAGAGTCAGTTCCTGAATCCAGTTCAGCCACACTGCGGCGTCTGGTCACAGATTGTGAGCCTGCTAGTCTCGGACGAGGGGAGCAGGATGTCATTGATCCGCAGCATCGCAAGGCCGGGAAGATTAATGCAAACCAATTTGCTACGAGCTTTCACTCGGCAGACTTTGGAATCCTCGAGAGCATCGGAGAAGTTCTTCTTCCAAGTATCAGCAGCGAGGATGACAACCAGCTACAGCTTCGTAAGATCACGGCAGATCTGTATAAGCTAAATGTAGGCTGGCCCAATACTGTCAGATACGGGCATATCTTGAGCTGACCTTCCTACAGGTGTATCCGGGTCCTTCAGAACTCTTCCGCAAACATGTCGACATTCCTCGTGCTGCGAACCAGATTGGGTCTCTTGTGATTTGCCTCCCATCTCCATTCGCAGAAGGGAGTCTCAGCGTTGAGCACCACGGCCAGAAAGCTCGATTTGACAGCGGCTCGACAATTCAGTGGGCCGCATTCTATAGCGACTGCAGACACGAGATAGAGACCATCACAAAAGGCGATCGTATCATGCTGACATACAACTTGTATGTGGAAATCCCGGAATCGCATGGGTTGGTCCTGTGGATACGCACATCGAACGCTCCTAGATTACCAACACGGTAAGCCTGTGGAGCCAGGATTTAGTGAGCTATTGCCATCCGCGTCGTCGTCCCTGAGTATCAAGTTATCGATCGACGCTGCAGAGTTTTGATGATGGCGCGACAGGTCAAAGGGATGGAAGAGATATACGGCCTTGCTGAGAGAGACAATATGGCCATCAACAACAGTAGTTTCTACTGGGCCCATAGTGCTCAGGTGGGAGTATTATGGCATACTTATAAGACCCATGATTATGGTCATGACGAAGACCCTACCGACGTAAGTTGTAGTCTACATTTCTGTTCGAGACTGCAATGCCCAGAACTGATCCCATCACCCCCAGATTGTACGAGACCTCTGGCCAGCCTATTATCTGCCAGGAATTACCTGGATTACGGAACCTAAACACGAGGAAATGACATTTAGCCATATTGTGTATGGGAATGATGCTTCCATTGGAACCCAGTATTCATAGGCTGCAATTCTCGCCACTATTCCTCCGATCGAAAAGAGGGATGGGGTTGCTCGTCAACCATAGGGTGTTGAGGACTATGATGCAAACGACAGTGAACATCACCAAGATTGCGCGACCATGGTCTACTTGGTGTTGGACGGCATTCTAAGAGTGGCACTGCAGGTTTTTGTCAAGGTGGTAATTATTCTCTCCTCAAATGGAGGCAGGTTGTGAGGGAGTAAGGGAGCAGTGACTTAGCTGATATTACCTAGTAGTTAGGAAAGTGTGATTTTTCTCCAGACTTAACCCAGTGGATCTTATATTTTAACTACCCTGCAACAGCACCGTTGTCTGCTCCTACTATTCTGCTGTTTTTCAAAATATGAAACTAATCTACAATTGGTAGATGCAACTTGCAAGGGCAGTAAAATCAGTATCATTAATAATAAAGAGCAGACACAGCTGATGGAAGCCTGTCTGGTCGTCGTAACAACCGCCCCCGCCATCGGATCTCCTGAGTCCTGACCCACTACCCACTACTGGTATTCCGTGCTGACCCTCTTCACCTGCAGCCTCAGTCCAGACAAGATTCATTTACTTAACAACCATCTCAACAACTCTCAAAACCCCCCCCCAACATGGCCCCTCACGAAGGATTAGTTCATCCCAAACAGTACGACATCAAGGACAGCAATGTCGAGCTGATCGGATCGGATATAGATCACCGTGTCAAGCACACCTCGGCGGCCACAGAGCCAGCGTGGAACAACGGCAGAGTTGGCCAGGAACCTGGCCTGGTGATCTGGCGCATCGAAAACTTTGAAGTTATTCTTTGGCCAAAGGAGAGAACCGGAGAGTTCTATGATGGCGATAGTTATATCGTCCTGCACTCCTATAAGCTCGGCGACGACAAGCTTGGTCATAATATCTTCTTCTGGCTGGGAAGCAAAACCACCCAGGATGAAGCCGGCACTGCCGCGTATAAGGCCGTTGAATTGGATGAGTTCCTGCATGGTGCGGCTACCCAGCATCGTGAGGTTCAGGAGTATCCGTCGGAGGATTTCACCTCGCTCTTCCGTCGTATCACCATCCGCTCTGGTGGCGTGGCGTCTGGATTCAACCTCGTTGAAGAGGAGAAGAAGCCCAAGGATGTGACTACGCTGCTTCGTGTGTTCAAGTACCCCAGTGCTGGCCGTATCAATTCAACCATCTTTTACGAAGTCGAACCAACCTGGAAGAGCCTCGATGACGATGACGTCTTTATCTTGGACAAGGGCGAGAAAATCTGGGTCTGGCAGGGCAAAAACTGCAGTCCAATGGAAAAGGCCCGGGCAGCTCAAGTGGTGCACGACATGACACTGGCCAAGCATATCGAAGTCGAAGTTTTGTCTCGCCACGAGTCGCGATCCAAGGTCATCGTGGACTTGCTGGGAGGAAAGGATGTCGAGCAGACTGCCTTCGAGGCACCTAATCCGATTTCGTTAACCAAGAGAGCACAGGCAAGTGCCGAATCTCACCCTCAGAAGCTATTCAGGTTGAGCGACGCCTCTGGACAGCTTTCCTTTGACCTGGTCAAGGATGGAGGACGAGTTCGCCGATCAGACTTTGATGGCAACGATGTCTTCCTGTACGATGTTGGTAACCAGCTCTGGGTATGGCAGGGATTAGGGGCAAGTGAGCGAGAAAAGGCATTGTGGATTAAGGTCGCTCAAGCCTACGTTCGCCATCTTCAAAGCCAGGGGGAATACGATGCTCATATAATTCCCATATCAAAGGTTGTACAGGACCACGAGAGTCCATCTTTCTTAAAGACTATCGAAGTCTAGTGTCATACCTATATTGGAGTGGCAATAAGCCTGCGTTTACATTATACAATACATCAAACATATTCAATGCACATTTGTTTTCTTGTACAGAGTCCTTGCACACTTGAACTAACGGGAACTAACATCGAGGTATTCTTCCAAGAGGCAGCCATTTTTAGCTTTCCTTTCAAACAGACCTTTGTGGCTGAGCATGTACTCGCTGCTGGACTCGCCGTGGACGTATAAGCTACGCCCTCACTTGCTGAAGTTGGTGGTGCATGGATGCAAATGCCTGAGTAGGTGGCAAGAGAGAGAGAGATAGCAAATGAACTGAGTTACCTAACCAGAGGCACAATCCACCTGCAGAAGATTCTCGTCGACCTAATTTTGTTAATTATAACTCACCAGACATTCAAATTACGGCGGGATGGGGGGAGCTTACATTCGTGCAGACAAAGTCGTTCGTACCACTGGGACTAACGACATCAATGTTCTCTACATAGATATCCGAACACACCTACTCGATAATATACCCAGTTAGCAAGCTATGTATCTTCCGTCCTACAGAGTAGGGCACCAAGGAAGTGGAAGTAAAACGCACATCTGAACTCGAACAAACAATCATCCCAACATTCGGATCATGCGCGTCCGAAGTTGTCCCAAACATATTAGAAATATGGATGTCGGAGATTGTTAAATTGCTCTGCTCATCGTTAGCAATCTGCCGCGCCATCCACGTAGATACCTATCAAACGATAGAAACAAAGAAAGAAAGAGACCCATACCGGAAATTCATTACACAACGTCAGATTCTTCTGCCCGTAGCACTGCGTCACTTCAATCGCCCAGTCCACATTCTCAATGTACATCTGGTCGTAGGTGACATTTGACACGTAGCCGAGACCGCCGCCGCCCTGGAGGTCGTCGGACATGGCGGATTCGGCCCCTGGCCAGACCTTAATGCGGGCCATGTCCTGTTGGTTGATGCTTGTTAGTCTGGAGGGGATTCAATTTTGGGATGCACGGGAAGGGGCATACCGATGCATTATACATAGAGACATTGTAGACAAGGATGTTTTTCACAATATCAACCTCACCCTTGTACTGACCGAGTGAACCGACGGAGATACCGTGGGACCCGTTGCAGTGAAGGTTCTGGACGAGGATGTCGGTGCTGTTGGGCTTGAAGGAGACGCAGTCTACACAAGAACGTCAACTCCATTCCATCATGTAGAGTGTAAATAAAGGGCTTATACATACCATCACCGTTGTTAATAACCGAATTCTGAATAACGATGTTCTTCGACCGATACGTATCCCACCCATCCGTATTCTTCGCCTCGTGCTCACTACTACTATACCCCGAGATATCAATCCCGTCAAAGAGCACATCGGAAGAGTTCGCAACAAGCTGATACCACTGCGGCGAATACCGCAGCTTCAACGGGCCAATCGTGCCGCCGTGCAGCCCAATAATGCCAAACAAGATCGGGCGCAGAACCAGCGGATCTTCCGCGTATAGGTCGTACCAGATTTGCCCGTTTCCATCAATGGTGCCGCCGCCGTAGACGTTGACGTCTTCACCACCGAGCTGGAAGAAGGTGGTTGCATTTTGGAAGGTGTGCTTGAAGGAGTTGGCTTGCCAGTAGTCTGTGTCGTCGGTGAAGACAATGCGGCCGAGGATTTCTGTACACCGAACAATTAGGTTCGAGCTTATAAAGATAGGATAGGGGGCGTACCCAGATCGATATGTTTCAGGAAAGTCAAGTCCAACGCCGTACCGATGGTGTACTCCATGTCCGCGTCGAAGACAGCCTTCCCGCCGTGATTGCACTGCTTCAATGCGGAGAGGACAAACTTGGAGTCGTCGGAACCGTCACCGTGGGTGCGCACGTGGCAGACTTTCTTGCGAGGGTGGCTATAGGGGAGAGGCTTGAAGGGCTGCTTGGGACCAACGGCGTCGTTTCGAGAGCGCGAGAAGTGGCCCTCGACCGTAAGTCCTAGGGAGAGGACACTCACTGTGGAGGTGAGGATGTGTGAGAACTTCATACTCCCGGAGAAAGAAAGAATGAGAAGACTAGGTTGATTCGAGCAAGGATGTCCATTAAGCATGGGAGCCTGCATGCTTTATATAAATGGTGCTTGGGCATTCTCTGCCTCCATCTCTCCCACCGGCAGCCCTGCGGAGAAAACCAATAGCGTTGACCCCTCAGACATACCCATTTTATCCGGGGGATTAGCCAGAGAATGGGGAATTGGTGGAGAAGTAAGCTCCAGGCTGAATGTTGGATTGGGTTGTCAAGAAGTGGCGGAGAAGTGTAGGAGTGGAGGAGTTGAGTTGAGTTCGTGTCTGCGATCTGATAGGAGGGATAACTTTGACCCCCGTTGCGTCCGCGAAGCTCCCGAATGGCGGAAATTTCCCCAAGTGGCGCTAGGCGGTTTGATCGTCGCTCGTGAATCTCCGGCTCATATATTATTATTGCAAAGGAAGAGAACCAATCATATGGCCTGGAAGTTATACTAGTATGCCATGCTGGCTCTCCTATGAACGGCTAGTGTGGGGTAAGCTATCTTAGTGTATAGCAAAAACGCCCAGATACTGCGGCTTCAAGATACCATCGCTAAACAATACAAAGGTTGGAATTAATTAGGGGTGGATATGTCCGTCAGACAGTCTTCGCATCCGCTACCGTTATGTATATAGTAGTTAAGTAGACTTCTTCACGGCGTGTGCGGCCGAGGAAGCGATAGCCTTCGCGTCTCCAGCGAGCTCATGCTCCATATCCTTCACGGCCTCTTTTGCAGAGCCGTCCAGGCTGCGGCGGTAGTTGAAGATACGGGTAACCTGGACAACACCAACGCATCCGAGGAAGAAGTTAACGGCGGCGAGGCTAGTTTGGTTAGCCACGGTGGTCTCGAGGTACCTAGATTCGAGAGCAAGCATACAGGTAGTTCTTGGGCGTGATGATCAAGCACCAGCGGGTCCAGATGGCACCGGTGGCCGTGAGGGCGCCGTTCTGGGTCAAGGAGAGCTTCTCAGCGGGACGCTGGAAGTCGGAGATACCGGCGATGACGAGAGCCCACTATCACACAGGCATTCATTAGTATCCCCATTGTACTATTTGTGACATTATAACTCCAACGCTCGAATCCAAGCGCATCAAATTGTGGGAATCGGGGAGCAATGGGAGGTGGCGATGTGACTATTGTACCTTCATGACGGGGGCCCTGTGCGTCAAGTATCGTCAGCATACAATTCACCATCCAAAAGCCAGTTCCGCAAAAAACAGGTACACACCAGAAATGGACCGTCTTCACACCAATAGGGCTGTTCCATAAACGCTGAAACGTGCTCTGTTGCTGAGCCGAAGCTGCGTCGGAAGTCTGGAAGCGGCGTCCCTGGGCACCAGGCCGGCGGAAGGCCTCGCGGAAGGCCGCGCGGGAGTTCTGGAAAAAGCGAAGACCAATGCGAGACGATGACATTATGGGATGGAGAGTGGAGAGTGGAGAGGAGAATGGGCGACGGCACCAAAGGGAATTGTCTGAATCATCTTTATCAGTCAGTTGACGTCGGCCCGTGGATCAACCGAATTTCGCTCACGTGATATAGAAATCGGAACGGCGGAACTAGCCCATCATAGTTAAATATCAAGATAAGCACCAATCAGATTGGGAGATGTATACTATTCTATAGTACTTTCGTCATAGAGCTAATTAGTAGGGGCAAAGGGAAAAATGGAGGTGATTATAGAATTGTGCTAAGGCTGTTAATTCTGGATATTATAGTTTATGCACAATTTCAACAGTAAAATCATAGCAAAGAGTAAGAAACCACAAAGGACAACCATTACTAGAGCTTACTAGCGGATATTAGTATTCCTAGTTCAGATAACAAGACGTCATAGGGTGGAAACAACGTAGACTCGGTGAAAATGCGAAAACAACATGGACTCAGCGAGAATATGGAAACGACGTGGACTCGGTGAAAACATGACAACGACGTGGGCTCCGCAGAAGCGCGGAAGCGACGAGGAAACGACAGGAAACAACGTGGGCTCAGCAAAGACATGAAAACGACGCGGACGCAGCGAGGAGAACATGGAAGACGACGTGGACTCCGCGGAGGGCCAGGGGCCCGCGGGCAGGGGTGGCGGGTGTATTCCCCTGCGTCCAGGCAGTCACGTTGCCAGGCAAATCATACAGCCCCATCAGGCGACAAGTATCAATGATCCACCGAGCACCCGCCATTCTGCCAATAGTCCGGCAGACACTCCAGCGACGCCGGGCAGTCATTCGCATCATCACACCCCTGAATGAACGTGTCGCCCTTGAGCCAGCACCGCGGATCGCCCTCATTCCACAGCGTGAATTCGCGCCGCGACGTCTCCGGGTCGCATTTGCTCCAGCCTGTCTCGCCGAGTCCGCTGGGCCCCTGTGCAGCGCAGCCGCTCGATACCACCCCCGGTATCATGCACCCCCACTCGTCCCAGCACTCGAACTCGGTGGTCGGGCAGTCACCTTGGTTGTAGCATGAGGCGGCCGAGTCACTTCCGGGGGCCTTGAGCCAGCACCAAGGGTCGTCGGATGCCCAGTCTCCGCCGACGGGTCGCGATGTGTCCGGGTCGCACTTGTTCCAGCAGAGGCTCTCCGTTTCATGGAAGAGGAAGCACCCGTCAGCGGCGGTCGGCTGGGGGACCGCGGTGGTGATGACGCTGGGGTCCTCTGTGGTAGTCGAAGTAGATGTGCTTGTGTCTGTGCTATCCGGGGGCGGGGAGGGGGGAACATCCGCGGTTTGCACCCACTCCTCGTAGTCTAATGAAGCGGCGTCGAAGACGGCGATGTTCTGAAAGGTGTCGTCCCAATAGTCCCAAATTCCCGTCGCGAGGGGCGCTTCGTCAAATTTATCATCTGTGGTGATTGTGGTTGTCATCGTTGTGTCCTGTATATCGCAGTCCGCCGTCATCTCGCACTCATTGTAGGGGAGGTCTGCACCGCAGTACTACTGATGATCTCCGTGCACGCGTTGGCAGTGGTCAGGCTTGTACAAGCCTTGTCAGTAGGCATACTCTGGGCAGGACACCTCTTCGCATTGCACGGTATGTTGCACTCGGTACTAGAATCAGCACACGGGGGCAATGTGGGGCATCCGCCCAGGCAAGTTGGCCAGGGTGTCGGCCTGGGAGTACTCCCGCTGTCTGGCTGTACAGTGATGGTAACTTCGTTATCGCACCCAGGGCAGGGGGGGGGGGGGGTGTGTTCAATGTTGCAGAGGGGCCCAAAGCAGCCTCCAGAACTACACTTTGTGAAAATCGTGTTGATGCAGGGTCCTCCGCGAAGGCAGCCCAAGCCACGACATCCGCCTCCTTGGTGACAGGCTGCTCCTGAGCATCCGCCACCGGTAATGCACTTGTCGCCCTCACATCCACCACCAACCTCACATTTATCGCCGACACATATGCCGCCTCGAATGCAGTTCTCACCAGTACAATCTCCCCCGCGGATACAGTTCGGGCCGATACAGTCACTGCGAGTGCAATCTGGCCCCTGGGTGCAGCTATCATCGGAGCAGTCGCTGGTTCCAGGGCTCGGAGTTGGTGTGGGGGAGTTGTCATCGTCGGGGATCCGAGTGGGCGCAGGTATCTTGGGCGTGACGAATGACGGTAGACTGTAGCCGATGGTTGGTAGCCAATTGATCCACAGTGGGAACCCAAGTCCGTCGCTCGTGGTGGTGGTTGTAGCAGTAACCTCACCAGTAGGCGGCCCGACTAAAGTCGGCTTCGTCGCCGACGGGCCATCCGCCTGACCACCAGGAGACGTGATCGTCCATCCTAGTGGAATTATGACTGACATGGGGTCGGGAGTTCTCCGTGGAATTGGAGTGTATGTGATCACGGTACCACTTTGCGTGTCCGAGGAAGCTAACGTGAAAGGCTGGTAGTTGACTTCGGAAATGGGGAAAGCAGTGGAGACGACAGTGGTGCTTAGGGAACCTCCAGAGACCAGCGTTAGTGTTGTGCACACTGTCCTTGTGACTGTAGTAGGCAATGGGGATGCCTGGAGTAGATGGGGGCCTCGATGACCGGATTAACCCAATCCCAGATCATGTTGTCGAAAGCAATAATGTTCGAGCCCTCGTCATAATCTCCCGTCTAGCCAACAGTGTCTGCTATATTGAAGTCTTGGAGATCAACCGCCCAGTCCATTGTCCCCGCAAAGTTGAGGTTTTCCCAGGTATCCCTTCTGGCCTGTTTGGTATCTGAACCCATGTATGCCACCCATTCCGTGTCTATGACATCGGAAATTAGCATCGCCCTCCGCACTAAAGGGAATAAAGTGCACTTTCTGTCGTATACCATGTAGTCACTTGCTGTGTTATCCTCGTACCAAGTCTTCACTGGTCCTTCATTGTTATTCACTATATCGGTCCCACGGTTGGATATACAGCCAAAAAAAAAATATTAGGCGCCGACGTGCCTGGGTTTCCGGTGAGCCCCTTTGACTCAGTGCAAAAGCTCGAGTCAATACCACAATGACCCCAAATATTGCAGCAAGAATTCAACGGGCATGGATTCAGGTCCGCAAGCTCTGACGGATCTGTAATGGAACCATCAATACTTGTACCGAGAGCCTGCGGGCCGCAGACAGCGTTAGGTATCACGGCTGGCAGCGGAGGATTACCGCTGCTGAGGCAGATATTGACACCCGCGCCGAGGTCGCCGCAGCCGTTCCAGCCCCAGGTGGTGCCATCGTTGAAATCGGCAGGGTCATCCTAGGTCACGCTCCAGGTCACACTCAGATCGTAGCAATTGTCGCCCGCTTGAGTTTCGTACGGGTAGCAAGTGCCATTGTGCCATTGTCGTAGGGTTACGGCTTCAGAGATCCACTTGTGCAGCAGACCTTCTGGCCGAGCGGCAAATTCGTGCACACCACCTCTGGGCTGTAGTCGTAGAATTGGTTGAGGGTGATCCCGCAATCTTCGGCCAGGGAGGTGCAGGTGGTCCCCGAGACCACTGTCCGCTTCGCGCAGAAACTGGCGTCTCGAGTTGCGAGTGTACGCGGAACAGCTGTCGCAGAGCCCGTAGGGCTGGATGAGTTTGCCCTGCTTGGCCCATGTTGCGGCACCTCCCGGATTCGAACATCAGGTAGAGAACTGGCGTTCCCAGCAGGTGCAGCCACGCAATCGCCTTCCGACCATGAAACTAGTGCGGCTTGAACAGTTGCAAGGTCACCAGAATAGGAGACCGAAATACACCAGACATGGTGTCGGTCGCGATGGGTGCCGCAAAGTTGTGTGAGGGAGGGGACGGGAGTCCCGTCCTCTGCACGTTGAAGGATATGATCAATAACTGAAGGAGCAGTAGCCTAGGATGATTTCTTTGCTCAGGTATGGCCCTGCCTGAATATATGACTGTAAGTTTGCCAGCGAGACAGGTACATGGCCGCCTAATGTTCTAGAGGCCGCGCCATCCCGTGCAGTCTGCAGAGTGAGCCTAGACTCGCTGATGAGGCTAGGATCGTGGATCAGGTCATCCGGGGATTGCACCCTATCCGTTGACGCATGACTCAAAGTAGTTTCGTTGCGCTCGCCTGCGGTGCATGCCCGAAGACGCAGTGTTTTAGACGCATCGTCGACAAGTGTATAGATAGCAAAATTGCGGGTTGGGTGTCCAATGCACAACAGCATGAGGTGCGGCAGAAGAGACAGAGAGAAATATCCAGCCAGGGGCTCACAAGAGCAGCAGAGGCGGACATTTGGACAAATCCATGAGATTTTTACGCGTTTTGTGACGGTTTCAGTGCTGTTCACAAGAGTTTGGTGACCTTGTCCGGTATCTAGTTTCCATATAAGATGACCCATCGCAATCTTAAAAAGTACTGCGATTCTTACATGGCATTGCTCAGTGAGAATAACCTGGCGACCTATCGCAAGCCCTTTGAAGAAAATGCCGTGGGTCATCTGAGATGCGGGCCAGGGATTGTCTTGTCCAGAGACCCGACACAGCCGATATAGTGATCGTCAACGCTATCGCGAAGCGATTCGCCGGCGATACGCGCAAAAACTCTTTAGATCCACATAGATGAGACCAAACCCGCCCCGAAGATCTGCCGTATGTACAATGGACTTGGAAAGCCCTGCACGCAGGAACGCCAGCGAGCGAATCACCCACTCAATCACATCAAAATATGCACCTCTAGGCCAGGGCAGGAGCAGCTTCCATGAAATTCGGAAATCGCCGAATTGCCAAGACCACGTCCCGCCCCCAACATGTTTTTTATAACTTAACGTAATTCACGGGTCAGTCGGCCACCCGCTACGCGCATGGAATTTGAAGCTATTCCCAACAACGCATTTCAATGAATTAAGAAATAAATTATAGATTTCTAGATACAGGACATCGAGTTCTATTACGCTCTGGGGTATTGCAATTAGAACACGTGGGAGGGCGTCGCCTAGGCGCGGAAGAAGGCTCCAGATCAGTACCATCGGGGGTGGGTACTGCAGTATTCAACTGCGCATTTCTTAATGTAATTTGATCCCTAACTTCCTCGATCATCATGCCTTAATTAGGGGCCATTTGGTGCTTAGATAGTCGCTTTTTTACCTGATGTCGAGCAATTTCCTGGCGTAGAAGGACATTCTCCTGGGCCGTAAAATGCATGTTATATAGGGCTATTTCAAAGCGTTTTTCTAACTGCTCTAGGCGAGCAATTGAAGCCTCCAACCTACTAGTTTCAGGGCTCTGTATAGAGTTTCGAAGTAATAAAGCCCTTCGGCGTACTTGACAAATTATTTAAGGCATGGCAAGCGTAGAGGAGTCAGGGTAGATAGGCTTATATTAAGCTTATCTAGCACCTGTTAAGGATTAAAGGGGACTATCCCAGTTACTGCAAAGCTGCTCTGCATGTTTTAAATAGTTAAACCAGTCTGCTGAGCCGTAGGAAAGGTGTAAGGCACCTGCGGGGCCAGAGGCACTTCCCTGTGCGATACTTAGTGGGTTCTAGGGTCAAAATTATAGATATCCTTGATTAGGATACCCTTCCCTTGTCAGCGCAGATCTTTTGCAGCTTATTAAAAAAAAGTTATTAATAATCTTTAAATTCTTGCATAAAGCCCGGGAGTAATTATATTGCCTAGTAAAGTAGGATTTAATCTCAGGGTGCCTGTTGATAAAGCTTGTTACCTAATTTGGACTGTTAGGATCCCACGGGGTGTTGGAGTTAGTATAGAGGATTAATTTAGCTATTTCTTGCACATAAGAGTGTCGGGGCGGGCAACCACGCTTGTCCCTAGATACTATCCATCGCACTAGGTGTTCCTCCTGAATTTCAGATAGTCAGAGGTTATGGTTGCCAATGCAAAAGTACGCCGAAGTTTTCACGGCGCAGCACTGTCCTAACAGGGGCAGCATATAGTCCCGACTATCCGGGGGCTCGAACGCGATCTCACCAGCGAAGGATTATTACAGCAGTCTCCAACTTGCATTTTGCTTGTTTCTCACTCTCAAGTCTGTTACAGAAAATGAAGCTTCCTACCGTTCTCCTTCTGGTTCTCTGCGCAGCAAACGCCGCCGCCTTTGGCCTTGCTGGTGCGTATGAACGCATGCTATACTGGTATGCTTACCAGCTATATCAACAGAGGGACGGCCCCAAGACAATTGCAAAGGATTGTGCAAAAAATGAGGGCGGGGGCAAACCCTGCAGTCTCAAGCAGCTCCTCACTTACATCGCGGTCCCATGCTCGAGCGCTCCCTGAGACTATCAACGCACACAATATCAAGGCAGACACCGGCGCCGAGATTATAGCCAACGGCCATATCACTGGAAAGGTACACTACATTTTCATTTTATGTGGTCCATGATGTAAACGAAGTGCCCGATCTGTTTAAAGCGGTCGCAAAGTACTATTCCCACTGGCCCCCTAGCAGCCAGGCCCAGTTAATGGATAGCAAGGTTTATTGGCCGCGAGACAGCCGGCCAAAATGTTAGAGTTAGCTGGCTAGCCACCAGCCTTGCAGGATCTTTGGTGTAGCGGTCTAGCGTCTTGTCACAAAATGTGCGGGACTACCCGCTGAACGAAATACTGACTGCACGCAAACGGATCGAACGAATGCGAGAGGCAAACAGAATCCGGGAGTTGAAGTTCGACCCGGACCATGACCCGAGTGCGAACCAGCCAGGACGCCCTCCAGTGACGGAGGGGCTGGTCATTGAGACGAACGAACGAGTAACTCCGGCCAACAATCTGCATTATGTTACT
This sequence comes from Aspergillus asperescens, assembly GCA_027569075.1. Lineage (NCBI taxonomy): Eukaryota > Fungi > Ascomycota > Eurotiomycetes > Eurotiales > Aspergillaceae > Aspergillus > Aspergillus asperescens. The sequence goes on along the minus strand of JAPDEH010000016.1, from coordinate 29,780 downwards.
GTTGATCTCCAGGCAGCGGCCGAACGGATCCATGCGACTACGTCCGGTTTCAACTTGAAATACGAGTTCAGGCAATTCAAGGTAGAGGATGCAGGGAACACAGTGAAGCATGTAGAAAACATACAAGAGATAAAGGAGGCCAAGCAGACTATCATGAGAAAGTGTGTGAAATAAGTTGTATTTATATTGGCTAGGATATCAACGGCGCTCTAGTAACTCATACACTTCATCCATATCAAGACGGCCATTGGGATCGTCTCTCCAGACCTCATTGTCTACCCCTACAACGTCCCTCAGGAACACACCAAAGTCCAGCGCAGGCAGCGTAGGACTTTCCCCGTCGTATCCATATAATGACCCTGGAGAAACATGAACGGGATCATTCCGGTCGACCCATCTGTCGGCCTGGCATGATTCAGGAAAGTATAAATACCTCGCGCCTCTGCGAAGGAGCGCGTTGTCCACATCCCTGTACAGCGATCTGAGGGACTCGAGCTCGCCAGTGACGGCGGCCTCAATGCCCTGTCAATAATGGCCATTACTCGAAGCCTTGGTCTCCTCCTAAAGGGTAGAGGTAACCATCTTAGCAAGTCGTTGGAGCTTCCGCTCTTGCGACTTGCTCTCCGGTACAGGCTGCGTCTGCCCACGTGCGGCTTCACCGGGGGAGTGTATGAGCAGCCTGTCCCACAGGTCTGGATAATCTGCCACAATGCATGCGTGGAGGCATGGAATGAGCATATATGGTCTGATAGGAGCCAGTCTCTCGTATGTTTCTGGGCAAGCCCGCCTTAGGAACAAGATTTTCAGAGGCAACAAATCCTCGGGCATGTCGGCCGTGACCCAGGTAACATCATCCGACATGATTCGGCGAGCGTAGACTGCCCGCTGGATAAGTGTTTCCTCCCACTGAGTGAACGTGAACCTCGCTGTCGAATCGTTGGGGACTTGGGTGCTCCACCATTTCGCCCAGAACGGGTTGTGGTAGATGCTTCGGATGATGCAAAGGAACTCGTCTTTAATCATCTATGGCCGGCGCAGACGGGTGTATCGGTCAATATCACCGGTATACGCGGCCACCAGGATCAGCTTGTCCTTGTTGATGGGCGGCAGGTCCGTTGGGAGGCGCGCATACAGAAGGGGGTAATAGCTCTCCGGAGGGCTGGGGGCCTCGTGGTCGTGGTCGTCGATACACCAGTCCTCTGTAATGTTGAAGTAGTATGCACGATAATGAGGCTTGTAGCCGCGGTGGAAATAGTCGAGTTTGCAAGGCTCTAGGGGTTAAATACCCCTAATGCTTGATGCACATAGTAGGTCAGTTATAGTCCACCAGTCTATCCCACTACGCCGTACATAGTTAATATAGCTAATACAGTTAATACAGTTAATACAACTAGTACAGCTGGTACATAGTTGTAGTTAAATATTGTTCCTGATTAATAACCATCTTGGCATCACGTGTACCTCATGCGGCTAATGAGGAGATTCGGGTTTTGGAAAACCGGGCTAGTGATAGCAAGTCCGCCTAGCGAATCCTCATATAGTGGCCAGCATGTCCGTACTCAAGCAATCAAGCACTCATAGTCTAGCAAATCAACACATGTTCTTGTTCTATTAGATCCTATGCTCCTGATTGATCCAGTCAGAATATTTGGCCTCGTGCAGTCGTATAGTAAGCTCCTCCTGTCTTCCCCTTGACCCCGTTTAAGCCCATTCCAGCTAATTCCGGCTGAGGTAAGCGGTGTGACAATCCCGCTTGACCAGATTGGTTCACTGAATCACTGCAAACCGACCTCATCGGCCCTCCCATCTCAAGCTCACGACAGCTCTTGTCAATTGACTGGCATCGATCGCCCGGATTGTCGAACCGTGCTATTGTGATCCCTCTCGTGGCGTATATACCTCGACTGATCGTCACAATGTCCTCCAAATACGTCTTCACAAAGGGTCTCAAGGAGCTGCGGTTCCTTTTTTGCCAGACCTCTGAGCAGAGCGCTGCGACAAGGTGGGTTGATTGCCCGTGGGGGAAGAATCATTGAAAGTTAAAACGGCGACTGACTCGGCCGCTTTGCAGGTTGTTCTTGAACCGCGCCTATCCCACCATGAAGAAGCACAACCCGCACACTCCCATCCTCATCCGTGAGGCTGCTGGCACCCTGCCCCGGGTCTACGCTCGATACGGTACGTTGAAATGAAATGTCGCTGGGACTGCGAGGATACTAATACGTTGGTCTGTGTTTTCAGGACTTGGAAAGGAGCAGGTCGAAACGCTGGGCGGTATGAATATCCTTCATATTCGATATGAAGAGAGCATTACTGATTGAAATTTAGGTCTGTCGGATCAGCAGATTGAAGAGAAAATTACGCAATTGGTGAAGGCTTCTTCATAGAATTTTGACGCGTCCGTTATGTCATGTACCGCAACCCGACTGTCAACACTGTATCTATATCCGAAATGAATTCGTTGGCCGTTCAAATTCAAATAAGCTTTTGCTTGAATGAAAACTTCTTGATTGATCCCCGCCAGTTTATCGCTATAGTGAGCTACTAGGCGTTGTCTACTTCGCCAAATCTATACTGTGCCCAGCTCATACTCCCCTCCTTCAATGTCCATAGCCTTTTCCCCAGATCGTCTCCGGCAGCCCCGGCTCCCACATAGATGGGAAGGAGGTGGTCAAACGTCGGGTGCGCCTGTCGAGCATCCCCTCGCTTCAGCAAACCAGCCAATGCTTCTGCTCTCTCCGCCGGGGGCTTGGTAGCCGCGTCTTTCAATGCCTCGTCAAAACTCGCAGTATACGGCAAAGGTCGAGGGTCTTGGAAAGTGAACCGCAGATCCCGCAGATTATGGACAGCCATGCCAGACACGATGATCAGGATATTTTCCTCGCGGAGTTTCGACACAGCCTCTCCTAGCCGATAATGCTGCATGGGGTTTTCTGTATTGAATAAAGAGACCTGAACAATGGGAACATTCAAAGGGTTGGAGTTGGGTTTGAATGCTGCACTCGTGTTAGTTTGAACCTAAAGGACTAGTAGTATCCCTATGGGGTTATCAGCACATACCGCATTTGAAGCTCGCCCATACCCCATGGTCCAGACCCCTCTTGACACCCTCAGCCTTGATCCCTGCCTGCTTGAATGCGTCAAGCACCTTGGTGGCAATCTCCTTGCTACCCACATTGGGGTACTTCTCCTCATAGTAGTGGCTAGGAAAGCCATAGAAACTGCAAAGGGCCAGTCTCAGCTTCTAGGCATCAAGGGGGGCGAAAAAAAGAGGGATGGGGGTTTCCATACATACTCGTAAATCAAATCGGTCATCTCAGCCGTATTCACTTGGACCGTGTCAGCGCCTGCCTGCCAGTGTGCTGAGAACACCACCACAGCACGAGGCTTGACCTTGGAGGTGATTTCCTGGCCTATTCTGCCTAATTCTTTGTATGCCGGGTGGTCAACATCATACATAATGTTTGGCTACCGAGCGTTAGCGTCGCACAGTATATATCCTGTTATTTTCGAGACGCAGTAGGGGAGCTAAAGCCGACGGGAACCTACACCTCCATGACTCAAAAAGTAAACCGGTGTCCTCATCTTGAATCCGTCTACCGCGGGGGTGTTCTGGGAATCTTGAGTGTGCTGAAACCCTGCCACAGAGCTCAATGGCCGACGAGATCCGATGGCAGCCCAGGATGTTTGGGCGAGGCGTCGAAGTCCGAACAGGTTTGGATCACTAGTCGTAGAACCGAAGACAACAGCTATTGCAATGGCGACTGTTAGAGTAAGGACAGAGACCACAGTTATGGAAGGTCTCTCTGTGCTTTGCTGTTCGTTTGCCGTGGAAGACATATACACATCCAGCGGTTGGTGTGGCTTTAGGGGCAGAAGTGACGAATGGCAGGAGAGTGAAATCACAGATCCCAGACGGGGTGAATGGAGTAAATTTATAAATTTAGGAACAAGGTAGAAGCATGATTGTCATCAATTGTCATCACCATGTGTGGTACAATAATAATTGCTTCACATTTGTCAAAGCGCGGAAATGGCGACCCTCACCGCGGAATTAGGCCCTGCATTAGTCATGACCATCACCATCACCATCAATGTTCTTGCTGTGGTTCCTCTCATCTCAAGAACAAACATAACCTATAACCTATAATGATAGGAGGATGGAAGCCTTAAACTACCTTTGCAGGTCTTTATTAAATAGTACAAAAATTAATAAGTAGGTTGGTATTTTATGTTCACAATGAGCAATGGTAGAGCTGTCAAGCGACGGGTGTTGGGGAAAGAACAGCTAGTTAACTAGTAGTAGAAACCCAAGCCTTTTGGGTGAGTGGCACCAATAATTCGGTTGTTTAATAATACCTCAGCTCCTTCATTTGATCCTTGAGACTGAACAGCAGTCTTGTACTGAGGGAGGAATCCACGGGAACGGAAGAAAAAAAACCACTTCTCCTCCACACCCGAATGGTGTGTACCTCAGTAGATTAGCATTGCCATCACCGTGTGAGGGAGAAGGGTCTTCTTGACAACCAACTAGTCACACGTTGCTCTCGAGACATTTGTGGAAGGAGCACACTAGGGCCTGAAGCTGAGGCAGCCGGCACTGGGGGACCAGGGGAACCAGGCCGGCAATGGCAACAGTGACTGCTTTTCGGGGGATCCTCCAGGATGGATGGCCTACGATAGACCCCTGAAAAGAGAGGCATGCAGTGCCTGCACCGAAAGGTACTTCAGGGTATTCGCGCGTTTTTCTGCTCAGGGAACGCGCTACGCGGAATACATAGTCTACGGATTCTCGACAATTAGTTGGTGAAGGACCAACGAAATGCTCCGGACTTAGGCTGATGCTCCTTGATGCTACCTAGATATTACTAACGGGTCTCGGTATATTCGCAGTGTCTTTCCTTGTAGTTGTCTAGGTGCACTAGTACCATACTAAGCCACGCTTATTTCAAGGCTAAGTATGGCTCTATCAACAAAAGAGAAATCGAAATTCAGGCTGCAAACCGTCAAATTCCGCTAATAGCTTGCCAGAAGAGAAAGGCGGGGATTTGCAGTGGATGCAGCGAGTTTTGATCGATGGAGCTTTTAAGGTCAAAAAGCTTAAGAGCCAAAAAAAAAGGGTGGCTGTCATATGCGTACCCTATTGGGCGTTATTCTGTGCACTGCTTCTGTAGTGCCTGTTCCGCTAAAAGTATACCTATAGCCTGCTTGAAAGGCTGTACTTTTTTGGGGGGCTAGCTGACCCTTGAGGTATGATCGAACTCCAGTCAATAATTCATTCCCAGAGATATCCTCAAATGGACCCAGAGATGGGATAAGACGATTGGTAGCCTCCTTATTATCAATAGTATGTCCCAGCAGATTGATCCCAGACTGGCCTTGTGCTTATACCAATAATGCTAGATCTTCTCTCCATCACGGTATTTTCATATCCATATAAATCCAGGCCCTGACTCACGGCGTGAGCAGATTCAAACACTATTAAACTCGCACAGACATTAAAACTGGGTTAACATAGTACAGAAATTGATAAGTAGGTAGGGATTTTATGCACACAATAAGCCATGGTAGAGCTGTCCAACCGGGGGACTATATTGCCGCGTATAAGATCGTTCGAGGCCTCATTAGATGTGTAATCGTTATGTACCAGAATGTAACCGCAATCGCTAGTTTAACCAACAAGGGGGGTGGGAGAGAATTATTAAGTAGTAAAAAGGAATGAGATATCGCGGACGAGGACATCTCTTAGAGAAACAAAAATGGGAAAGGTGTTACTACATAAGCGTTAGATCACATCACATCAACATCACATTAGGACGCAGTCCCCATCGTTAGGTTTCTGCTGGTTCACGGCCGATCGGGAAAGCCTGGTCTTCTGCATCCGGGCTCCACCCTGTTTGAGTTCCTCAAGTCGTTCGCGGGCTTTAGGGAATCCTTGGGCTGAGAAGTTGAGTCAGTATCTAGTGTATGGCTATGTGAAATGTGAGGTGGGGAAACTCACCAGCAGCACGCCAATACCACCTCTTGGCATCTTCCAAGTTAGCCGTGGCCCCGATCCCAGTTTCTGTGAAGTACCCCATCGCATACTCAGCCTTGGCTAGGCCCGAGGCCGCGGCTTTACGTGCCCAGAGGTATGCCTCTGTATCGCTCTGTGGAAGGATCCCTTCGGAACCAGTAAGGTACCAGCCGCTAAGAGCGAGTTCGGACTGGTGTTCGCCCTGGGAAGCGGCGGCGCTGTAGAGCATGATGCTTTGTCTTGGGTCGACGGGACAGCCCATAAGACCGTACTCGTATGCCATTCCGAGACGGAACTGGGAGAATTTGTAGCCGAGTTCGGAGGCTTGGTGGAAGAGTTGGGAGGCGTAGTTCTCGTCGCGGATGATAACATCGTTGTCGCTGGCGGAGCCGTAGAGAAGAGCGAGTTCGTGCAGGGCGTGTGGGTTTTCCATATCGGCCCGCTCGGCGGCGCGCTTGAGCCAGGAGATTCCCTCACGTGGATTGCGGGCTTGGCCAAGGAGAGCCTTGAGGAGGATCATGCCCATTTTGTACATTGCCGGCGGGTCGCCTAGGGAAGCGGCGCGCTTGTACCATTGTACGGCTTTGAAGGGGTCGCGTTTCGTTCCGCCACCGTCTTCCTGGCCGATTTCGCAGCAGACAGCGACGCGGTAAGCAGCTTGCGCGTGGCCTTGCTTTGCTGCAGAGTGGTATAACGAGAATGCTTCCCTGGGATCGCTTTGGAGACCTAAGAGGCCGCCACCGTAGCAGTCGGCCATGTAGAACTGGGCGTCTGGGTAACCGCTTGAAATGAGCTTCTTGAGGATTTTATGGGCGTCTATGTTGTATTTTTCTCGGGCTTTGGCTTTCGACTTCGGATCTAGTCTACTGCCTTCGACAAGTACTATTGAAGCTTCGACCAGTTTCTGCGCGAGGAGAAGTTGAAGTTTCTGGTCAGACGGTCTACCCCGAACTTGCTGTTGTAGCCGCTCGATTTCAGCTTGCGTGACTGGTTTTGGTGGTGATGGGCCATCTGGAGGGCCCTGGGGGGGTGCAACTGGGGATTGAGTGTTGGTCGCGCCATTGTACTGACGCACGGGGGCTGGTTTACCACTTGAATCGTGGCCTGGCCGGTACGGCATGGGGTGGTGTGGCAGGGAATCTGGGTTCTCCTGCGGATCCATTGCTTCTTGTTCACTATAGCCTGTCATTGTCTGACTCCGGCCTACTGGCCGTGGTTCGTACTGTGACTGCATTGGATCCTCATATGCCTCGTATCTATGGCCCATCCCGTTGTAGGAATGGCCACCTGGCTGGGGTTCTCCGGGTAGGTCGAATTGGAAGCCGGCATTAGCGAATTGATTTGCCCCCGTAGGGGTACCGGAATCCGGCGGGGTATGCATGTGAAGCTCCTGGGCCGCTGGATTGAATGCCTTGTATTGCCCTTGAGTTGCTCCAGATCCACCAGGAGATTCGGGTTTTGACTTGGGTTGTTCTAGTCCTGGTAAAGCTTCGTCAATCGCTTCCTTGCTGAAATCCGGCATTGCGTCAAAATTGGGCATGTCGGGGTCATCGGGGGCCGAGCTATAGTAACTATCCAATAACCCTCCATACGTACTCTCCCTCGGCTCACCATAACTCGACTGCCCGGGATATGCCCCACCGCCTGGAACTGGCATGGTCGCACTCCGAATTATATGGGGCATTTGTGGTGGGCCAAGAGGATCGGTATATGGCCCATTACGGTCAGAGGGTCGCGAGCGTCCTGCGCTGGCCGCTCTTGGAGGATAGGCAGAGGGGTTTGGTCGACCATGGCCAGGGGAACCAGGCCGCATCTCTGGAGGCCGTCTGTTCCCATTAGCCGTGCGAGGACGGGGCGGCGCTGGTCCATTCAGACTCATTGCCGCCATGTCACCTTCAATCCCCCTAGGTCCACGTCTATCTCTTGGAGGCATAGAGGGAAAGGGGTTGTCAAAGCCCATTTTCTCTGCTGGCATGGGCCCATTTCGTGGAGCTGATTACAGGTCAGTAGATGGCTTATAATTTGCTTTGGGCATACTCACGTCTCATCCGGTCCTGCGGTGGCGGTGGGCGCCTGTCTCGCCGGCTATCGTAGCCTCTCGGAGGAGGTCGCCCATTCCGCGGATACCCTCCACGCGAAGGTCGCGGTGCGCCCCGAGGGGGGATTTGCGATCTTGGGGTTGCTTGGTCGGGAGGATAGCCATGTCTGGAATCATCATAGCCTCCATCAGGCGGGTATTGGGTGTCGTAACCATAGTCCTGATAGCCTGCGTCATAGGTTGGATCCCTCAGAGGCGCACCTCCTCGAGCAGGACCGTAGTTCCTCACTGGAGGAGCTTTCTGCTGTGGGTAGGCCATGATCTAGGTAGGAGGACGTGTGAGGAAGCGAAAGCGCGAGTGGATGATTACAGCTGGTGTCACTCAACCGCATACACTAAGACAGGCGACCTAGTCAAAAGGGTGTTGTCGGCGGTTACTCGTCGGCGAGTCTGATCGCACGTTTCACTATTAATCAAGAGCAAAGGGTTAGTGAATATGACAGAAGAAGGGTGAAGGTTGGAGGGCAGGTGGCTATTCTCCACTGGAACATAGCCCAAAGTGGACAGCAGGGCGGGGCGATAACAAGACAAAGCAATACTAACAGGTGAGATTCAGCATGCGTGTAAGAAACATGCATGCGATAGCGCCCAATCCTCGTGAAGAACAAAAGGCAGGGTCAGCGGACGGGCTTGGTGGGCGGGTTAAGCACTGGAGAGGCCAAAGATGCACTGAAACTGGGAGGATCGGGAGCCAAGCCAGATGACCTGGATCGTGAGCCGAGGGGGGAGAATGCTGGGGAGAAGAATGAAGGAGAGACAACCACCAAAATATGGACCAGATTCAGGGATAGGGATAAGGACAGGAAAGAAGAAAGACTTCCTTGGGCAAAGAGAGTGTGTGCTTGCAAGATGAAGAGTGGGCGCGAAATGAGGAGTTTTCTGCAGATAGTTCTGAGACAAATCAGGCATTAATCAACAGGAACCGCCTGGATAAATAAAGTGAGGACAAGATTCCCAAAACCATAATCTGATCAGTCCTTGAACTTCTTGTACTCTCTCTCTCTCGAGTCGTCTGCACTCTTTGCTCATGCTAATTCTTCTTTCCTTCTTCTCCCCACTTTTCCTCTTCGTTCAACGGTTCAACTTTTTGTCCTCTGAGTCCCTGACCCACGCGGATCCATTATTCTGATTCATTGTCAGAATAATTGATGTCACAAAGAGGATAGTATTCAGTTCTCTGTCCTGTCAGCCCTTAAGCTAGGGACTACGTCTATGGGCGGGTCTAATTAGGATCCTACCCGTCCGTTTTCCACTCACAGCTTCACCCTCCGAAACCCGACCCAGTCAGTCACCCTAGAACATCCGGACATGCGACCCATATGACGTCTCAAGTTGGCGCTGACATGCCTGTGCAGTACTACAGTGTACCCTGCGTATTCCCTCGCTTGGAGTTGCGACAGGAAGAGCATGGGGACTGGCGCTGGTGATAGGCCATCTCTTGTACCTACATTGCACGGGAGCGTCCGATTCGAGCAATTTCCATATGAAACGCAGGGGAAACGACAGCTGGCCCATCTCTTATTGGCCTTTGATGCAATCCCCATTGTGGAGTGTGGACTGGGCCCTATGGCAAACTAAATCCACCTCCGGTCAGTCAATAATTGCCCGGGCCTTCTTAAACGCAAACAATCATGCTCTGTTACTCAAACTGGGTCGAGGAGCGAAGCGCTTTTCCGTGATAGTCATACCCCTGTAGATTATGCTAGCCTCACCCAACTTCCAGAATGAACCCGAGGTCGTGGGGAAAGGGCCCTTGCTTGTTTGCTACGCTTGCTGACGCCTCCTTGCCATCCAATGGTTACCAACTTGTAGATGATTGGGAGGACGTAGTCTGAGTTGGCTTCTGACTGATAATTGTGTCTCAAGTTCTCCATATTCTGTTCTCGATCAAAAAATTCGGCCGAGGTATTCTCAAGACTACTACTAGAGACCTGTACGTGTCTTGATGGTAGGTAAACTCCAGCCGTGCTGTTACTCGGCAGTGTCGGCAGACACAAAGTTACCAAGTTTACCAACGAGTATTCTGATTGTTGTATCCAGCCTTTCGTCACAATAATTCTATTCGAAGTAATAATGCAAGACAAAGGTCAATCCTGGTCCCAAGCCTGGGCCTCTCACAACCTTCAAAATGGGAAACTCTCATTGGCTACGTTGACTCTCACAGCCACCCCTTGCACCGCCCGACTCTGAACCCAGCCACTGCACATATGATGCTATGCCATAGTTGAGCCACATTCTTCTCGAGCCACAGTTGAGATCGACGAACCGTTAGTTGACTCGCATCTTTGCCACCAAGTACGAAGAATCCACATTCAACTTTATCCTCTTTCATTATTGTTATCATTGGAACCGAAGCGAAGGACGGAAATATTGCGTCCTATCCCTGATATCATTGTCTCACCTCAGCCCATCCACAAGAATCCAGAAACACAAGCAACATGTCACGAGCAGGAACATGGCTGAAAATGCTGGGAGTGTAAGGCTCGCATGACCTCACCGGTACAGATCATGCTAACATTGAGACTTGATCAATCTAGTGGCATCGTCATATGTGTCGGCGGCCCCGCACTCGTCCAAAAGCTCCGTCCCACAGATGAAGAGCTATTCAAGCGATACAACCCTGAACTCCAAAAACGCAGTCTAGAAGAAGGCGATCGGCGCGCGCAAGAGTTTGACGAATACGTTCGCCGATTAAAGGAGTGGTCCAAGTCTGATAAGTCGAGTGCGCCTTCATGCCTCAATTCTTTTCCCAGGTTTCAGTGTGGCTGATGTCGGCTCTATCGTACAGTTTGGTTTGCGGCGCAAGAAATGGAGGAGAAGCAACGTGTCCAACACGAGACACAACGAAATCAGGCGAAGGATGAAGCAAGGACACAGCGGGAGGAAATGAGGAAAGAACTGTTGGGCGGGAAGTAGGGATTCTTCCTTTCGGGATGCTAAACATTTGTCGTGGTCTGGTCTTGTTCTTCAAAATTGGGCTGGGAATACTACGAAGAGACGAAAGGCCGTGGTTCATCTTGCATGCAGTTGGAATACTTGGAGTTCGTATGGCGCTGGCATGCTTTACATGGTAAGTGGGCAATTGTATTATAGGTATTCAGAGCCTCAAATAGTGTAAATATTCCCAGCTCATTTATCAACCCTAGGTTCACCTTTGAATAACTTATAGGCAGCTACATACAGGTTATCTATATAGATTCAGTGCTGCTGTACCATTGGTGTTGACTGTCACTTAAAAGCCCACCGCTTTGGCAGCTTTACATCCAACTCTCAGCCTCTCAACCTTCCTCCTTTCTACACAACAGCTCTCTATCACACCCTCGGGTTAATTGCATCCCATGTACTACTTCATGCAAACATTTTCATTCTCGACATCATCATGCTGATAAATAGTACAGCCTAGGATAGGTTCCCACACTCCTGACTCTCAGGACTAATCAGACGATTGATCTGCCAGAACCAACGCCATCTTGTTAAAAAGTTCAGCAACTTCGTCATGTCCCTCAATTCGAGCCAAGTCCTGGGCGGTCCGTCCATTGCCATCCCTCCCATCCGTGGCGGCACCATGGCCCATCAGGAAGTGCACATCCTCCTTCAAGCCAGCTTCCGCAGCCAGATGGAGCGCTGTCTTGCCATACATGTCCTTTGCAAGGATATCGGCATCTCGGTTGACCAACAATCTCAGAATATGGTGTTTGGCTCCAACCGCTTTGTGCAACGCCGATCGTCGGTAGTCGTCTCGCATTTCAAGGTCCGCTCCGCTTTGGAGCAAGAACTCCACCAATTTTCGATGGCCGTTGCTGGCGGCCTTATGAAGAGGGGTGTTCCCAGTGTAGTTGGTGACATTGATATCAACTTCCTTTTCCAAAAGTAACTCGACCATCTTACGACGACCACTTGCAGCCGCAAAATGAAGAGGTGCATCGCCTTGGTGGTCCTGTGCCTCAGCATCCGCACCGTGATCGAGTAACACCTCCGCTATGTCTTCACGCTCATTGATTATTGCTCGGTGCAATGGAGTTGCGCCCTCCTCTGTTACGGAGTCAATCTCGGCACCATGGTCGATCAGTGCTGTCATCAATTCCAGGTCGCTCTGTTTGGTAGCTATGTCGAGGGGCGTCTGCCCCGACTTATCCGCGAAATTGACATCTGCTCCTTTTTGCAATATCAAACCTATGACGTCCCGACCGTGCTTGGTTCGATCATTCATGAGCGATATTAACAGTGAAACTTCATCCTCACCATTAGTCGCGTTCACATTAGCACCCTTTTTCAACAGGTATTTGACAACGTCCAAGTGGCCCTTTCGACCAGCCTGGAACAAGGGATTTCCGAATCTGCTGCCGCCTGCGTCATTAACTTCTGGCTGTGGTTCAATATCTGCTCCGTTTCGTAATAGAAGGCGCACAACAGGCAAATGTCCATGTCGAGCTGCCCACCACAGTGGAGTGCAGCCAGCCTCGTCGGGGGAATCGACATTGACCTTGTTAGTGGCAAGCAGTAGCCACACTACTTCCATGTATCCTTTATCTGCTGCCCACAAAAGCGGCGTCCGTCCTCTTTTGTCCTTCAGATCAGGTTTCGCCTTTGCTTTTAACAGCAGCTGAGCTATCTCTTGGTTTCCTTTTTCAGCGGCAAGTGACAATGGTACCCTTCCGTTGATATCGCCGAGATCCGGGTTGGCCCTAGCTTTCAGTAGCATATGGACTATTTCCTGATCTCCTCTTTCCACGGCGAAAGACAACGGTAGCCTACCGTCTTCGTCTGCCAGATCCGGATTAGCTCTCGCCTTGATCAAGAACCTCACTATCTCCAAGTGCCCAGTTTCCACAGCGTAGGACAGGGGAATCCTCCCAGTCACATCAGCAGCATCCGGGTCCGCTCTAGCTCTCAGCAAAAGTCTGGTCATCTCTGGGTTTTCCTTTTCCGCAGCGCGAGAAAGTGGCATTCTGCCATTCTTATCCATAACACTCGGATCGGCACCCGCTCTCAACAACAGCTTTACTATCTCGGGCTCTTCCCGTTCGACAGCGCAAGACAATGGCGTTTGTTCATTGGCATCTGGAATGTCTGGATCGATGTTATTATGCGCTAGAATAAGCTGAACCATTACATGATGGGCCATTTCTACAGCGCAGAACAATGGTGTCTGTCCGCTAGAGTTTGGGGTGTTGGGGTCAAGGTCAGGGCGTCCTATAAGCAGTTTCACTATCTCCTCATGTTCTTTATCCACAGCCCGCGACAGGGGTGTCTCTTCTTCGGGACTCAGAACGTTGGGGTCGACGTCTCCGCGCTTGAGAAGCAACGGCAGTATTCCTAGAAATCTTTTTTCGACTGCTCGACTCAATGGCGCGTAGCCATCAGTATCCGGCGTGTTAGGGTCAACATCGCCCCGCTCTAGAAGCAGCTTCGCGATTTCTTGATTGCCTTGATTGACGGCGCAGCATAGAGGAGTAAGTCCATTGGGATCGGGAGTGTTGCAGTGAACATCGCCATGCTCCAGTAAGAGCTTGACAATCTCCTGGTTTCCTTTTGCCACTGCGCAGGACAGGGGGGTTCGTCCACTGGGATCGGGGGTATTCAGGTCACTGCCACCCCCCAGAAGCAGTTGAACTATCGCTTGATGGCCATTTTCCACAGCCCATGACAGAGGGGTTTGCCCATTAGAATCCGGAAGATTAATGTCCACACCAGGGCAGTCCAGTAGGCGACGCACGATCCCGGTATATCCCTTCTTGGCAGCAGAGCAAATAGGGGATAAGCCGTGCTTGGAATCTTGCGAGTTGAGCTCGACGGAGCCTGTTTCAAGCAAAAGTTGGACTACATTCTCATGCCCTTCATCCGCGGCCCAGGCGATGGGCGTTCGGCTGTCCTGGTCTGTGCAATTCAGATTCACGCCCGGTGTACTCAATAACAATTTCACGATCGTGTCGTAACCCTGGCTAGCAGCGAGGAAAAGTGCTACCTCCAGTTTGTTCGGGGTAGGCGGTGCTGCTTCCGATGCCATTGTTCGTCGTATGATATCGTGGTCGCTGTTTTAGAGAAAGGAGGTGATGTTTAGGTGGGATTGAAATCGAAATCCATGGACACAGGCCAACATTCGAGGTCCAGAACAGACGGAGCCAATTCAATCTTCAGTTTATTAGAGGAATTGGCTAGTGCGTGTCTGTCTCGCAAACTTTGTTTTATTATTCTTCTTAACTTGATCCCACTCAGGCTTGCAGGATCAGCAGCCGCGCTTGTGCCGTATCTCGAGATGGCGATAAAGATGGAGGACACTAGAGATCGCCACGTGTGTTGCCGTCACTGGTTCTCAAGTCACAACAGAGGAAGCAATTGTGCCAAAAAAGCAGCACCATCGACTGAAATTTATGGTCGGTTTTGAACACACACTCATACTCTAGGGCATGAGTTATGGCTCCGCGGAATGCTCTAGCTTTGCCACTTTGGGCATGGCAGTCACTGCCCGAAACTATTTATATGTGCCTAACCAACAATGTTAGGTTCAAGGATGATTCGAAATGCTTCTTTCGCGAACGAACTGGCATTTCAGACTGAAATAATCGCTCCCTTACTTGGCTCCTCACAGCATTAGTGCTGGTCAGGTTATTAAGGTCGAGTTTGTACAACTCCAGTTATGTCGTCCTCAACTCCGCATACCGTCATCGCTTCCATCCGATCCATATTAAACATGCGCCTGGACACCATTTTCTTCCTCCAACGTAAATCATCAGACGACCTTGACTGGACGGAAATGTTGGCAGGACCCCGCATCATCCTCATCTGAAGATTCCCCGCTTCATGAATAATCACAACCATGACTCAATATCTATGGAATTTTCTCCTCGACCAAAGAGGGTCAACCCTCCTTGGAGAGCTTCATACTCCTTGATATTCTAGTTGTCAATATCTCTGTTCCGATCATCTCTCAACCTTCCATCCGCAGGCATGTCGGCAACGGCGACCATAGAGCTGGCCCCTCACGCAGAGCTACGTAGTTTGCCAGGCGAACCTGAGCAAGCGTATGGACCCAATCCAGACGCGCCCGTCGCTCGAGTCAAGCAAAAATGGAACGAGCCTTCTATCAACAAGTGGCGTATAGCAGCGGCCTTCGCCAGCTTTGAAATTGTGGGCGCCAGTGATGGTGTGTATGGTGTTAGTATCATTAACCCCGCTGATGAATTTCCCTATCGATGTAGTCCACTAATATTGCTGTAGGCCTTGGTTCCCTACGTACGAATTCCCAGCACCTCGCTCCACGAGAAACGGCCGTCTCCACGGACTGCTGAAAGTACCTGTGCTATGTTAACCCCATTACAGATACGCGAAGACTTCAACTTGTCAACCACTGTGGTCTCTCTGATCTTCATGACTCCATTCGCTGGCTATACGTTTGCGTCCCTCACAGTAAACAAGATCCATATGACTCTTGGCCAGCGGGGAATAGGGAATAGCGATCATCGTGCCGTTATGCCACGTCATTCCTTTCATCGTCATGGCCACCTATCCCCGCTTTCCAGTCTTGTTGGTTGCTTATGTCTTCGTTGGGCTTGGAAATGGTCTTATCGATGCTGGCTGGAACGCATGGGTTGGCGACATGGTAAACGCCAGTTTACTAATGGGACTTTTGCATGCGCTTTACGGACTAGGGTGTGTGACATCAAAGTTGTTGTGATTATCAATTTGCTGATATATTTATATAATTAGAGCAACAGTGAGTTTCGCTATAGCAACTGCAATGATCGACCACGGTCTCAAATGGTCGACGTTCTACTTAATTTTGGTTGGCGGGTCCGCCCTGGAACTCCTCGCCAGTGGCTTGCTGTTCTGGCCGTAAATTTCTGAGCGGTTCCGGAACAACAACCCCAGAACAGCAGGTTCGACAAGGGACTCTCGAACGATTGAGGCAGTCAAGAGCCGAGTCACCTGGGTTTTGGCTTTCTTCCTCTTCGCTTACATGGGTGTTGAGGGTAAGATGTGACTGGACTAGGCAAGGTACTAAATGCTAATATAACATAGTATCAATCGGTGGCTGGATTGTCGAATTTATGATGCAGGTTCGCGACGGGAGCGCCGTAGCATCAGGTCTTGTTCCTACGGGGCTCTGGGCTGGCATCACAGTTGGTCGGGTCGTGCTTGGATTGGCAAGCGAGTTCCTTGGCGAGCGACTTGCCTTGACCATCTACGGAGTACCTGGCGCTAGCTATCGCCCTTGAGCTTGTCTTCTGGCTTGTCCCTCATTTCGTCGTTTCCGCCGTGACCGTCTCATTGCTAGGGTTCTTTACCGGGCCCCTCTTCCCAGCTGCGGTCACAGTCGCAGCCAAGCTGCTTCCGAAGCATCTACACACCCCGAGTATTGGTATCGTCTCTGCTTTCGGGGGGTAGTGGTGGCGCTGTGTAAGATTTTCTCCGCTGTCCAACCATCGAATGTGGGCACTAACTTCTTTCTGTTGCGTTAGACTACCCTTCCTCGCCGGTGCTATTGCGCAGCCCCATGGTGTAGCGAGCTTGCAGCCCTTTGCGTTAGCCCTTCTTGTAACCATCGCCATTATTTGGTTACTCTTACCGAGGAAGCCCCAGCATTCTCACGATAACTAATACAGTCTAAACATCATCCGGTTACCTGGATTGGTGAGTATCGCCCTGGATGATAGCCGAATATTTCTTCTCGTCATTGCGCACGAATTCTATAATCTACTAGAATTCTACTTTGACTGACTCCTTACGTTCGAAGCTGGGTTCTTTCGAATCATGAATTCTGCAAGTAATATTGGCCTTTGGGACTCGACAATGCCCTTTCCGCGCCCAGTGGTCTATTATATATAACCAAAGGCAACTAGCATCCACCAAGTGTCATGATATCCCCAACAAATAAGGACTACTAAAGGTTGAGCCTGCGTATGCAGTGCAAGATGTACAAACTCAACCCAAGTAAAAGCCTCAGTTCCATCCTGCTGCTAAACATATATATATAACTAAATTCCAAATCCACTCTTTTAATCCAACAAACGCCTCACCTAATATCTCTACTACCATTGACGAAATAAATGGTAGCAGCGA
Organism: Aspergillus asperescens; assembly: GCA_027569075.1. NCBI lineage: Eukaryota > Fungi > Ascomycota > Eurotiomycetes > Eurotiales > Aspergillaceae > Aspergillus > Aspergillus asperescens. The sequence continues at coordinate 12,606 of JAPDEH010000016.1, read as the reverse complement.
CCGAGGATGAGATATGACATTAATTACCTAAGGATCACGGGATTCCGGTCATCTACCTGGAGCATGGAAGCTGAGACACGGCTCGAGGTTTCCATGCCCCTTTTCCCTTGGCAAGCCATATTTCCGGACACCAGGTCTGGCTCTCGAGACATCTCTTAACTCTAGGTGCAATCCATTCTTTGTCCTATTCATAAAGCCCGTGGTGATTGGCTCTAGCCGGAAGAATTATTGGTCGCTGCCTGGCCCAGGAATAACTTCACAAAGTGGCCCAAGCGTCACGTGTTGCCACCCCGACGAACCGAAACGAAACCGCCTGTCATCTCTGGCGACTCCATCACTCTCGTCAGCCTCCCATAATTTCCATCTCTCTCCCTCCTCACATCTCACCATCGTCCTCCTCTCCTTCTACGGTCGAATCACGTCTTCTGAATATCTTACCCCCTCGCCAGATCTCCAAGCCTCCTCCTGTGACCCTTTTCCCCTGCAACGCCCGGTCCGCCAGTGAACTCTGATAATTTGCGACGACGTGGTCTTGTGATCATTCCAACGTTACGACTTAGCATCCTCGATCGATATCGAATTCCTTGCACAACAGCATTATGTCTGAGCAACCGTACGATCCTTATATCCCCTCTGGCTCCAATGCCGCGAGTGGTAGCACTGCGCAAAATGGTGACAACCGGACACGGGAAATTGACCGGGTGAGTCCATGGCAATGCTAGTTGAACGTGCTTTTATGGAGAGTTCTATTGCCCTCCGTTGCCTCAAAGCATCCAAAGCGAGATGCCTCCAGCCTTGAATCATTCGCGACCATATTTTCGATAGTGTTTTGATGGCCCCTATCATGCCAATTTTATGCGGCCATATCCTCTTGTTACTGCTTGCACCTTTTACTGCTTACGATCGCAATGTTTACTAACCTATTTCCTTGCACAGAAAATCCAAGAAACCGTCGATACCATGCGTTCGAATATTTTCAAGGTCTCCGAGCGTGGTGAACGTCTAGATTCGTTGCAGGATAAGACCGACAACCTGGCTGTGTCAGCCCAAGGTTTCCGCAGAGGTGCCAACCGCGTGCGAAAGCAAATGTGGTGGAAAGACATGAAGATGCGCGTGTGTCTGATTGTTTGTATCATCCTCTTGCTCGTAGTGATCATCGTCCCTGCTGGTAAGACCCACTCTTGAGTTCTAGCAATCTGCAAGATACTAATGTCTTACTTTTTTCCAGTTGTCACCACCACGCGCTAAGTTACGAATTTAACTACGAGAATTCCATGACGGTCATGTTTTCTGGAGTGGAGGAATTCCACCCGGGATCTCTGCGATCAAACCGTTGCAGCTTTTGTTTTCAGCCTCTAATACCTTGTGTGCTTTTTATTGGGCGTCAATTCCTGCTGTTGTCACGAATGAAGCCTTACTTTAGCAGGCCTTGGACGCGATGAATTGATCTGGTTCTTTCGAATGAGGGCTATGCCACACGACTCGTCGACGGCGAAGATGTAAATGATACTCTGGTGTTTGCTTTTTTTTTTGAGTATGTTATTACCGACTTTCCCTTCTCATGTGATATTGTGTTCTTCGTCCTAGCCTTCTATAATGAACGTTATCATATCTTGTCTCTTGCGGTAGCAGAGCCACATGTAACCCTCGTACAGTATCCCACTGAGGAAGAAGAGGGAGAAGAGGGAGAAGAGGATGAAGTAGAGGTTGGTTGGGAGCAAAGAGTGGGACACAAGAAATGACCGAGGCCAGCGTTGGACAAGGCAACTGCCAACTGCCAACAGCACAAGGGCAAGGCAAGACTATTAGCTAAGAGATCAGATAATAGAAAGACCCGCACAACTGGGAGATGTATCTGGGCTACTAGGCTCTATCCACACGAGAACAAGGGAGTGACTCTATTCGTTGGGATAGCGCTAGTAAGGGGGTCGATGGGGGTCATTGAAGGGAAGGATCTAATCTGATAATCGAGTGGCGTGACTGCTCAAGCGAGCCTGAAGAAAATCCACTTCAAGACTGTCATCTTCCTTAGTTCTCGCGGCGACGTAGCAATAAAAAGGCCGGAGGGAGCAGCGAGGAGGAGTGGGAGGACTCTTGGGAGTCTTGGTTGTCGAGTCACGGGCGGTCTGTTGGGTCCGATCCTCGCAGCACCTTCATCGAGTCTTTGCAATTTTCTTTCCCCTTACCTTTTTCTGCATGAAGACCATTGGGCTGTTAAGTTGCTCATTCATATATATCGCTCACCTCCCCATATATCCCTAAATCCCTCAGCGCCGCCCAGTCTTTCGCTTTCCCTCTGTTTCTCCGCCGGATTGAGGGCTCTTAGCCGGATACTAGAACCGTGGGTAAGAACCTGGAGTAAGTGCTGAACGCCCAATTGAGTCATTGTCCCAGATTTTTTTGCTTTTTCGCCTTCCGAAACCCGGGAGAGAAAAAAGAAAGGAAATCGCGCTGCAGGACGAGCGGTGCCTGGGTATCGTTCCTTATTATTCGTTGGGGAGCGGCAAATTCGTCTCTATGATTGAACCCGCAGCTCCACACAACCTCCATTCCATTTTTCCCTCGTTGATTGACTCCTCCACTCGCCTCCTCTGTTTTTATACTTGATCCGCACCCTCTCTGACATTCCATCCCTCCTCGCTCTTTTAGGTCTTCTGCCCAACTAGCCCGAAGAAGCAGCCGCATGCTAGTTGGCAGGATGTTCTCCCTTCGCACCACTGTGCGGAGAGCTTCCACCACCAAGCCCCTCCGAGCGCTCTCCGCACCGCAAGCCGTCGCATCGGCAAGACTTTGCTCTCCCACAGCCTGTGCCTCTTTGAGGGCTTCTGCCGTGCCGTTGCTCCAGAGCCGCCACTACTCCCGGGCCTCTGACACCCAGCTTTCCTCTACCCGGACTACTGTTGTTCAGTTGCTGAGCAACATCGGCTCCAAGCGTGAGGTCCAGCAATATCTCTCCCACTTTACTTCCGTCTCGTCCCAGCAATTCGCAGTTATCAAAGTCGGTGGCGCCATTATCACGGAACATCTCGAGACCCTCTCCTCCGCACTCGCCTTCCTGAACCATGTCGGTCTGTACCCTATCGTCGTCCACGGCGCTGGTCCCCAGCTGAACCGCATGCTCGAGGCTGCTGGTGTCGAGCCACAATTTGAGGATGGTATTCGAGTCACAGACGGCAAGACATTGGCTTTGGCACGGAAGCTCTTTTTGGAGGAGAACCTGAAGCTGGTTGAGGAGCTGGAGCGCATGGGCATAAGGGCTCGTCCCCTCACAGCGGGTGTCTTCCAGGCCGACTACCTTGACAAGGAGAAGTACAATTTGGTCGGCAAGATAAATGGTATTAACAAGAAGCCAATTGAGTCTGCAATCGAGGCCGGCTGCCTTCCCATCCTAACCTCCATGGCGGAGACTCCCGATGGTCAGGTGCTCAACGTCAACGCCGATGTCGCAGCTGGAGAGCTGGCACGCTCCCTTCAGCCCCTCAAGATCGTCTACCTTGCCGAAAAGGGCGGTTTGTTCAACGGTGATACAGGCGAGAAGATTTCAAGCATCAACCTTGATGAGGAATATGATCATTTGATGACACAGTGGTGGGTGCGTCATGGCACTCGCCTGAAGATCAAGGAAATGAAGGACTTGCTCAGCGATCTTCCCCGTACTTCCAGCGTTGCCATCATCCACCCTGCTGATCTGCAAAAGGAGCTCTTTACCGATTCAGGTGCTGGAACTCTGATTCGACGAGGGAACAAGGTGCACACTAAGACGTCTCTTTCTGAGTTTGACGACTTGGCCCAACTGAAGGAGGTCTTGGTCCGTGACCGGGAAGGACTCGACGCACGGGCGACCGTTGACCGTTACGTGGAGGGCCTAAAGGAGCGCGACTTCAAGGCCTACTACGACGAACCTATGGAGGCTCTAGCTGTGGTTCTTCCCCCGGCGAAGGATGCTGTTGCCTCGGCAGCTCACCTGGCCACATTTACCATCACCAAGTCCGGATGGTTGACAAACGTGGCTGACAACGTGTTCGCCTCTATTAGGAAGGATCACCCCAAACTTGTTTGGACCGTCAAGGAGGACGACGAGAACCTCACTTGGTTTTTCGATAAGGCCGATGGCAGTTTGAGCCGAGATGGTGAGGTCCTTTTCTGGTATGGCATTGAAAGTGGCGACGACGTGAAGCTGTTGGTTCAGGAATTTACCCAGCACGGTCGCCAGATGTTTGGTGATATCAACCTCGAATCTAGACTTCAGCGCGCAGCCCGCGCAGCTGCCAACATTGGCAAGAGTTTAGGTATCTCCGCTGGACAGAAGCGTACATTTTCCACCGCCACCAATGCCCTTCGTGCCGCCCGTTTTGGACGCTCTGCGGCTCCCGTCCAGGCTGTCCGCACCTACGCCACAACCAACCCTAACCCTCCTCTCGGAGAGAAGAACATGTCCAACACCAAGCTGTCCAAGGTTGCCCTCATTGGAGCCCGTGGCTATACTGGACAGGCTCTGATCAACCTTATCAATGCCCACCCTCACTTGGACCTGTGCCATGTTTCTTCTCGCGAGCTGGCTGGCAAGAAGCTGCAGGGCTACGACAAGCGCGAAATCATCTACGAGAATCTGAGTCCTGATGATGTCAAGCGCATGTCAGCCAACGGCGATGTGGACTGCTGGGTGATGGCCCTTCCCAACGGCGTCTGCAAGCCTTTCGTGGATGCCGTCGACCAGGGCGCCCGGGACGGAAACGTGATTATCGATCTGAGTGCCGACTACCGTTTCGACGATAAGTGGACCTATGGTCTTCCTGAGCTGGTCAGCCGCTCCAAGATCGCCCAAGCGACTCGCATCGCCAACCCTGGCTGCTATGCTACAGGAACTCAAGTTGCTATCGCTCCCATCCTTCCCCACATCGGTGGACAGCCCACCGTTTTTGGTATTTCTGGATACTCGGGCGCCGGTACCAAGCCAAGCCCCAAGAACGACGTACAGAACCTCACGAACAACATCATCCCTTACTCCTTGACGGACCACATTCACGAGAGGGAGATCAGCGCTCAGCTCGGTACTCCCATCGCCTTTATGCCCCATGTTGCTGTCTGGTTCCAGGGCATCAGTGTTTGTCTACCCAATTCCTGCCGTTCGTAATTCTCCGACTAACCTTTCTTTTTCAGCTCACGATCAACATTCCTCTGAAGGAGGCCATACCCTCTCGTGACATTCGCAACATCTACCAGGACCGTTACGCGGGTGAAAAACTTGTTAAGATCATTGGTGAACCACCGGTGGTCAAGGCCATTGCTGGTCGCCATGGCGTTGAAGTCGGTGGCTTTGCGGTCCACTCCAAGGAGAACCGCGTGGTTGTATGCGCCACCATTGATAACCTCCTCAAGGGCGCCGCCACCCAATGCCTGCGTAAGTTCTTCGGTCTTTTTTTTTGCGGTTTATTCTTGGCAATACTGACATAGCAATGATAGAAAACATGAACCTTGCGCTAGGGTACGGCGAGTACGAGGGCATCCCCCTTGAATAGACATTTAGCGCTCGTTATAAATCTTGTGTCGTATAAAACCGATTTAGTTGGAGGGTAGGTATGTGAGATAATTCGAGTCTGGGTTTGTTCTTCCATCCATCTGAATTGAAAATATCTTTTCTTGGTGCCAGTGCCTGGTTTTTATTGTGCGTATTGTCTCTCCGTTTTCATACCCTGTCCGCATCTTCGAGTTGCTATGGGCTAGGGAGTGTTTGTAGGAGTTTTGTCTCTTACAGAGGTCCATAGTCAATGTATTCTTTTCTTATCTGCTTGTTTGATCTTTTCGTTAGATTTCTGCTACTAGTTTAGATTGACTTTTAGCTACTTTGTCTGCAGCAAATCTACCCGGCGTCATGAGATTAAAGATAGAGGGGAATGAAAAGTCTCATTTGTTCATGGATGTTACCTGAGCAAATAATATTGCAATTTTTGTACCTACTTACTAGTACTTCCAAAGACTAAGTACTGCCTAGATGGTAGTCGCGAGGCGCGTCGCGCTCATGAGAGGATATCTAGGAAGTCCTCATTACCCCAGGTTGTGCTTCTTCGCCCTACTCCATTCTTCTCATCAACCACCTCATCCTCCTTCCCAATCATTGTCAGCTTTCAGCCTTCATGGCGTCGTTTTGACGTCTATAGTATCAGAGACTAGGAGTCAAGCCTCGGCGTATAGTTTGTCAATCTTTCGGTAGCAATTGCCTTCGTCCTGGAAATTTGACAGACAATTTGCGGAAACTTGGTAAGTATTATTACGCTTCTATATCTTTTACAACATCCGGAAGTCTTTCCTCTGGAACTTCCTACTTCGTTGGCGAACTCAGGTCCTTATAGAGACAGCAGATCGATGATAAACTCCTAGTCCTCCTCTGACAGGCCTTCCTTTCACCATCGACACGCTCGACGTGCAAAGTGGACCAAGATAACGCGTTGCCTTTTCGACAATATCACCGGTTGATCCTAAACAAAAACGCACGAAGAGAAGAGTAAAGAAAGGCTTGATAAAGTGGCAGAGGGACCAAGATGTTCTACAGTCATGAAAGTAGGCTTACCAGCTTTGTTCTTCTAATTCATCAGCGACGACCTCTACATCTTTTATCTTAAACTAATCTCAGTGGGCATTATGCTAATCATTTTGTTCCACTTCTAGTACTTACGTCCCCCGAGCATGGGGTGGCTACAGTTTGGTATACCGTCCTCTTCATCCGCGAACCACCCGCTAGATATACCAAAGTCTCGGAAATACTAACAAAGTTACCTATGCAGGCTAGTTGCAACACTGGGAGCGAGATCAATACCTAGGAGATTGAATCGGAAGACCATACAGGATGTGGATGTTCCCAAGGCTTGCAACGTTATTATAGATCCAGTGGCCCCGATGGCGCTCAGACTCCAAAGCAATCTATTGTAAGTAATTTTTCATTCAAAGAGTTTTCAAGGCTAACGAGATTTGTTGTCTAGGTACGGAGTTTCGAGAGTATACAGCCAGCAGTGTGGATATACCCTTCTCGACGTTCAAGCGATGCACGATAAAATGAGGCAGATGTTGAGATCCGCTCCTGCTGGAGGGCAGGATCCATCTGCTGGGAAAGTAAGGTTTGTTTCATTCAAAACTCTTAAGCTTATCGTGGAACGTGCATTGATAGAGACGTCAAGACCTGAGCAACTCGTCCTACCATACGACCCCTCCTTCTTACCGGAGAACAACCTCCCTGGGCTAGACCTAGACATCTCTAAACTGAATACATTGCTTGAGGGGGGTGCAAGTCAACAGTCTGGTGTCTTCTTGCCTCAAACTCCGGATCTCAGCCAATCTACCCTTTCGAGTAGCTCAGTTCTGTGCTTGAGTCTTCCTTCCGATGACGATGTTTTGCGAGATATGGGTGGGTTCAGCTCCGAAGCTGGTATTGCCAGTTCTGTTCAAGGCGGCTTTGATTGTAGCAGACTGATGGTGTCGTCTCTTAATGAGGACGGAGGTGTGCTTCTCCAGCCTGACTTTGAGTTCGACGAGGATGGCAATATAGTCGAGCTTGGGGTGAGGCAACAGAGTGAAACGAGAGAAAACGGAACGAATGAGCTCACATTTGATGGCCAGGTAAATTTATGGCTCAAGCCCGGTGCAAAATATAAATTTACTAACCGTGGTACAGCCTCTGCTCGCCGATGAGGATATTGAAATGGCAATTACAAACGAACCAGCCCGGCTAGTCCGTCAAGCCACACCTTTTGGCATCGGCGATGACCCTGTACTTCAACTGGAAGCTATAGAGAGCACAGCGCAACAGAGGCAAAGGGAACCCAAATTTCTCCCTTCCGATGGACAGACGGCGCTGCGCAACGTCGACTTGGCCCAGATGAATGACGAATACCTGCATAACATGGCAGTGGTCGCAAAGCAAAAACGGCACAACAAGATACCAACACAAGCAAAAAAGAATGCCGCTTCTTGGGTTTTCGGTCTGGGTATCGGCAGCGTGGGTGCTGGTATAGGAACTTCTCGATTTATTCACCCGTTGCTTTTTTTCTCCGGCAACGAGTTATACGAGACCCTTGTTCCCACGAAAGCAGACCGCAAGCGCACTTTAGAAGATGGCTCGGACTCTGAGGCGCGCCGGGTACGCGCAAGAGAGGAAATCGATGCGCACCTGGACAGGGTGGAAGTTGTGGATGACAAGAACTCCTGGAATGAGGTATGTACAACCTAGTTTCTATCTCTGACCCCGAGTATTCGTAACGGTGATTTCCTCAGGATGTTGAACTTGGGCGTCATGCGTCGCCAGCTCTCCAGGATGGCAACTCCTCGCAAATGCCCTGGAATATAACCGCCTCCGTACAAAGCTCCTGCAATGAGGCCTCCGCAGGCAACATATTCCGTGGCTTCGGAAGTGTAAGCGACTTTTCATCCCGTGGTATCCCCGAATCGGTGGGCTCCTTCCGCAGAGATGCTAGTATCAGTATCCCAGGAATCGGGCGGGCACGCAACCGCTTGACCAGTGCAAGCCCTCTTGCTGGGCGCGGATTCCCTTACGATATAGACACCTTGTCCATCCCTGACCGTAATGACGACGATCTCGACAAACTAGAAGGCTTTGACCTAAGCCACTACCTCGACGCAGACACGATGGGAGATCCCAACCAAAACGCAGGGGCAGGAGGCCTATCGTATATAAGCCAACATGAGCTTCAGAACAGCCGCACTGAATCCACCATGGGCCAGGAGGGTCTGAACTTCCTGGAATTTCTGGCTGCGAAGATCAACTCGCTGAAGTCAGCAGAGGAGACTACTGAAAGCGTCTCAGTTAACACTGAGATCACATTCTCGACACTCCTCCCTCCTCAGAAAACTTCTCCCACCGTTGCTACGCAAGGTCTTATGCATATCCTTGCACTTGCTACTAACGGTTTCCTTTCAGTGCGCCAGAGTGCGTATGAAGATCAAAGCAGCGAGGACCATGGTGTCCGATATGAGTATGGGCAGATTTTCCTACGTCTAGCTGAGATGTAGGATGCCAGGTCAAGAGCATATCACCTTATACACAGTAACGAAGGCGTTTTCTATTTGCTTTCAAGCACAAAATTTTCACTTATGGGGTAATAGATTACTTGCGATGTATGCTCCCCCCCCCCTTTCTTCATCAGATGGATTTCGGACGTAAACTTTCTTCGTCTTATTCGCGTTATTCGCGTCAACTGTCAGAGTCGCACGCATTTTACTTATTTAGTTCGTTCGACATTGTCAACTAGTCCAAGAAGTAGCGGCCTTGAACTTCGAAGTGTCGTCAAAATGAACTCAATAGCAAGATTATAACGGCAATATTATAGCAAGCCTGATCTTTCGTCCCCCGTGCCTTATTGTTGTTTCGTGATGTAAATACTTATAGTAGCTCGTTTGGTTTGGTTTGGATACAACTGGTAAGTCAGGTATATACAGTATGTATGGATGAATAACATGTAGTGAAATACCAGTTATACTTCAGTTTTATTCCTCTGAATTGAATCAACAATAAATACTATCATAGCTTTTCTCGAAGTCTTCCTATATTACAACTGTTATCACCAGAGCTCTCACTCACCCCTCTAGGGCTCTCATCCAACCCCAAGAAAAAAAAGCAAACCATCCCACTGGTACGCGACAACCCACATGTGCTCGGGTCTTCGCGTTGTTGATTGTGGCTGTGGCGGTGTCGCGACAATGTTTCTGCGGGAGGTGGGCTTTCATTTCACCCATTTGATACTTCAAGAGCCAACATCCAATTCAAAGTTAACTTGAAGTCTGAATAACATAAAGATAAGTTGAACAGCTTGAAAAGGTGAGTTATCAATTATTTGTCTTGAAATACCAATGTCACAAGATCCTCCTCGGTAAATTCAGGCGTAAAATGAGCCAGACGTTCTGTACGTGTACACCATACACAAGTATCCAGCTTACACAAGTCCACGGTATGGTAGGGTATTACTATGCTGAACAAAGATGTATATGTTTTTGAAGTGAGGAGAATCTAGCTGAAAAGTGTGCTTGTATTATAATTATCGAGCAGCTGAATTGATTGAGCACGCAACTAATATACCCCCTTCCCCCCCTTCTTTAGACGCTGGATTGCTTTTTATTGGTGTGTCCTAGAATAGCAACGACTGGAGTGAATGGAGGGGGACGCCCACGGTGAGAGCACGAACTTAAGTAGAGGAATCTGGTTCTGTTTACTGGCTCAGCGGGCTCCGTCAGCCGCGTGACAGTTTGGATTCAGAGCGGGTTTTCAGCGAAAGGGATATTCATATATGTGATGATGATTAGAAGAGTAAGAATTGAAAGGTCAGGAGAGAAGCATAGGGATTTGAAGCTGTGCTTGTTGGTTGCTGGTGGGCAGATTACAGTGGTAAGCTTTCGTGACGCTCGCGTAAGTTAACCGCGGCTTACTTAGTACTGTTTCGTCTCGTCTCGTCTCCGTTCCGTCTTCTTCCAAGTTTCCTCTTCACTTTCCCACTCTGAGTCTCAGGCGTGTCTGCTCCGTCCAGCTCCCCTCGACTTTCATCCCATCTTCCCCCGATTCAGGCGCTTTTCCATCTCGTTTTCAAGTCAGGACTTCGCGTAAATCTTTTCACCATCGATTTGTTCGCCCCTTTAGTCGTGAACATGGGTCGGACCGTCGACCAGGAAGTTCACGCGGCGTTTGTCGAGTTCCGCGCCAAGGAAGATGATAAGGTGCGTCCTGTATTTCGCGTAATATTTCAGCAAAACCGCTTCATGAACTGACATAACGGATCCTGTTTTCCCCAAACAGTGTCTCTCTGTTCAGTGCATCTACTGCCAGCAGATCCGCGCAAAGAACACATCGCGTCAGAAGCAGCATCTGCTCGAGTGCCCTGGCCTTCGAGGTGCCCAGGCTCAGGCGCAACCTCAGCCCACCCAGCCGGCTCCGAATGGCATCGGCGCTGCAAATGGATACCCTCCTAATCCTAATGCTCCAGGTGCGACAGCTCCGGGTCCTGCTCCAGGCCATGCCGCCCTCTCAGCCCCCGGAGGCGCCATGATGTCGAACGGCGTCAATCCACATGCGACTCCCATGCAGACCCCCCTGCAGAGCCTGTCTGGGCGCCCCTCATTGCCAGCTTCCGGTCCCGTCGCGGGCCCGTCCTCTGGGGCGCCACAGCAGGCAGCTCGCACCACCCCGAAAGCGAAACCGAAGACTTCGACTTCAAGCCTCCCCGCCCCTCCACTCGATGACGTCCATGCTGCGTTTGTCGAGTTCCGCGCAAAGGAGGAAGATAAGGTATACCTTGACGGGTCCGGATGAAACGCAAAACTGGTACTAACGAGGAACAGTGTCTCTCTGTGCAGTGCATCTACTGCCAACAGGTCCGTGCGAAGAATACCAGCCGACAGCGCCAGCATCTGTTAGAATGCCCTACCTACCTTAGTGTCATGAAAGACTCGATTCCCGCCAACAACCTCCTCCACACATTCCCCGAAGGCGAAGTCGCTCGATCCCTGCAGATACCCGCACCTAGCCTCGAGCTGGATTTCCGTTTAAGCCTTAAGGTAAACCCGAAGGTTGGAGTGGGCCCCGGTATTTGGGGCTCAAGGGACTGGGTCACGTTTGTTGGCGGCCAGTGGGCAGGGAGATGGGGTAAGGGGGTAGTCGTGGTAAGTTTGGGGTTGAAGGTCTTTGTTTTGGTGACTTTGCTAATCTTAGAAGCCCGGTGGACAAGACTCCCAGGTGATGACCAAGGACTCTACAAGCCTTCGAGCAAACTTCCTGCTCCAGACTGCAGACGATCCCCCGGCATTCATTGTCGTCAAGACCACTGGATGGTTGACGGGCGCAAGAGATGTGCTGGACAAGCTCGGTGACTCCTCAATGGCGGACGGAATTAACCCCAATTCATACAAGTATCGCGTGAACCTCACCATGGAGACTGGTGATGACCGCTATACGTTCCTGAACACATTGATGTGGATTGCCAGCGGCTGCCGCAGGGGGCATGAAAGTTAGTAACTCCAATAGTACTCCTACAAAAATTATACTGACCAGCTCATAGTCATCTTCGATTCCTTCCGCGTCAACTGATACGCCACGATCTTGCGCCTGTCTTTTTTTTTCTTCTTCCTTCCCGTTTCGAGCGAGCACTGGTTGTTTTATGGGGGTAAAGTTGATCCTTCTCTGTTTTTTTCGTAAATCGAGGACCTATGAACATCCTCTTTTGGCTATTTTTGCCTGTTTCGGGATAGCCGCCCGATACGCCGTATTGTCATCATCGCCCGTCAGAGCCTCTTGAATTCATATATACAGTTCCTTCACCAGGTTGCGGTTGCCTTGGATCTAAAATTTGTTGAACCACACTAGTACTTATTCACTATTGAATAGATGAGCATCTTGGCTCATCCACAGATACGGGTGACAAGCGGCTCAGCAAAAATTGTCTATGATGACTCAGCGAGTTTGGCCCAGCGCAGTCAATCACTGCCGAGAGGGTAGGTGGCATCGACATTGAAAGCGGGTCCCGCCACCCGCGAGTCAGCTGACCGCGTGGAATTTGCCCTTACCCCTAGTATGTAAAATATCTAAATAACCGTAAATTCCTTGAATTTCAT